>VXBU01004554.1:1797-252298 GCA_013400315.1 Bombycilla garrulus | reverse complement strand
AACCAATAAAAAATCCTTTCCCGGTTTCCTTTTTTTTTTTTTTTTTTTTTTTTCTGGGATAGAGTTAATTTTATTCTAATAGCTGGTGGCAGTGCTGGTTTAGGTGCGAGATTAATGTTGATAACATGCTGATATTTTAGCTGTTTCTCAGTATTGCTTACTCTAAGTTGAGGACTTTTTAGTTTCCCATACTCTGCCAGTGAGAAGGTGCCCAGAAAGCTGGGAGGGAGCAGGGCCAGTACAGGGAGGGAGCTGACCTGTACTGTCCAAAGGGACGTTCCACACCACAGAAACTCATTCTCAGACTATGAACTGGAGGGATGTTGGCCCAGAGGGCTGTTCACTGCTTGGGGACAGGCTGGGCATCAGTCAGTAGGTGGTGAGCAACTATACTGAACAACACTTTTGTTTCTTGGGCTCCCCTCCCTGCTCTTTTTTTATCAGAATTATTATTATAATATTGTACTTTTTTCCAATAACTAAACTCTTCTTATCTCAACCCATGAGTTTTACCTATTTTTTCCAATTCTCCTCTCTGTGCTATGGAGGAGGAGGGAGAATGAGTGGGTGACTGTGTGGAGCTGAGTTCCTGGTTGGGGTTCTACCATGACACCTGGTATTAATATATACCACATATATTTAATTGTATGTTTTGCAAAGGTAGCATTCAAACATTTAAAACAAATAAAAACTTTAGTTTATTTCTATGTCCAAAAGATGAACAGTCTATCTGCTATGCTATTATGCAGTGCACAGAAAAATCATGGCTGGGCTACTTCCCATGTTTAGTTCAAGCTCCCTTCTGAAAATATGGCTTTAGCTTTGTTTCTTGCTGTTTCCTATAGTTTCATCTAGATTTTAAAACAAAGGAAGAAGCAGGAAACAATATTACATCTTAAAGTAACATTCAACACATATAACATGCCCAAAGAAGTAAGCTTGTCTTTATTTTGTCTTCTTGCTCTTTCCTTCCATGGGCCCTTTTTCTCTTCATCTTACAAGAAAAATAATAAACATTAAAAAAAATATATATAGTGCTAAAAGACACTGATAAATACCATTTTTCCTGGAAGTCAAAGGAAACTGGATTATAAGATAAGTTACAGTGACTTCAAAGCACTAAAACTGGCCTCAATAGATGCTGCAAGTGGTCTCTGTTATGCCTTTCAATTCTGAAATGTCCTTTCCACCCTTTCTGGCAATCTCACCATTGATGACACAAAGCTTCTCTTGTCACAACTTGTTCCTTCCAAAATTGGAAAGCAATTCCACTATATAAAGACACGTGGACAATGTTTGGCAACCCATCTCTCTGCTCAAAGCAATATCCATTCTCATGCCCTTCACTCTCTTGCCTCAGTTTGCCCTGGCCATTCATGGAGGCTGCCTGGCAGCTGCAGGAACTGGAGTGTCAAATTCTGTAATGAAGTATTCCAGGACTGGAAAACTGGTGTTAATGTTGACCTACGGATTTGGCTAATTAAAGCAATATATATTAGATACTAATATCACTGGCAGTTCTTAGTCAGCTCTCTGGACACTAATTAGATGTTTAGAATTCCACCATATGCAATCAGTGGAAAACATTCCTAGCTCATCAGCAAAGCTTCATGAAAGAAATGAGAAATATTATAAACATTTTCATCTAGTGTTTTCCTGTATTATTCAAATGCAAAAACTGTATGTTACATGGTTCACAACAGGCTTACACTAGCTTAACTCATAATAGCTGAAACTTCCCGTTTCTATTTTAAAAAGCCAATAAAAATTAGTATGAACTAATGCATTTTTCCTTGTACTCCTCTGGGTGCTGAATTCTGCAGGTAAAGTTCCTTTTGTGTTTTCCAGTCTTATGGTAATAGTTAGCTTAAAAGTGCTTTAGACTAAAGGCAGTGACAGAAGCAAGTATTTATCTCCATTCTCAAGAAGTTGCTTGTCTTACATTAGTCAAATATGCTGGACTGGGTTTTGGGGTTTTTGAGTTTTTATTTTCTTTCTTTTTTTTTTTTTCCTTTTTTATTTTTTTCAGAGGAAAAAGTAACTTGTTCAGAATAATTTCTCAGAATAAAAATATTTTTATAGGGAGATTTCTGATGTAAGGGTGTAATTGAAAAAGAGGAGGAAAGGGAAGCATTGCTTTTAATGTGCAAAATCTCCTAGTCACACCACTGAAAACTATTTTTTTTTTTTTTTAAGGGTATAACCATAGGATCTGCCATAACAAGTGGAAATGGAATAGAGTAAATCACTACACCTTGTTACATATGTCCTAGCACTGTAACTTCAGCTGAGTTCTCAGACTTACAGCAAAGAGAGAAAATAGTGTGATTACTATGACACACTCCTATAGGTTGTATAAAAAACTCATTCCAGAAGGTCAAATTCAGATTTTATCAACTATGAAGCTGGGTTATTTATTCCATGGGCTGCTACAAAATCTGTTTGGCATTCATGCTCTATGTAAATGCCAAGGTAGTTATCAAGTGCAGTCTCCATTTTCACAGAAGCAATGTTTCCATATTCTTTTGGCAAGCATTGTGCAGGCAGACTGTCACTGCAGAAGTCTGAACTAGATGTGTTGTGCTGTATTTGTGTATATCAGAAGTGAAACTTTGTCTCTACATCAAGGGCCAAATGTTTTAAAGCTTTTAAATTAAAACTGCATACTGCCTGCTATGCACAACTCAAAGTGGTAACCACTTCACTTCTTGCTGTATGCTCTGACTAGTGTTCACGTGGATTACATTTTAATATTAGGCTGGAAGCTTAATTATAAAGGATTATTAGCAGATCATGAGAGTATTGCAGTGCGATAGGGTCATGCAGAGTAGAATATTAAGAGCTGCTGTCTAATCTGTGACCACTTTCTCCGTATCATTTGGAATCATCAAATAGGGCTACTCACAAAAGCGTTCAAGACATTTTTTTCTTCTGCATTCCTCTCAGTGGTCTATTGATGGATCTCCTGAAGAAATCTGATTGTTTTGCTGGTAGGTTTTTTGGGACATGTGTTTCCTTCATGCTTTTGCATCCTGCTAAACATACCCCTGGAGTCAGACAGATAATAACATGCTTTGTATGTGGAAGTCCTGTGGCAATAAAGGCACTTGGGAGGAGAGGAGATAATACGTGTGAGGGACTGGAGTCAAGATAAAATATGTGTATGTAGAAAGTCAATCTGAAAATAGGTCATAATAAAATTGCGGTAGAGTGTAGGTCTAGTAAAGGCAGTTAAGCTTTATTTGATAGGAGTGATCAGAATACAAGCAACACTATTTTTCTGTAGAGGGATGCAGTGTGGTTTTAAAATAGCACTTATGTTGGCTTTTGTCACATTAACTGTGGGAACTCTGGTGGAAATACATTTAGGTACTTGAAGACCATAAGTTCAGAGATAAGCTTGGCCGATACCGTGAACAGCTTGCCTGAGAGGTAAATTGCATGCAGAAACTAAACATGACAGCCAAAGATAAAACACTTATTATGATTAATACCAGAAGATGTAACAGGCTTTACTTACTGCAGCCCCAGGAAACCTCACTTTTACCAGATAATGTTTACAACTCCAATTGCACTCACAGGGCAACCACATGCTTTTTTAGTAGATGGTCTCTTATCTGTGAAACTTCTCACCCATGTGAATTTTAAGTTCTGCATTATTCATGTGAATGTTTTAGGAGATTTACAAGTCTGCAAGATTTTGTACACCTATTAAAAACCCAAAACAGTCTGACAGCAAGACAAATTTTTAAGAATGCTGTAGATGAGGAATGTGACAGTGTTCTTGTGAATGGTTTATACTATGGAGATTGCTAAACGAACATTAGCTTATGTAGAAGGTGGCAAGTAAGGTTCACTTCCATATGTATATTGTCTCATAAATATCTGCACAAATGACCACACTGCATTCGTCTCCTATATGACAAATGAAAAATGCATTTATTTCATTTAAATGCAATTTAAGAAAGGGAAAATATCAAAATAAAATATTTTCAACATTATTTTAACATCTCTTTTTAGTTCTCTATAAGTCATTCTAATTTAGATTTTTAGTTCAATTTCTGCAATTTATTTTGCTTTGGTAAACAAGAACAAATCCTGGGGTGGAAAGATATTAATGCCACTTCTTTCAGCTTAGCAGAAAAACCAAATTATTCTTCTACTTCAAATTTTGTTCCACAATCTGATAATAATCAGTACCTCTGCTAGAGGACTATGATGCCAATACAAACCAGTAGAACATCATAAGGGAGATTTTCTTCAAATATAGTTTTAAATGTGGCAGATGAAAAGAGAATTTTTATATTTGTTTTACTTTTTATATAGAATGAGTAACAGATGATGTATAAAACATTGGAAAGGAATATAAAAGCAGTAGACAAACCATATGCAGCATTAGTAGAGGAGCGCACTTTTTATAATAATTGAAGTATTTTCAGATACTTGGCCTATTCTAAAATACTAATTCGTAGTGGCTGTTAGAAAAAAAGATTTGGTTTCCTGATGGCTGTAGATTGGACTGAATGGTACTCTGAGAATGATAAAATTATTTAGATAAAGTTCTGAGAAGACTATAAACTTCTTAATAGTGTTCTTAAAAAATTATTTGCCTATAAAATCATAGAGTACCTATACATAAACCAAGGAGATCTCACTCTCTTACACTTATGCACTCCCAGACAGAGGATGTAGACTTGGATGAAGCAGCAAGAAACACATGCCCTCCTAAAAACGCTCCCAGAGCCAGGAATCTGCTCTCACTCAGCCAGGAAGACAGACTGACAGTGGTGATGAGACATCAGCAACGCAAAGAAAGCAGCTACAGCCCTTTCCGTATGGCAAATGGAAGCAGAAAGCAGATTGATAAGAATGGTGCTGTCACCCTGGGACTGCTCTCAATCAACATAAGCAGTGCTTGAAAAACCACGGGCAGCTGGATGACTGGAGGCTGGAGACGTCACCCCTCCACGCCTTCATCCCTCCAGCCCCTGTGACCCCACACTGTCTGCAGGGCATCCTGCAAGTGGAGCTTGCCTGTGACCTGGGTCAGACAGGGCTGATGTCCCCATGTCACTCCCAGGCCCTTCAGAGCGTGCAGGGTGGCTGTTTTAACAGATTTTAGTATAGCAAAGCTGCATGAGAGCTGATGTCTTTCCTACCAGTCTCCAAAGACCTGTGTGACACACTGAAGAGAGTCTAATAACAGCTGATTTTTCTGCTTCTCTGCCTAAAAGAGGCAATAAAAAGGAAATTAATCTTAGCTTGACTTAAAAAATGTTTTTAATTTATTGAGGAAAAAGCAATAAAATTTATTTGAATCCACAATGACAGGAGAACTATTTCTCCTTATTTTCTTCTGTTTGGGAGAGTCAGTGTTAAGCCCTTTTTGAGAAAGCTAAAGCACCCTAAACAGTGGTATAATTCTGAAACCATAAACATAGTGATACACTTATCTCCTTACTAGTCTTTCCCCAAATGAATAGTTCAGAACTTCCCAACAAATGTAACCTGATTTTATTACATTTATGTTTTCATTCCACACACCCATCTCCTGTGTGATCCCAAAATGCTCTCTCTTTTATTCTTGTGTTCTGATTAGTGAAGTCCTGCATGAAACAAAATTTGACTCAGTTCCTGGTTTCTTATGACCCTGTGCATGTATGAGCAATGGAGAAAAATCTCATGAGATAAACTCCAGCATTGTAATAGAACCAACAATATTTCCAGAGAATATATCACTTGTAAACTAGGATTTTATTTATTAGCTTAGGGAATTGATTAAATTTCAAAATCAAACTATTCCATATGGGTTAAATAATTTTGAACTTGTATCAGCCATATCATTACTGATGCCATATCATTACTTCATGTGTATACAGTCTTTAAATTTTTATTTGCAAAAAGAAAGCAGCTATAAATAATACAGTCCAAAGCAATGAATCAAGAACTTCACACTTTTTTTTTTTTATTGATGCCTTTCCAAATTCTTTGGTCTTTAATATCTTTTAACCAGTTCTAGTAATTTGTGAATATAGCTAATAAACAACCCTGTGCTCCATATGTTCATCCACTAACTTCACCAACATTTTCAGTGGGGAGTGTTCTTTAGTATGATGCTAAACTTCTGGTCAGACTGGGTCATAAGATCCAGTAGTTAAAGAGTCAGCAGCTTGACAGCTAAAGCATTAACCTGATATTCGAGAGCTCAACCTCAAACCCCAGCTCTGTACACGTAACCTAGCAAACCTGAGCATCATTCCTTGCTTTCTCTTGAATGTTGTCCCTCACAATGGGCAAAATTTCTCAGAATTCAGTCAGAATATGTCAGGATCTTAATGAAATAAAACTATATAAAGTTTATACAGAACATTTCTCCTCAAACAGAAACAACATATTATATAATTTCCTGGCAATAACTAAACTCCAAGATTTTTTTTCTTAATTAAATTAAGCATTAAATCAATGCAGTAGATTTATTTTCCTGTTTGTGTTTTCTATTAATTAAATCTGCACCATCTGCCTTTGTTTATCTGTTTCACAATCCTTTCACTAGCATTGTATGTTTATATTTTAAATGCATATTAGCTTCTATGATGGATTTTGTAACTGCAGAATGGTAGCTACAAAAGATATCCTGAAAGGATAACTGAAAGCTGCAAAATAGCAGCACAGAAAGCAATGAAGAACAGAAAAATAAGGGACAAAATAATCTAACAGAATTGGTAATGGAAATAACGTTTCCTTAAGGAGAAGGATTTAAACACAGCAGCATAACACAGAGAGACCTCTTCTACATGAGCAAGGATGTGGGATTAGTTTCTATATACTCACATTAATAATTCAGAATACAAACAGAAGAATTTCAGATCTGTCAATCTAACACATAAAGCACTCTTTTTATTAAAATAGTCAGCTTTCTCCCCAAATGGATATTAAATGGTTCTGTATCCTGTAGTAGAATGCAAGTTACAAAAAAAGCATGTGTGTGTGTATAATATTTACTCATGGACTTGAGCTCCCAATAATCTGATATCAACTTAGTCTTTATTTCTAGAATTTTTCCCTCTTAGAATGAAAACCTCTAAAAATGTCCTGAAATTGCATACTGCATCTCTAAGTACATGGATCATTATAAAGAGTCCTTAAGATCAGACTAATTTATCATACTGAATTTCAGGTGGCACCAAGCAACTGAAGCTGAGCGCTGTTTGCCACAATTAATGGAGACAGCCTGATAATGTTCTTTCAGCATGAAAAATATAAGAAGTATTATAACTTTAAATGCTGAATGGCTGAATAATAAAATTTTCTGTTTTGATTTATGTCATGGACAGTCATAAATTATGACTGTTCAAAACACAGTTTTGAACTACAAGTGATAAAATTCATGTATCAGAAGTTATCTGTTGCAAACACATTTCTTGAGAATTTTTGGGTTGTTCTGGTAACAAATTTTTAATAAGTTATACATAGACATGAGAGACACCTGGTTAGAATTTAAATAATTGTGACTTGATGCAGCACAATAAAGAAGCAGTCTTTTTATCTTGTTATATAGAGGATAAAAGTGATTTCTGTAGGTATAGGTCATTGATTTAAAGGTAATAGATAAAGAAATAACCTGAGAGGAATAGGGGAATAATTTCTCAACTGGTACTCATTGACAGAAGTTATACAAAACCCCATATCTTTTCCTCTTTTTATACAACTCAGTGAAATTTGCCTTTTATCAATTTAATTTGGAGGAGACTAAGGCATTTTAGGTTGTTTTATTTTTAATACCTGGAAAAGTAAGAATGGTAAGCACATGTAACAATATAACTACTGATGAGTAACATGCACTATCAGGCTGACCCTCCAGCCAGCAGTCCTCTCCAGACCAGCTACAAATACAAATACCAAGCTACAGGTGACATTTAATAACACAAAGAATCACACAGAATGAGCTTCAAGAGAGGCGTCATCTGTTTTTCCGTAAAACTGTTTTGGAGGAAAATTCCACCGTCCAAAGGCCATCCAGTGAGCAATGATGTGACTGAGCAGTTCTCACATCACTGCACATTAGCAGTAGAAAAATGACCCGCGTATGTAACAAAGCCAAGTCTCTGCACTGATTTGGAGAAAGAGGAAGGTTTAAGGACTGTTCTCTGGCTCCTTATCAAGTTTAAATCTTTACCAGACAAGATCCTAGTGGAAATCCAAATCCACAGGTTCTGAAGGATCACCATTTCTCCTAAATTACCCTCAGACAGCTTGAGACAGGTCTAATTTCACTAAACAAGTGCAAGCCATCCTTTCAGAGTGCTGCTTCCATGTGGCCTGAGCTGTGATGTACATACCACAGCCATTCTTGCACCCCTCACAAAAGCATCCCACAGGTGCAGCTATGGCCCTGCTGTTCAGCAAGTCAGCCAACAAAATTCCTTCCTCCCCTTGACACATGGGAGGTTTGAATGCATACTTTTCATTAGCTCAATTCAGCAGTCCATTCTGAACTGTCTTATTCTAAGTATAAAGCCAAACCTTCATACTTCCAACTCTCTGTCATTGGCCTACAAATAATCTTAAGCTCAGTTTATGTCTTCCTGAGTAAATATATATGCAGGTTTTGTTTCTGTCTACCAGATGTATTCTTTCTTAAATGTGGAACCATTCTAATTTAGGGTCTAATCCCATAAAAACTTGCCACCCTGCCTTTTTGGCCTTGAAAAACTTTTTATTTATTTTCATCGTAAGATCCATAAGCCTGTCAGAAGCTTTTTGAAAGAATGCTCTGGCTCAGTAGCCAGAAGTTATTTATCAAACCTGTAAAGTCCCGAACCTGTATTTTTTTAACCTACTTGCTAAATCTGACAAAATATATTAAGATTTCTTATTTTTTAAGTTAAGAATCAGTTCCTTCTTCTTCCATTGTACTTAAGAAGTTCCACTGATCCTGGTTTAAATCTGTGGAAGAATATGTATGGGACAGTAATTTTAGGTTGCACAATACACTATTCTTCTGCTAAAATATATTACTTTTTGACTTTGGATGCCTACTAAAATCTCCATTTTTATCATAGGCAGGAATATACTGATACAGAATATATACCTCAAAACACTCCAGATTTAGGCCAGAAAAAACTGATTCTATCTTTGAATCAGATATTTTGTGACTTGAGTAAGAGTTAATAATAAACAGAAAACAAATGTATTGATTAATTGGTTCTCAGCTATGCATGGACGAATATCTTTATTCAGTATTTCACCTCCAGCTTAAGTGCATAAACCAGAAAAATAAATATGAAAACACTAATAACCATATTGTTTTGGTTTACACATGTCTAGGCCTCAGTTGGTGACAGAGGAACTCCAGGGACAGAATGTGGTTCTACTTCCCCTCCTAGAAATGGAACCTTCAGACCTTCACTGACTACAGTGAGAAATTAGGAAGCCAAAAGAATCTTATTATCCACAATACTCAGACATAAATTAGACCTTACACATACACTTGGGGGGAGACCTGAGGGTGTTTGACAAGAAGCTTAAGCTGCCCTGGCAATGTGCGCACCTAGCCCAGAAAGCCAAATGTGTCCTGGGCTGCATCCAGAGCAGCGTGGGCAGCAGGGCAGGGGCACCCTCTCTTCTCAGCTCTCATGAGACCCTACCTGCAATGCTGTGTCCAGCCGATCTTTAAGGACCCTTCCAACCCAATCCATTTTAGAATTCTATGATACGCCCCCAAATTAGTATATGAAAACACAGGCATGCAAATTGTTGAACGTGGTAGGTGGAGACTGGGTTCACTGCAGATCAGCTTTCTGTACAAAAGCAGGACACAGCACCTCCAGGACTCCAGAGAAAAATCCTGCTTGGCAACGTACAGGTTTAAGAGCTGGAATTCAGAACTCCCCCACAAGCACACAGGGGATGCACAGTAGCTGCAACATGTCTGACACGGCACTTGAGCACTGAAAATCGATCGTGGAGGATTGCAGGGCCTCATTGTAGGTCACTGTGGCCTCCTGTCTCAAAGGAGAACTGTTTCCAAGACAAGTAGGTATTTCTAAATTATTTCTAGGATTATTAAAGCATGCTCTCCATACCAGATGTGAGCTCTGCAGCGGCAGCTCTGCAAGTCTACTGGAGTGCATTAGAAGAGTGGGAAGCTCTATGACCACAGGAGGAATGTGGAGCTTGACCATTCCTGCTCAATTTCAAACAGCACTTCTGTGAGTGTTTAGGAGACAGAGACATTTAGCTGTACATTTCTCCCGCTCCTCCCTTCACCCTCCCCCACATCTTCATTATAGTAAAGTGTTCCATGCATTCACCACAGTATTTCCTTTAACAAAATTCTTCCTTCTGCCTCAGAACCATGCACAACCTGGCACTAGGGGAAAATTTTTGGTTACTTTACCATATGCATCATGTCTAAAAATAAACCCATGATCTTTTGCACTACAAAGATAAAAAGGTCATCCTTCCTCTGCACAAGCTTTTGTTCATATTTGAAAATGAACTGCTGTGAAATACAACTTTGTTAAGTCTGTTGTAAAACATCCATAAATGTAAAAGATCAACCGATTCAGACTTTCCAATTTATTTTATCTTACTTGCAACCAATTTTCTTATAATGCAATTGAGATCTTACCTAAATAAGTGATATTACTTTTAATGAGCTGATGCACAACTTCTGTTTCTCTTTCATTCCTAAGCGTTTATGACAACTAATTTCTTTAGATGAATTAATTTATTTCTGGGGGTAGGTTTTTTACATCACAATTTACATATCTATTACAATGCCACATATGGGAGTGGTAGACTTCTCATTTTTGCTGATTTTACTCTGAGAGTCTGGCTAGCTTCACAAAGTATCCAGATAAGGCAAATTGCTCATATCAGGTGAACTATCTCACAGAAACAAATTCTGCCTATGGCTTTAGTGTATCTGTGCCAGTAAACCGTATAATACTCAGAATTTATTATTTAAATTGCAATACACTATTAAAAAATCCAGTCAATAAAGAATACAAGAAAATTATCAAGTTTCAGTTTGGGCCAAAAAAAATCGGTGAATTCTATTTATGCTGGAGGTAGACAATATATCAAATTGAGAGAGTAGCCTGACATTTTCTGGACAAACTGATGAAGTTAGCATGTAAACAAAAATCAAGATTTTTTTTTTTCCTGTATGTTAAAAAAGCATTGCATATGGGATACTTTAAAAATGATTTAGGAAGGTTGCTCCATTTAATTCCTTTCAAAACCAAGCATTTCTAAATAAAAGCTACATGGGCTCTTGAATGAATTATGTCCTTTGTCAAACATTTCAATGCCAGGTCACAGCCCCCCATGAATCAAACAGGTTTGGTGAAATCTGTAAATGAGTATTTCACTCTCATAAGAGAGAGAGATTGCTATGAGATGGAGGTTTATTATTAAAATATGGCTTTTAGGCGACAAGACACAACCAGTCTAAATGCCCTGCACTTTGAAGGTGGAAACTGAATGACAACAGTACTGAAAAGGAGTATCATGAAAAGACTAAAAACCAGTTGAATGAAATCCTACCAGGAGTCTGATTCTACACTGCCTCATATCATCTCCTAGTCACAGACATCTTTACAAAGCCAGTATGAAATTTAGACAGTTTTTTACCCTGATTTTACGCTGATCTCTCACAGTAAAGGGTGGACAAGCAGCTAAGATTTATATTTACATTTATTTTGACCTTCTTTATATTTGAATGATACATATACTGTTATCTAGATATATAGGAATGCTATATATAGATCTAAATGTATATGTTTTAAATATATATTTAGCTACACACACATGTATTTTCCTTCTTTATTGCTGAAAACAGAAACTCTAAGAGATCTTTTTCATACAAATAAGTGAAGAGCAACTTGAGTAACTAGCTTTAGTCTGTATCTACTGGATAATTTCTGATGTTTGCTTTCAGTTTTAAGCCATGCTTGCATATTATTACCAGTGACAGCAAAGCACATATTTGCAGGTAATGCTCTAATCTCACAGCCAACTCCAGTAATCTTGCCCTGTGAAGGGGTTCTAAATGAAATTCTTTTACTGCCAATATGTATGTGAAATTCAATAGTTGTATATACATGGGCAAAATCATAGAAGCATAACCTAGGTAAAGTAGAAGAAAAAAGGTAAGCAGTCAATGGTATGCAAATCTTTGCTAGATCCTCCCTCTAATTCACAGAAAAAAAAAATAGTTTTTTTTGTTGCAAGGAGCCTATTCTCTAAGCCTTTGTTTCCATGGGGAATTAATTCTGCAGGAATTCAGTGTGACTTTCCCATGTTGTCAGCAATACATACACATCTCCTGTGGAGACAGCTCTCTACAGCACTTTTGTACTCTGTTTTGAAAGTGGGATAATCTCTCCAACCTGGAACTAGTTTCATTATTATGTGTGCATGTGGGGAAGCTAACATACCATAGCCAATGCTTCCTACATTCACAGCTTCCATAACTATGTAGTAACATCCCTATGCGTAGAGAAATGGCAATACCATGGAAGAAAAATGGGAGAGATTTTCTATTCCAATTTAGTTCCTGTTTTTTTGTACTAACCTATAGGCTCCAAGCCCATGAGTATTACACGTTTTACTCACACAATCTCCATGCTTTTTGTTAGCTGAATAAATTACAAGACTCCAATCCAGGAAGGAAATTCAATGTAACTGCTGTTCTGCAGAGGCTTCTGCAAGTATCTGAGTTCACATTAATAGATGTATTACCATACATATAGCATATAGCATAAATATATCCAGATGCATAATGTATTGTCATGATCTAGTCTTTTATATTATAATCTAACGAGTGACCTAGTCCATTACATTACATAAAAACCTCTCACATTGAAGTTGGTCAAATAATAAACAGAGAATACCTGTGAATACAAGGACAGATTCACCCTGTCCTTTACTCAAGGACCATGTTATCTATCTGAAAGCACATGATTACTGATCCTTTACAGTATCCATAAACCTCTCTAATCATTCATCTGAAGGAACCTGCATGATCAGAAGGTAGCAGGGCACAATGCAGTAGAATAATAGCAGCAGAAGCAAAAGATGGACCTCTAGGAATCATTCCTATACCCTCATCCAAATTGTTGGATTAATTCTGTTGATAGTTTGTCAGTGACTGATTCACTGATGGAAACACAATGGAAAACAAATCACAATGGAAACACTTAGCAGGTTTTGACACCCTGCCTTCACATCAAGCAGAATTGGACAGCAAATCACAGAGTATTTGAGGCTGAAAAGCAATTCTGGACGTCTGTAGTCTAATCCCTCAGCCCAAAGTAGGCTCAGCCAGGACAGATGATTCAGGGCCAATGTCCACCAAATCAAATCTTGTTCTTTTTTTTTCCCTGCTTCTTTTCTTTCCCTTTCCCTCAGCATTTTGAGTTCTTTGGATTTCTTTTCTCTTGTTATGAAATATTCAGCTATGTTCTGATGCTGATCAAAAATCACATTTGAACCACAGAAGTCCACTAGAAAGCCCTGGTAATGAAGGTTCTTATATTCTCATATTATGTTCTCAAGCATTATGTAAATAAAATGATACTATGAGACTTACAGAATAACAGCAAAAAGTGGTCTTACAATACAGTGCAAATAGATAAAAGTTTGCATATATTCAGTAGTGTAACTAAAGCCAGTCTTTCAAGTTCGATGCTTCATGTTACTCCTCATTGAGCCCAAGGGACTGAGAAAAACTTACCTTTCACCATGTAATTTCATACTGAATTTCAGAAAAAAAGCTGCAGTTACAAACCGGGTGGCATGAATTCAAGAAAAAGATTCAGTGGATGCTGTGAGGGTTTGGGGACAACTCTTCTTGTTCTGCAAAGCTCTACCAACAGCTCCCACTTACACATTCAATTTTCTTATGTTTGAAAACTGGATAATCTTTGTTGGACCAGCAAATTTTGTTTGCAAAACTGAGAATTTTCTCAGAAACAAGCCTCAAAGAGAACCTCCCTCAGAAAACTTCAAGAAAAAAGAAGATAAAAGGAAGTTCAAGATTTAACAGGACTTAGAGGAGGATCTTTGACCATAGCCCAGTGTAATGATCTTAGTCCAAATCATAATAGTAATTGGAATGACACCATGAATACCATGCCATTGCTCTAACATATAACATTCTTGCAGTAAACCAAGGTAATTATAAATGAGGACAGTACTATTAAGTCTTGGCCAACAGTGAAAAGTTCCAGCTTAATTTAACTAAATAAATGTAAATTTTTTAGATAAAAATAAATTGTAAGAGAACTTAAAGAAGCCCAAATCCAATTTTTAATTTGTACAATAATCTTTCCTTAATCCCTAAAGTGACAACTTCTCTCCCAATACCAGCAAGACTTTAGACAAACTCCAATACAGAAAAGAGAGAAGCAAAGACCCAGTCCATGAAACTGTATTATGAGAAGAGCCCTGCTGACATCAGAGGGCTGGAACAGGCATAACATCAGTAAGTTCCTGCAAGCACTTGGGCAGACACCAGATGTCAGGATGCCACCCCACAGTCACCACCATCGCTGGGCTAAGAGGGGCTCCTTCCAGAGCAGCTCACTTGCACCTCTGTTTGGCATGAATTGAAGCTGAATTGACGATGTGATAACCCAGTATCTGGCCATAAGGAAATCTTTCCCCTGCTTGCCTCCAATGGAACCAGGGCATGTTTACAGGTGCAAACTTGGTTGCAGGAAGAGCTTTCTAAGATGAGAGGAGCATGGACCATCTTTCACCCCAAACTCTGACTCTGCAAGGCTTCAATAACTGCTTTAACTTGTGCAGAAGGTCAGACAGACACGGGATAACTTCATGAACTGGAAAAATACAAGCCACCCTCAATGAATCCTCACATCTGTGTGAAAGGAATTCAGCCTCAATTGAAGGTATGTGGGGGCAAAAAGGCAAAAGAGATCTTGCCAGTGAGAATAAACACTATGAAAATGCAGTCACTTCCTTTGTTTTTCTTCCTTCCCTGATTAATAAATAATCATATTAATACTGATAGTTCAAAGTATAAAACAGTACAACATTTATCAAAAAAGCTAAATGAAACTATTAGGCATTTCTTATTTATTGATAAGGAATAAGCTTGATAGTTGTTGATATAAAGCAGCAGTCTAGGACTGACATTAACCAGCACAGACTGTGATGTCACTGTTATAAATCATACATGGGAGTCTTGTGTTATGCAACATCCCACAAACTGGAGCACTAGCTATTTTTTGAAGCAATAAAGTTAAAGGGTAAGTAGGTTACTTGTGTTACAGTACTCAGGCATCAGCTAGTAAACACTTAAAAATGTATACAGGGATATTGGAGTCTCTAAATCAATTTGTAATTTTTGGACTGAAATTATAGACTAAAGTCTAAAAAGCCATGTAGCCTGACAGAGACTTTGAAAAGTAAAACAGAAGAGGTACCATTATGTCATTTTATCTGTGAAGGAGCAATGCCATTAAAAGTCATAGTTGAATTCCAAAGAATAACTGTGTAACTGTAACATGAAGCTCATATAATATTTTTTAGAGGAACTATAGGTAACGAACACCTAAACAGCTATAGGATACTCAAAACTACATTCTATTTCACCACATTCAAAGTTCTTTTAGTTTACTGCTTTTACTGATAGGAGAAATCCAGAGTAACAAGAAAAGCCCCAAACAAAACAAACCACCTTTTCCTTTCAAGCATTGTTTCACAATATATTTTAAATGGAGGGAACTGATGAATGTCATTTTAAGTTCCCAGGCTGCTCAGGGGCAGGAATAAATGAAAGAAGAAGGTAAGTTAAAAAGTTCACTTTCAATGGAGAGAAAACACAAGCCAGAGCAAATCAGCTCTGATCTCTTTTCTCTTCAGTATCTTCGTTACTGTGAAAGGGTAAGCAGAAGGAGAAATGTGGCTACTGAGGGATTTGGCAGAAGGTGCTCCAGTCTGGTGACATGAGCAAGAGTGAGAAACCACTGCAACTCCGTAGCAGCCATTCCTTGTTTCAGTTTCATACAAAATTTAGTGTTGCTACTCAGTCTAAAATTGGCATACAACAAATGTTCAGTCTCTTTCCAAACTGACTTAACTGTATGAATGGAATCCAGGATTCCTATGCCTTCATCATATCGAGACACCTGCATGTGCAGGAAGTGGATGTGCAATAGTAGCAAATGAAAATGATGCATCTGTTCTGTGTCAGGGCGTGTCCTTGAAAAGAGGTCAAAAGAAGATCTAGCAGAAGGGGGCTGGCTGGCAGAGGAGCTGCATGCTACAAGGATGTCATCTGAGGCTGTCTTTAAAAAGCCGACAAAGCATCCTGCCTGTAGACAAATCTTACAGCACAGGCTCACAGTAATTGCTAACTATTGTATTCATGTACTATAACAATGTAATGAAAAGGAAATTTTCCCTTAAAAGCAGAAATCTTGGCAAGTGCTCCAGAAGCTTCTCACAGTGACTTTTCTTGCTTAAGCTGCTTTTACTTTTTTATTTTTTTTACTGAAAGTCTTGTGTGACCTTGTGAAATCCTATCCCTTCACATGCTGAGAGAATGATGATGGTAGTGCTATTCTTATCCAGATGATATATCTAATGACTAGTTGAGCTAATATTGCTCTTCAAACCATACATGTCCATTCTTCTAGGGCTATTGTGTTGTAAACCCGTTGTTACAGGTTTCAAAATATCT
Organism: Bombycilla garrulus; assembly: GCA_013400315.1. Classification (NCBI taxonomy): domain Eukaryota; kingdom Metazoa; phylum Chordata; class Aves; order Passeriformes; family Bombycillidae; genus Bombycilla; species Bombycilla garrulus. The sequence continues at coordinate 235,581 of VXBU01004554.1, read as the reverse complement.
TGCAAATAGTTGCTTTCCTTTTGTGTTCAATGTTCAAATTGCATTTTTACTAATTTATAATGAAAGAATAGCTAAAACAATGGCCTCTAAAAAAACCATCTACTGACACCTTGAATGATGATGGGGAGATACTGAGGTTTCCATTTTGGGACATATGCAGCATTGATTTTGTGTTGGGAAAACAGGTATGACTAGCCTCTTGGGAAGTGTCCACAGGAACAGGTCCTTATTTTAGCTTGTTGTGTTTTTTTTGAGACACACTGATCTGGCTGGAAGTGAGCTTGCACATCTCCTCTAATTAAGAACAATCCTACAAAGGTAGGCTGCATAAACTGCAATGCTCACATGCTTGTTAGAGTTTCAGTGGAATTACGGTGAAGTCCATTACTTCCCTTCTCAGAACCTCATGTTGCTGTTGTTTCTATTGTTTCAGGATATAACTAGAAATTTCCAGCATCCCTTATCAAAATATGTTTTTTAACCAAAGGCCTTTCTCAAATGAGTCATTATTACAGACAGAGCTTTCCATACCTATGTTACTTCGTGAAATTCAGTCATATTGGCCCTACATTAAGTCCTTCGCACTACATCTTATTTTTCAGTGACTCTAACTGATAAATGGGAGAGATTTACTTTAAGAATTGCTTGCTCCCTTTAGACATAGCAGCTTTACACTTTTTTTTTACTCTGCTAGCACCTCTGCACTGGGTTTCCTCAAAACAAGACTTTGTACCTGCTTATAAGTTCCAGCCAAGGACTGTGAGCAGGAAATCGGTGCTCACTTCTTTTTCCAATCCTCTGTGCTACATGCACACACACACACATATACTCTTTTTATCCTTTCCTTATCTCTCTCTCAGCTTTGGCTCATAATCCCCACTTCAGGCCACTTCCCCAAGTCTCTCAGGAAAACATGCTATTGCAAGTCTGACTTCATTCCTGCCTTTTTCCTCCGTAGTAAAAAGCTTCTCCTTGACAATCCTTTTCATCATACCAGTACAGAGCCCAGTGTTCCTGTTTTCCACTTGGAAAACGAACGCAAACTCCTATTTTTTCATTTGATATAGTAACAGTAATTTTCCTGTAAGATTCTTCAGCTTTAATACTTTACTCAACTTGCAGTGTTACCTTTTTTAACTCTTAATAGACTTGAGTATTTGAGAAAATGTCTCACGAGTTCTCAGCTGTTCTGCTCCCTTCATGACACTTTTGCACCTACCACAGTTTAAACTGACACATTCAAACAGAAGTGCATTGCAAGTTCTTGCAGCAACAACAAAATCCTACCAAGTCCATTAATTATAAAAGACCAGCTCAGGAAAAAAAAGAAGGGGTTTAGGTTTAGACACATGTTTTAGTCCCACTTATTCCAAAATAATTTTGCCCTAAGCACTAGTACCACTATAGCTTCACAGTATAATTTATTGGAATCATAGGAGAACTAGTCTGTAGATGCTTGTCATACTACAGCAAAGTAGAGATAGAGTTATAAACTTTTCAGAGGTAACTGCAGCCATCTGTAGCAGTCACTATGATCATATAGGCCATTTGGGTTATGCACAGGTCATTTCCTGGGCAGTCATAGCTCATGTGCTCAACCTGTGAAAATACTCTCTTTGTTCACAGCCTTTTCAGCCACAAATCAGATTACAGCAGAAGCATTCTGCAGAACACAGACAATACCTTTTCTCATCAAACACTGCTTTTCAATGTCAAACTCCACAATGGAGTGATATTAGGTTGCACCTCTACCTCTATCAGAGGGTCTGGGTTGCCAGGAGTGTTTGTTTCTGCCAGCCAGTGTTCTGTAGAAATTTTTGAACCTGAGGTCCCCACACTGCATGTATCAGTCATGCAGTTATTTTCTGTTATCCTTCCAACAACTAACAAAATCCAGTGACTTGTTTCACATGGCATAGCATCCTTAGACAATCAAGTCCTGTAAACTCAAACCTGTAAACTGGATCAACTTGAAACCAGATGAATATCATAGCTGGCAATCTTAAACAGCCCACAGAAAGCCTTGTTAAAGCACAGCACAATGTAAGTAAGGAGTAAAACCATCTATTGGAAGGGTATAATTAAACACATGCCACATGGGTAAAGAAAAAAAACATGTGCATGGGCTCACTTAAAAATAGAGATATATCGGTATATATAAATATCTATATATACGAATCTCAATATATACCTCATAGATGGCTAACTTTCTGATCTGAAAAGCACCTATACTCATGAAATTCAGGCTTTCTGTTCAGAGAGAAATCCTCATTCTGCACACAAAACATTTTTATCCCAGTATGGGTTTAAGGCAATATAACTGTATGCCCTAACCATGAGATGAACTGAAGCAAAGTTGTGCTATTGGCTATGATCCATGTTTCCCATAAGAGAAAGAGTGCTTTGATATGTACAAAAACAGGCTGCTCAGAACTCTAAGATATGACTTTTCTACATTTATTTGGGTGTAAATGTATAAACAAGTGTTCACAGAATTTATCCTATATAAGCTGAAAATTCAAAGGAATGTTGTTCATTGGTAAATGATGTAATTTTACATACTCTTTTTGTGGTTTTTTGCTTTAAAGAAACTTTATAAAAATTGTTATAGAAAATATAGAATATTTGTCTCTGAACAGAATCAATTACTCTGAAAAGTTTTACAGGATAGTGAGTTAAATTGTTTTTGTGTTGCAGTACAATAGCAGTAGGATTGCAAACTCAAGGACACAGCAGGATTCCCTAAGGTACATGATAAATTCAATTATTCACAAAAGAAGGGAAATCAGGTAAGTAAAACTCATTTTGCATTGAGTGTACCAACCAATCCAGAGTTGGATATGAGGTTATGCTTATTGACAATGTTCTCAAAATGTAGGAGACTACAGAGGATAAATTTAGGAACACAGCAGACTTCAGTTGCTGCTAAGGGTTTAAGCTCTTATTAAAAAGAAATACTTCCAGCTATTATGTTTAAGGAGAAAAACTACTTTCTTAAAGTCTCACAGAGCAACACCACAGATGTCAACGGGTGCTAACCTAGAATGAAAACACAATGATTTTTAAAGTTGAGTTCCTAAGCATTTACTTGTAACTAAAGCTTGTAATAAACATTAATAAATAGCTTGTAATAAACATCACATTATGCAAATTAACCCAGAGTGGAGCAGAGGTACAATAGTGCTACTTAACATTGTATGGTTTAAGACTTCTGGCCTTTAAAAACATGGGAGAGCTTCAGGGGTACATACCATTTTCTGAATCAGTATTTACTTTTCTAAGCTGCCAAAGATGCCAGACCAAAGCATTTGCTGTAGGAAGATGAAGCATCAGTACTCTTCATTTAAGTTAAAATATTTTGTTGTTCTCAAACCATATGCCTGTGCAGACTTCAGCATGCAGAATGAAGTCTAAGAGCAGTATTTCATCCTGCTGATGAGTTATAAGAACAGCAGTGATGGTTCAAGATTTCCCAATATTTAACTCTATTTTCATGATGTTAATTCACAGTACGTGCATAAAGCACAGAAACAACTGTATTACAGTCTCTACAAATGGAACAGGGTCAGTGGTCCTACCCTGAACTCTTGCAGAGCAGATACAGAAGAAAGGAAAAAAAGAAGGCAAGTGAGCAGCACCAGAGGTGACTACTGACCTCCTCCAGGTTAACCATGTAGGTGTGTGACAGAGAAAGAAATGGAACTGCCACCAAGGCTTCAAAGGAACAGTTGTGCAGCCACATTTCTCTTTTGAAGTGATCATCTGTGTCATATCCCCCACACCAAGCAGCACTGCTTTTCCCTCTAACCTATTCAGCACATTGGCAGCACAACAGCGAACAGATCTTCCCAAAATAAACACAGCTTTGTCAGCAGCTGTTTTGGCAGCTATCCACACTGGACATTAGGATGGGCAGTTGCTGCCTTACAGTGTCTCTTCCAGGCAGGTTCTCAAAATCCATCTTAGTCCCTTTGCATCCCAAAGGATTCAACCAGTTGCAGTTTTCTGCTCTGGAGATGTCCCCTTCATTTTTGACAGGAGGCACATGTAATGTGAATTTTCTCACTGGTCTGCCTTGGTTAATGAATGCATCTGCTATTTTAATAATCTATATTTTGCATGTAATCCTTACGCAACTCCCAGGGATTGAAACAGACTCATTTAAGAACACTTTGTGGAACAGTTCTATTACTGAAGGCAGTAATGAATCATGATATTTGGGAAAGGAAGGACAGCCACCCAAAAACATGAATTAAATTTAGACTGATCATTTCTATCAGAGCTTTTTAGGATTGCTTTGAAGACCTATCGAGGTAGAAGTGACAGTAACAAGAGGGCTTAAGAAAAAAAATCAGTCTAAATTGTTAAGGATGCAATGAGCTCTGCAAATACAACAGTTTCCTGTATGAAAAAAAGGTTAAATACAGATCATTGTTTTGTCTGGTGATTATTATTAGCGTAGTGCTTCCTGCAAGAAACTATACCTAGCTGGAGTTGTAAAAGCAGCATTAGATAAAGCAGAGTGCTCACAACTTAGCAACAGCTTTGAAAGTATTGTCAATAAAACTGCAGTTTGAAATAGGGCCAAGTGATAGTATGTGATAATACTGCACAATTGAAGCAGCACTTCAGTATCTAATCTTGGGATTAGAGCAGATCTGGAGGTTCACACTACTGAAACCATGTCAAGGCTGAACTTATAGCTCTCCTAAGCAGATATAAATAACAGCTACAGATTATTGGAGGCAAACTTTGATATACTTCACCAAAAAATGCCTATCTTAAAACCATGGAAACTTTTTTTCATCCTCACGCAAAAAAAAGAAAAAAAAAAAAAAAAGAGAACATTCTCAGCTGCAGTAGATGCTGAGGCATCTGTTTTCCACTATCACTGTGTTTATATGGATGTTTCTAAGGATCCAGCTCCTTGATATTATGGTCTTGATATTAAGTTCAGTTGAGCAAAAGACCTGGCTACAAACCAACCTTTTACCACATACAAGGTCTTCATATGCATGAGACAGTCATCATATCTTCCCCTGTGGACATATGATATTATAACTATCAAAATGAAATATTTAGCATAAATAAAGATCTTCAGAAGTCACACAATTCCTTAGTTGCAAAAGTATTCTTTTTCTCTTGAGTTCATTAAAAAAGAAAATGTGTATATATACAAATATGCACACACACGCATATATATAAAGAGGAAGGATCCAAAGTCAGGATTGGTTTGGAAATCAGGAAAGGGAAATAGAAAAGTAAAAGGGAAAAAATAGCTTGGAAAAACTGGGGAGATGCCATATTGGAAAGCAATCTTTAAACACAGTTTTTCAATCTGTGCTTAGAAACTGTCCAAGACACAGCCTAGAATATATTTGTTGTACTGTTTTCTTGTCATACTTGGTTAATATCATGCGTGTGACAGTCCAAGTCCAGCTACTGCTGTTTGTTTTTCAGCAGCTACATGAACCATATTTTTGGAAGAAATCATTCATAATTTTTTGTTCCTCTTATTACTGTATTTACATGGAAATTTCAAAGTGAAAATTATTGCCATAAAACATGCCTCCCCTTTTTTTTTCTTTTAGCCTGACTGACAGATGCATCTGTTTGAGCAAGAACAAAACTCAACTCTATTAAATCAGTAATCCTTCCATATGACATTGTCACACAGCACAGATGTCCTTTCATAGGATTTCTGTCAAGGGGACAGCTTGCCATTCCATGCTGACAGGTAGGGCTGGGGATGATCAGCAAAGAGATCAGAGATTACTTAAAATGCCTTTCATCAAATTCAAAGCAATCTTTATGCAATTCATTGTGGAGCAAAATTAATTATTGCCCTACAATAATTGCTTCCATTTATACACACCTAAATGCTACCAAATTTTGGGAATGTGAGAGCTTCCTAAATGGACCTGGAGCACTTTCCATTAACTCTTTTATGTCTCAAGACCTATGACTTCAAAGTGGGAATTTTCTGCCTTGTTGGAGCCAGAGTAGCTAGGCTGTCTTACTTTAGATGGAAAGATATGCAAATTAGTCACAAATATTTTACTTTATAAAATTAATTCTTAATATAGTTTCCCTGTGCTGAATATACAAAATACATGGTGTTGTGATTTAAGGCAATAGCTTTATTAGCTTATTTGTTAGCCTTGTGTAATTCACCTGCAGCTTCACCACCCACAAATACTATGCTGAAATTAAAAATCTGTATGAAATAGAGCACGAATTGTGGTTTCCCTATGAAAAAATGCAATTTGAAATTATAGTCTATGAGCCGCAGTAATGCATGCACTGGATTAGCAGGCAAACAACACTGCAGGACAATGTAATTACTCATTTGGGGATGTTTCCCTGGTGCACTTGAACCAAAACCGGCCATAGCAATGTAGAAGTATGGAGATTTTTGACAGTCAAAAATGTGTGCTTTTTCAAAGCATGAGGTCCCTTGGAAAATTTTTCTCTTCTTTTGAAGAAGGTCCTTAAACGAAGGACAGCATATTTCCTTATTCTAAAGAAGAAAATCTCTAGGCTAATCGAGAAACAATCAGTCTTTTACTTCTTTGTCTTTGGTGTAAGGGGAGAAGACTTTCAAAAAGACATATTCATTTCATTTTCAGAAATTAAATCCAGATTTAAAGATTTTCTCCAGCCCACTACTGTTTGGTTGCTTTGGAGGGAAGAACTTCGACATATGTTGGCAATCTTGCAAACTGAATTTAGAGTCCCTCAGATTCAATACTGGTATATTTATTAAAAGCAAGTCTTGCCTGAAGCTCTTTATGGGAGTTTATAGTAAGCTACTGGCACTCTATTCTAGAGTGAGTTTGCTGGTTTTAATCCCTGATGATGTTTAGAGCAATGCTAATCCACTCCCTAGGACATCCCACTGAGATACAAGTCACGTTATTAACAGCTAGTAGTGCTGATCATGAATTCCAACAGGGCCATACAAATTGGTTCCTGGAATCTCCTGCACAGCCTTTCATTTAGAAGAACTTCTGCTGGTTGGAGAGGAAAAGTAAAAGCAAAATGAGAGTAAAATAGAATTTCCTACAGATGGCATTTTTGTACACGACCTGTATTCCCACAAATTTCATTAGGGCAGTGCAAAGTGTAAGCTAGAATAGACTTCTTTCCTTTTTATACTCTGTAAACAAGGTATATTATACAGATAATCTATTACACATCTTAAAATATGTAAGTGACCCTGTCAGGATTCTTTAACAGTGATTTGTGATCAAATTCCCAGGTAGAATGAAATTATCTCTATTGAGATAAATATTAGAATAAAAATATCAATGGAGTTACACCAATTTCTACAACCTGGATATCTGTGGTCTTCACTCTAGCTTTACAGTCTCTATGGCAATTCAAGCCCTGTATGTGCATATATAGGCATTCAAAGACTTTTATGAAGAGGAAGTAGCATGCAGCAGCATTCTTTCATTCAGGCTTTCAGTTTTAATCACCACCTCTGTCTACATTGGGGGATCCTGAAATCTTCTGGGCACACCAGAAATCTGGGCACAAGATGCCAGTTCTGCATTTGCAGCTGACTGACTTCATGTTTCTCAGCTTTTGAGACCCTTTATTGAACAAGACTCAAAAGATTGTCTTCTTCAGGGAACTGGCTGTTCCAGTTTTCAAAGTATGTAGGCAGCAAAAGCATCAGCAAGTTCATAGTTTTCCTTCCTCTGTTCTCTCTTTGCTTCAGAAAGAAAATATATTATATTTTCACTCTTTTGCCACACCAGTCAGGCTGTGGATGAAGTGGAATACTGCCGTGGTGCTATTCCCCAACTGAAGAATAACTAATTGGAATGAAAGGGAAAAAAAAAGATTTTTTAGGTAATACCACTGAGAAAACAGCCTCAACCTCCTTTACTCAATGTTTTTTCACTTAAATACTGATTGCCACTTCAGCGATTAAGGCAGTTGGCCAGTAGGGCCAGTTGTTGTATTGGATACAAAATCAGAAAAGCATAGTGAATACAATTTGGAAAAGCCTCCTATTGGCCCTGGGGGTATTTCAGTTTAAGAGTCAAGTGAAGTAGCTTGCAGTTTATCCAGTACTAAGCTTCATAAACATTTTAGTATTAAGGCTTATAACCATTTTTAACCATTCTGCAACACCTTAATTTTTCACAGGTTATGATGAGCTTGATGAAAGAGAAGTTTTAAAGAACTAAACCAAAAGCCAGCAGAAACCACTCAACACATTCTTGCTCGGCTCAAACAGAGAGTGCACTCTCAGATGACCCCTTGACATTTCCCAGCCATTGCAGAAAAGGCTGTCCCCTCTCTGGAAATAATCTAAACACTGATCCTCCTAACTGTCAGAAAAGAACCAGAGATTACAAAAAAAAAATATGTCTTTTTCTGATCAACAACCATCTCTTAAACATGCCAACATATAGCTGAACAAAGGTTGAACATATAACAAATACTTGTGCAAAGTAACACCCACAAAAGCAGAAATAGACTGGCTATGATATGGTTATAGGAAAGACTCTACAGAAGTGGTAGGACTGTGAAAATCAGATTGCTTTGTTAGGTGTATCCTTTACCAAAATGACAGTGAAAACCAAGTGGGCTTGGAAAAGATTATCACCTTTACATCAGTTTAGCATAAGTAAATTGCAGCGTAGGTTTAAAGGAAACAAAAGTACAGGTTTAACATTAAGAACAGACAGAGATAAACAAACAGCTCTGGTGTTAAAGACAGCAATTGCAAAAAGGCACTTGTACACAGGGAAGACTGAATTCAGAAAGCAATTGACCTAGAAAAGTACAACATCATCTAAAACTTCTTACAACTTTCTGTAGCTCAGCAATATTTGTAGAAACCTCTGTCAACACACATCTGCCAAATCTAGGTCAAGCTTCTATATACGAAACTCCAAATGAAACCAAAACATATCAGGGATAGTTGTATGGAACTTTTAGTACAACTGTGGGGGTAAGATTTTGAAAAAAGAGAATTTACATTATGCTAGGTATTCTGGGTGTTATTTTAAATAGGATGTTGTATACAGATGGAAGGAACTCCACTTGCAGTTTCTGAAAGACAGGAGGAGAAAATGATGTAGTACAAGAGAATCGGGTCTAGCTGTATACTGCTAACCTTTCCTAGGTTAATGCATTGTTATTAACTAATGAATGTTTTTTAGTTTTCAGGGAACAGGGGAACATCTGAGCCAGTGCCCTTATAGAAAAAACTTTAATTTTTGAATTCTTGTGGAAAGAGGTCCAGCCCATTGAACATTTATCCTTGGTCCTCACAGTTGTCAATATTTCCATCAATCAACTTAGAGGAAAAAAACCAACTTGTGGGTCAAAAAGAATTTGCATTATGGTTGAGAAATGAAAAATGCAATAGAGTACAAAAATGTACACCAGATTACTGGAGATTTCTTTAGAATTAAACAAGAAAAGGGAAAGAAACATCAAATTAGCTCTTTTACCACTGACAGGATATTTGCTGCATGCAGCAACAAAATATTGGATATATTAGGTACGATCAGAGTTCCTTATTCTGAGAAATCCACAAGCTGTTTAAAGTTATGCTTTTCCACCTTAGCTGTTTAGACTTTTTTTTCAACTGTGAAATATCAGGAGGGTGAAGTCCCCTACACTTCTCTTACCCTACAATTGCTTCATGCTTAAAAAAAATCTTAAAAATAAGAAAAGACTTAATTTATTCATAATATAACCCAAGCTGCAAATTTTAATGGTGCCCTAGCTCAAAAATAGGGTATATTTTCTTCTAAAGAATGCAGAAAATAGTATGATGTCAAAAGATTTTAGGAAGGAAAATCCAAAATTGCAAGGAAGTTATTGGATTAGTAAACAAAAAGGAAAACAGAGAAGACATATGAGACATCCATACATTTTGTCAAAACAGAGGGGGTTGGCAAAAAACACTATTTGTTTAAACATAGGCTGTAAATGAGAAATAATAAAATGCTGAAGATTAATCAAGTTTTACTTCGCACCTGACACTGTATGACATTGTATCCTTCTTTGTCATAATTAGAGAGATTTTAAGAAGAGGTGTCACTTGAAAGTTGAAGTGTTATCAGTTGGTCTGGGAAACATCTGTTTGAAGGAATTGCTCTGCCTCTAAATTTTGTCTGTTGCCTTCATCAGCTGAAGTCTCATATCTCATCTCCAAGAGCTACAAGCCAGAATTATTGAAGCCAGCGTGAAAAGAAGATGGGAAAATGTCCACTGTGCAATCCATCATCTGCTTTTTTTAGGAATGTTTAGAAGTGAAAAGTTACTGAATTGTACAGAGAAGTACTGCTGAAAATATCAAAGAATATTCTAAATTTTGGAAAAGGTAAAAGTGTGGGGAATCAAAAGTTTCCAAGAGAGAGAGTTGGGCACAATAACCTTTCACCTTGAAACAGAAGTGTAAGTCTAGTTCAGTTGAAGTACTAGAGATGAAGCTTTGAAGCCTTTTCTGTAGCTCCCTTGGATATCAATTCTGACACCTACCCCTACCTTACCAGCACCTGAGCTGGTTATAGCTCACAACAAGCCTCATATGGAGGAAAGAACAGCAGGAAGCCTACTCTTCAGGGAAGATGCAACATTTGCAATTCAGTGTGAGAAAACTCATAAATGTCATGATATCTGCTTCATAAATAATCTGGTACTTCTGAAGACCAGTATGTCCTCTGACAAATGCCAAACTCCCTGTTATAAATATATCCAGTGGTTTCACAGATCTTTATTTCAGGACTCCTTAAAATATTTCCACTGGCTGTTTGAGCCCCTTTATGAATTTCACATGTGTAGCTTGCTGTAAACCAACTACTTATCTGAATATTTTTGGAGGCCACTTAAAAACAGCCTCAGAAAAACTATGAATCACTGATTAAAAGCATTTAACTTTAAAACTCAGAATTTACTTATGGTAAGAACCACAAAAAGCTAATGCTTTTCAAGCATGAGAATAGCATTTGGCAGGCACCACCTATTCATAGGCCAGAGAAAAGAAGACATTCATTTATGTCCCTATAGCACTTCATATTTTCAAAGTCTTCCGCAAACATTACTAATTAATCCTCATCTACTCTTGCCAAATACACTATTGTATTAAGAATTGACCTAACATAACCTTAAATGTTAAACAAAGCAACAGTCTACAGAAATTATAAAGAAAAAACTACTGGAGCAAGGAGCTCCGAAGTGTTCAACTCACAGTTTCATGAACATTGAATAATTTTCAATATAACAGCTAAATTGATCACTGATGGGAGTTCTAGGGCACCGCAGCTACACCAGAGGTAAGGCTGGCTCACTAAGCAGCATTTCTTATCCACGAGGAACTCTGCAGCATGCTGTTTCTACAAAGGTGAATTTGATTTAGTGACAATGGTCTCTTTGTTAGTGTTTACAGGTTTAAAGGATTACTGAGCCTTTCCGATTTCAAAACAACAAAAGATCCTAGAGGATTTTATCTTAAACTCCTGCTTATTTGTTAAAACACGAATTAATGCAATTTTTGGATATGAAACAGACAGTGCTGAGTGTTCTGTTGCTAAAGTAGCATAATCTGAAAAGTGAAGTTTAACAATGGAAACTCTAGGATTAATCTTTGTCTCTATCGTTCAACTTGTCTTTGAGAAGCAGAACATGAATCACCTGTGATCTTTAAAAGACAGACATTCTCATGTACTCTGCAGCATACTAATTGTATGAATACTATATTTTACTGAATACTGATGAAGAAAAGGGTATAGGCACAACTCAAAATTATTAAGTACAAACCCGAGTTTAAAGAAATTATTTCTCTAATTTTCACCTTGTTCAAAACCAAGTATAAAATATACCTGAGATACAGATAATAACTAAAATACAACTACATAACTAAAAATTCAACACACATATAAATTTAGTATTACGTCATTTAGTGTTAACATGTTAAAAATATGACAAGAGAAACACACATCTGTCTGTATTTTTTTTTTCCACAGAGTTTTCCCATGTTTTGAATTATATTATGTAAACAGAAATTAAGCCATAATATCCTGTCAATATTTCAAAGTTCTTTGTTCATATATCATCAAATTCATGAACTGGCCCAATAATTAGCAATACCTGTTTCCTTTCCTGAGAGATTACTTTGAAAGTTTTTCTGTAACATGTTAGCTGGGGGAAAAAATAATCTGAATCTATTTGGAACATTTATGGTGTCCTTGAAATTAAAACACTACATATTATAACTAAACCCACTGCTTTAGCAACTTTTCACACCTAGACTTACTTATTTGATGGGTGGGTTATTTTGCCTTTTTTTTTTTTAATATTATGTCTCGACCAAGGATGATAACAATCAACGCCTCTACACCCGCAGTGTTACACGTGTACCTTGGCATCAACATGACTCATACAGAAGCTGCTCCTGAGTAGCAATATGCCTCTGTTTTCCACTGCAACAGATAAAGGAGTAATAAAAATTAAAATAACAACTACAGCAAATAGTGCAACTGGCACTATTAAGAGAAAGGTATGCTCTGATAACAGAATTGTTGATATGAAGGCAAGGGCAGTGACTTTATGACGGTGTAGGAGTTGAACATGAATGAGCCAGCTGAACTTTACACAAGCTGATGCCATTAATAAAAATCATTCAGTTATTTTTGCAACAATAATGTAATGGGATCAATGCTTTCCAGATATATAACTTCAGAACATTATTATTGATCTTGGTTATCAACTTCCACCCAGTTTTTTTTAATGCTGCTGCTTTTAAATAGTAACTGTCTATAGAGACAATACAGTTGAGCTTCCGACAGACAGAATTTCTCTTTTATTCCATGAAATTTTTCAGAAGATGTCTTTAGGCTCAAGTACAATGTAGACTAGGATGGACACATCATGTGAGACACTTCTCTCTTAAAAAGAAATTCCAGCTGTAACTCATGCTGGCTTTTATTGGTTCAGCTACAGAAAGACCTCCCTCACTTTCACAATTTTCTCCATGTTTTTTGTTTTCTGTGGATGATTTCCCTTCTATATAAAAATTCTTTTCTTTGAAGAGACTTGCTGCCTGCAAAATCTAAAGAAGGAGAAGTAATAAAACATAAGTCACCGACAGAAAGCTTGAGTGGTCAACTGCCCTTAAATAAGGGCATGCATGTTATGCATACTTGAAACAGATGTTCTGTCTGTGCACATCTGGATTTGTGCTGAGAGTGTCTTCTTCTGCTTGATTCCAAATGGGGATAATAGCCAGGCTAAAAATCAAGAAAAGTTCACAAACTCTGTATTCCTGATCCATGTGCATGTAGTTGTGACATCATTACTATGCTCAATTAGCATTAGTTATGAGTGACTGTTGTTTATTAATTACTGTTAAGTGCACTGGGAGCCCGAACCTGGAACAAATATAGAGGGCTAATCTCAATTAAAGATAACAGAACGGTGAAGATCAAGGAGGCAGGGAAACAAAGTCCAAGGTGACAATGATCTGTTAGCTGGTTTATAATGTTGTAACAATAAGAACTGTTATGAGATATTTAATTTCCTAGTATTAGAATAATAGAATCTTGGAATATCCTGAGATGGAAGGAACCCACAAGGATTATCAAAGTTCAGCTCCTGGCCCAGCACAAAAAATCCCAAGAATCACACCACGTGCCTGAGAGCATTGTCCAAATGCTGGCAGGCTGCTGCTGTGATGGTCTCACCCCTCCCTCTTCCCCACTCATTATTTACTTCTTTCTCAAATGTAAAACTTTTAAATATGCCAAAGGGACATCGACATCCCAGCATAACTGGGATCGTGAAGGAAAGCAGCGAGAACACTGTAACAGGATGTAGTACACTGAAGCTAGTGGAGATGAAATAAAGCTAATCAAGAAAGAAGATCAGGCTAGAGAAATAGATAGTATATGTTGAAATAAAATCAACAAGAAGAGAGTGCTAGGATTTAGAGGAAGTGAGGGAGTATAATCGGCAGACAGGAAAGATGTCTGGAATTTTTCTTTTGCATTATTATTTTAAATATCAATCTAAAAGGATATTGTGCAGTGGCTCATGTGTTTGTAATTCATTGTCTGCTACTTGCGTTTTAACATGAGGGGTCAGGAATCAGTCTCCTGCACTTCCTTCATGACCCTGTCTGCATCCTTGGGCACACCACTTTACATGCCTTCATTTCCTTATGAAAGATACATTACGAGAGCTGTATACAGCATTTGGATTTAGGACTAATGATTCAGATTTCAGAACCAATAAGTGCTGAATATGCAACCAGAATGTTCAAGGTTTCTTCGAAGTGCCCACTTAGTGTCTAAGCTGAACTCTATCAAGAAACGGGGGGAAAAAGACCCTAGACAAGCCAGGAAGCTGCTGACAGGTCTGTTTGTGCAGGGGGTGTCTCTGTTCTTTTCCAGTTCAAGAGAGTGTGCCACCACTTTTCCACTAAGCCATCCTCTGGGAAAAAAAAAAATTGCTCCATATGTAGTTAAGAGGACAGTATTCCAAAATTTCTATAATTCTTGATTATTCCAGTATGCATAGATCCATGATTAGCACTGGATATGAAGATGCACTTCTAAAAAGGTAACTGTCCCCTAAAAAAGCAGAAATTTAGGGCTTTTAGAACTGATTACAGAACTGTCACTGCACAATCTCTCTTTGTGTACCACTAAAATATTAACATTGTCCAGCTATACAATTGATAATCTTAGAGTGAACCATATTCTCCAATATGTGTTGTAAATCACCACTGATACTTACATCAATGCTCACTTACACTACACATAATCTCCCACCCTCCTAAAATTTTAAACAGTAAAAAGGACACGAAATTTAGAACATAATTCTAGGTTTCTTAACACAAGAGAGTGTATTGCAGTTCATAATGACCCAGGAAAAGACTAGATGATAAAAATCAGCATCAGGGAAATGCAGTTCTCATGATACATATAACAGATGACCACCCATGACCAACAGATGTTGCTCTGTAAATCCATATGGGTGGCAGAGGGTGAAAATCAATAGCTGAAACTTTATTGGCACTGCAGCAGAACTAGCTGGATTTATGGCTGAGTAAAGATGGGTGCAGAAGCACCTTTAAGGTTCAGATGCTGCTGGGTATCTCCCCCAGGGAAAACTCCCACATCAGGAAGCTCCACCTGTTCCAGGATTCCTACTGCCCTACGTTGTGGGGACTTAGACATCAGAGGCATCTGAGGTGACACCCTCTGTCACTTGAGTTGTGACCTTTAGTCAACCTGCTGCATAATGTCAGATGTGCTTGAAAAGGAACAGAAAAACGTCTCGGTATGGCAAATCAAAGAGAAGCTATCTATATGTTTGGAGGAGTGGAAGAAGCCCATAGCATACTCCAGCTTTTTTAAAGGTGATCAAATTGCATTGCACAGATAGTGTACAGTGAAATGAAATGAAACCTGCTGATACTAAAAGACTCTGCTGGAACCTGACACAGGACAGGAAAGGACATATCTGTGGTTCAGGACTGGATTAATTTGACGGTTACATTTAAATGTGTGTGAAGCATTTCAGACCTGTTTTTAAGACTGCGCTCATGAAGGAAAGGTGGGTGTGGAAATGAAGACCTGCAAGTCCATCCATTGCAAGTTTTGGATCACCTAAAATAAAAAAAAAGCCATCTGACAGCTAGCTATGAAGCCTTGTGAGGGGCTTCTTTCCCAAAATGAAATGACTGTATCAGTTCAATGCAATATTTTTCCAGAAGCACATTGGCCTTACCAATGTAAGTTCTTTGTAAGTTGAAAAATTTTTCAAAACACATTTTGGACTACTTAAAAAAATTAAAACTCTCCAACTCTGAAATTGAATCTTCAAACCCTTAAATTTAAACACAATATATTCCCAGTTGCTGTTTCCCTACTCTCTTAACAGATCAGTTTAAATCTGAAGCAATTACACTGCATCTCTTTGGTGATGTTCTCTAAAGGAATGTTCTTTTCCTGTCCTCTCCACCAAACCTCAAAAGAGAGGGAATTATATATGTACACACCCATATGTATATAAACATATATCTCAATAAGCATTTATAGCTGTGACAAATTTATTTTTACTGTCAATTTAATACATCTGTTTTCCATTTGAATTTGATATAGAGCCTGGTGTTTTCTATTAGATCATATAAACAAGTGCTTGATTTAAAACAGGATTATTTTTCTTCACAGAGATTGAGGGCAGCAATAAACATCAGTCTTTCTGGGAATACAAATGAGGTAGTAATTCTATTAAATATAATGACTTAAATAAGAAAATAATTAATTAAAGAATTTAAAAAGCTTGTCCACAGGTCTGTTCTGTCTACTGATCTTCTGGACTGAAATTTTTCTTGCACTACTGACTTTTCTCATGGACTACATCAAAATGAGACATATTTTGTTTTTCCAAGTGTGCATGCTTGGAAAGATCAGTCAGTTTGCTGCCATTAGTAGCACTGATGTGAAGCCCAAAGCAGGGTAGGCACTTCACTACTCTTATGGATGAAGTTCACTTTCTGTTCTAGACTTTTGAATTACTTCTTAGAAAGACAAAAAACTCTCTAAACTCATATTTTTACATTTGTAAAAGAGGACAACTGCAAATCTGCAGATGCAGTTTGTAAAATAAAACCTTAAAGGATTTGAGTGAGAGCACATCGTTTGACAGTGAGGGATTAGGGCAATAATCAAATTTTTATTGGAACAAACCCACCCTCAAAGGAGTAGTACATTCCTAAAGCAGAAATTCGTATAACATACCTTTACAGAAAGGCAAAGCAAATGTAGATTCTACCTAGCAGACACCTTGCTATTCTGTCAAAAACTTGCCTGTGCGGGAGGACTGGGCTATTACTGAGTACTACCATCGCAGCCAGCACTCCAAAAGCACCTAAGCAAACCCGAGGTTCCTTGCCTTATTGAACCTCATAAGGCGGGATCCTTGGCTCACAGATCCAGCCTGTCCAGATCCCTCTGCTGCCCCTTCCTACTCTTCAGCAGGTCAACTTAGTGCCATCCACAAACTCAGTAAGGGTGCACTTGATCCCCTCGTCCAGATGATCAATAAAGACAGTAAACACAACTGGCTGAAACCGGAGCCCTGGGGAACCCCACTAGTGACTGACCCCACCTGGATGTAACTCTACTCACCGACTCTAGGCCTGCCCATCCAGCCAGGTTTTTACCCAGTAAACAGTGCAGGCATCCAAGCCATGAGCATTCCAGCTTCTTCAGGAAAATGCTGTGGGAAACTGACAAAGCCTTTACTACTGTGCAGGTGGACACATCCACAGACCTTCCCTCATCCACCAACCAACTAACATCCTTGCCATAGAAGCAGATCAGGTTGCTCAAGCAGGACCTGTCCTTCATGAATCTTTGCAGCCTGGGCCCGATCCCCTGGTAGTCCTGCATGTGCCATGTGATGGCACTCAAGATCTGTTCCCTCCCCAGAACTGATGCCAGCCTGCAGTTGTCAGACCTGTAGTTTCCCAGATTGTCCATCCAGCCCTTCTTGTAGATCAGTATCACATTTGCTAACCTCTCTTCCTAATCAGGCTCTACACAATTAAACTGAGCTGAGGTACATTCAACCCAGACAGTAAATCACTTGGAAATATACCATGATGTAATTAAACTAAAATTCAGCCTATTAGGAAGAATGCTTT
Source organism: Bombycilla garrulus (assembly GCA_013400315.1). Lineage (NCBI taxonomy): Eukaryota > Metazoa > Chordata > Aves > Passeriformes > Bombycillidae > Bombycilla > Bombycilla garrulus. The sequence continues at coordinate 217,898 of VXBU01004554.1, read as the reverse complement.
GACACCACCTCTGCCAGGAATAGATCTGCTGAGTTGCAGTGATTTACAGAAGCACTATTGTTGATGATAGACCATCTGTGATTCCGAGAGGGAAAGGGAAATATGGAATAAAAATATACGGTCAAAGTATAAATAAGCTAGACCAATGGCAAAATTCAAAAGGAGAGAATATTATCTATTTGTTTTTCAGCACATCCCAGTTTAATGTAAGTTTCTGAGGAATTGTGGCTTCCATTAGAGTATCTGACAAAAAAAGAAAGAAAGGCACAAATAAGATTTACAACCTGGTGTTTTCATTTCTTTCCCACCAATATTGAAGACATTATGCAAAACAATAAAACAACATTAGAAACTAAGCAATTTATAGCAACTTGCAAAGCCACCTAGCTGACCTTATCCTAGAAAATGACAGTGAGTCAAATGGCAAATGTGTTACAAGAGTCAAAAAATCTTGAGATTTGGAATAAACCAGGAATTCTGTTGCCCTAGCTAGATACAGAGTAGGGAGGTTTTCCTGACTCTACCAAGCATCTGTGAACAGACTAAGTACTTTATGTTTACACAAGAAATGGTGAGAAACAATATGTACACTGATCCAGTTTGCACTGCATCAGGCATGAGGACAGATCTTTTGCAGTCAAAATGAAACCGAGGGGCTCTGAGAATTTCACAGCTTACTGGCCTTAGTTCTCTAGCTGTCAATCTACCCCTTGACACTGGGGCCCAAGTAACCATTTCCCCAGGAAGGCCTGGGAAAAGTTCTTAGATCCAGGAGGAAAAATATAAGCACTTGCAAACTTGGTAGTGGTTACAAAGTATGTATGAATAGCAGTTTCTTCTAGTGAAAAACTTGAACAAATAAAAGTAGCAATAATGCAAAACAGACATCTAAGTCCCCCTCTGAAGCTTCATATTGTCACAACTAAGATTCAGATCATCACGTTTCCTGATGTAGCAGACAAGATGTAGAAATCCAAACTTTCACTCAATACATCACATTGGACTTTCAGTCACAAATGTAATAATGCAAAGGCTTCAGCTTAAATGATGAAGTTATTTTTTTCAATTTTTAGGGGTAGTTTAGCTTGATAAAATTTAATCTCACCTCAATAAATTATAATCAGTATATTTATTGAATAGAATGTTTTCCATAGTAAAGCTAATTTAGTGGGGGAAAAAAAATTAGATGGGATTTTTCTTTGTGGGAAAAGATAGTATAGCATAGGAAGTATACCCAAAACAAATAGCAGCACTTTGGAACTTTTATTTGGGAGTACCAGAACATTTTTACACACTCAGCCAGTTCAAAAACATCTTTTTAGAACTGTGCTGGTTTTAAGTTCCATGAGACCAGCTCATGTGGGTTCATTTTGCCTTGCCTCCCAAGGGTGTATTCAGTACAGAATCACGGAATACGCTGAGCTGGAATGGACCCACGACGATAATTGAGTCCAAATACTGCCCCTGCACAAGACAACTCCAAGAGGCACACCATGTGCCTGAGAGCATTCTCCAAATGCTTCTTGTAGTTCTCAGCCTTGGTGCTGTGACCACTTCTCTGGGGAGCCTGTTCCCGTCCCCAACCACCCTTGGGGTGAAGAACCTTTTTCTACTATCCAGATTCCGTATTTTTCTATATCTAGATTCTAATATTCAAAACCTCCCTGTCACAACTTCAGACCATTCCCTCAGGTCCTGTCACTGGTCATCACAGAGAAGTGATCAGTGCCTGCCCCCTTCTCCTTCCCTCATGAGGGAGTTGCAGACTGCAATGAGGGCTCCCCTCAGTCTCCTCCAGGCTGAACAGACCAAGTGACCTCAGGCACTCCTCATATGGCTTCCCCTCATGGCCCTTCACCACCTTCACTGTCCTGCTTTGGATTCCCTCTAATATTTTAATATCATTCTTATATTATGGTGACCAAAACCGCACACAACAAAACAGGGTTGGGTTGGTTGCAAATTTATTGTTTCTAGAATTGTGACAGAGATGAAGAAAAGATGAGGAAATATGAGACAGAAAAATCTTATACGGGCTTCTTGCGTGATCCTGTGATCAGAACTCTTGCCTCAGGAATTCTTCTGATGTATCACTTAATATTTAAGTATATTTATGTCTTTAATATTTAAAACTATAGAGCTGGTGGGTATTGAGAAAACCATGCCTTTATTTAAAATATTTTATATCTCATCTGTCATCCATTGTGGCAGAGAAATGGACTCTTCCAGGGTGGATGCAGAATAAAATCAAGGTTGCATGGATTCAAGCAAAGACAGTTTGCTTTGGTGAATCATTGCTACTAGTGATATTACAGGACAAAAAAGTGACTGAACCCTTAAAACCAACAGTTAGAAAAATAAAATACTGGTTTACTTATGAACTTGGTATTTTGACTGTGAGATATGGATCTCCACATATTCATTCTTTATAGAGGAAAGCATATCAAGTTACATTTTCGCTGACTACAGTTTTTGAGAAAACTTCCAGTGTTGCAGCATGAAACGGATTTTTCCACGTTCCCAGTGCATATATGTCAGAAATATCAATACAAGTAATTGTTTTGTTATCCTCAAGGAATAACTGTGAATACATTTACATTATACATAATTTATACATGTATTAATACAAAGCTAGAAAGACAAGACATGAAATGAGACACATACAACCAACAGGTCAGTAACTGGAACAACTCATTTCCATCTTACCCTTGAGCTAGGGCACTGGAATTTTATACACTTGCTCTTTACGTTCAGATGAGACAGATGTGCAAATTGCAAAGCTTACTAATAAGGAAATGAAAATAATATAACATGATAAGGTGTATTTATCGAGTCATCATCAATGAATTCTCTGTATGGCAGATGATCAGAAAACCGTTAATTTTAACACTGGAGATGTTAAAATGGTACATTGTGCATAGAGTTGCACCAATCCATCATCAAATAGCAATGGAATGTTAGCACCAAAACACTATGGCATACACGCACTTTGAATTTTTAGGAAATGTAAAAAGGAAAAAATATCACTCATTAAAATGACATATCAAATTCACATGTTTCCAGTGCAAACTTGCATAATTCATGTTCTGACATCTGGGCCTTAAGAAAAGGTATGTCATTGTTGTTGAAATGGGCAAGTTTTGTAAATAACCTTTTCATAGAATCATAGATCACTAAGGTTGGAAAATACCTCCAAGGTCAGCAAGTTCAGTAACCAACCCAGAACTGCCAAGTCCACCACTAAGCTATGTTTCCACCATATCTACAAGTCCTTTGAAAATTTTCAGGGGTGGAAAGGTCACTGACTCCCCAGACAGCCTGCTCCAATGCTTGACAACTTTTGCTATGAAGAAATTTTTCCTACTATCCAATCTAAATATCCACAACTAATGGCACTGCTCAAGGCCATTTCCTCTTGTCCTACTGCTTTATCCTTGGGAGAAGAGATGACCCCCACTTCACTACAACCTCCTTTCAGGTTCTTTTGAACAGATGCATCTCTTTGCAGATTTCATATATACCTTTTGTGAAAAAACAGAAGCATTTTCCCAGGAAGTTCATAAATAAATGAATTACTGACAACTGCAACATTTACACAGAAATTGAAGTGGCTATTACCAAAGGGGGTAAAAAAAAAAAAAAAACGACACCAGGAAATAAAATAAAGAGCACTGAGCATCATAAAGTATCTATATCTAAAGCATAGTAGAAATTTATCAAGCAAAAAAGAAATAACTGTAAGGAAATATATACCTGAAAACCAAATTTGTTAACTTCTCTCTTATGAGATAAGAAAATGCATTATATTAATTCACAGGCTTTTTTTTTTTGTCTCCTCAATACTTCCATAGACAGAAGTGAATTGATTGACAAAGCTTCAGAAATTAAAACAAATAGCTGAGAATTTTGAGAACCTCTAACTTTATTTAATATTTCCATCAATAAGCCTGTTATTGTTGTGTAAATTAAGTTAATATTTAAAGCTACTCATAAATCTGGTCTGCATAAAAGGTACTTCTTTTAAAATCAATCCAAGCTATAAAGCATACCAACTTTAGTGAAAACAATATGCATTTAACTAGTCCTGCAGCTGTGACATGAAGGCTGTATTTTGTTTCTTCTTGTTCATCAGGAATGGAATTGGCCACCAGGGATCTGATCTTTCAAACTTACTTAAAATCAAACAAAGAGTTACACTAGCTTCAGTGGAACTACTCATATCCCAAAAGCTAAGCACATGCACAAATCCCTATCATCTTACAAACACGCAAAATCAACACAAGATCTTTGTGTGGGTTTGCTCCCAGCTGATGACACTTTCAATGAAGGAGAGAAGCATGGTTACATTAAATCTGTGTAGCATAGCTGTGGCACATCTGAGGGCTGAGCTAGAATTGGATCAGATACTATTATACAAAATACAGAAATCTATTTCTTTAGATCTCTATAGGATGCACGACTGTGTGGTATAGGGATAGACAGAGTGACTGCTTCATTACATGGCAGAGTTGAGAGCTGACAGCTCGTGACCTGCTGGGTGCTGATACAGCACAGCAACAAGTTCAGACAGGTTAATTCCCAGACCTGCTGAAGGAATAGGTTCTTGCATTAAATAAGACTCAAGAATAGACCATCAGCTCAGTCTGGGAATCAGCATTCCTTAGATAATTAGTATTACTCAATAAAAAGTACAAATTATGTCATATAAAGATTAATGAGATGAGATGCCTTAATCAACAGGAAAATTTCAAAACAAAACTAGACAAATGACTGATGGAAAAGTAAAGATGAGCAGACAAATTTGGACTCTTATGATAAATTCCTACAACTAAATCCTTCAGGGAGAAAAGAGGTAGAAAGGATTAGAACACCACCAAATTAAGCTAGTAACATTAAAAGAAAAACAAGGACCCTGAACAGATCTGTCTCCAACTGATGCCAGTTACATTGTTACACAATTTCTCTGATGTAATTACAGTTTTAGGACAGACGTAGAGGAGAACAATCTTACATTTGAAGCAAGGAGGATTTAGAGTCACAGGACTTAAATTGACCTGAGGCTGAAAATGAAAAACACAAAAGACTAACAAGAGCCTATATAAAATAACGACAGCAGGAACAGGATAGAAATAAATCTCCCACCAACAATAACAGAAAAGTGAAATAAAAGACAGATTTCAAGACTGGCTCACTCAGGCCACAGTGAAATAGCAGTAAAGGCAGTGTGCTAGTAACCTCTGATCCTGGCAAATCCTGTGCTCACACAGCAATGAAAATTGTTGAATGGAAAGATGTAGTAAGACATGTGGAGCTTGGTGGAGGAATGCACCTGCCTGCAGGGAACAGCCTGGAGGCTGATCTGCACATAGTCCTCTGCATAAATAACATCTGTACACATAAAAAAATTCTCCTATGTTTCTGTCCAAACAGGTACTAAATGCAGGTACAAGTGCAGGAATCTCATCACACTCTGGAACCTAACACTTTTATGGCCTTTGAGAACCCCATGTTCTTCACCCTGATTAACAGAGAGGCAATACTGGTGGCTGGTTGCATATGATCTTCCATTATCATCACATATTCATGGGAGAAGAAGTAGTATTCCATCTTAGAATTTTTTTCATACCTTAACAATTTCCTCTATAGCAAGATTAAGTCAAGTCCTTTCAAAAATTTAGGAGGAGGAAAGGTGAAGACCAAACTAATAGTCCAGCGTCACTTGTTGGCACATTTGGACTCTGTTTCTGTTATAAACACATGGGACCCTAAGAAACTTGCTGTTTTCAGGTGTCTAACACTAAACAGGACATGTATCATGAACCATCTCAAAATAAATACATTCAGAATAGTATTAGACTGATGAGTCTTTCTGCAATAGAAAAGCTTCATCAATCAATAACTGAACAGTCTCAATTTAAGAGTATCATTGTCCTAAGAACAGCACACTGTATTTTTTTAAGAACTAGAATTAAAAAATTAAGGCTGTTCCAACACATCTTTAGAGACCAACACTCTGGTACATTTTCACGCCAGATCTACCTCTCAGGTTTGCATTAGCACTGTCTGTCACATTCAATCAGATGCTTACAAAAATCATCCAAAGGTGAAGCAACCAGTGCCTCCAAAGGTGAGCATCCTGTACAACATAACACTAGTGGAAGATATTCAACAGCTCTGCAAATGATGCTGACAGAAGACAGACTTCTAAAAGACAGGATTTTATGTATTGATATGTATAGGGTAATATTTTCTTAGCACATTACATATAAAAATATATAATCTGTATCCACAGTAGATACTTAGTATACGACACACTCAAATCACAGGATCAGTCTCAGAGGTTGAAAAAGACTTCTGATATCATTGAGTGAACCCATAACTGAAACATCACCTTGTCAACCAGACCACGCACCAAGCGCCACTTCCAGTCTTTCCTTAAACACCTCCAGGGACGGTGATCCCACCACCATCCCGGGCAGCCCATTCCTAACTCCAAACCCATTTCGAAGGCTAATTGAAGGAACGGCCCAGTGTTGCGCGGGAGCTCCGAGGTGCGGGGATGCTGCGGCGTGTCCGGCACAGCAGCACCGCCCGGCGCCTGGCGGGACGGGAGGCTCCGCACGGGGCGGCCCCGGCGCGTCCCCCTCTGCCAGCGCTGCCGCCGCCGCTCCAGCCCCGAGAGTTACGCCATGCAGGGGCGACCTCTGCTGTTCCTTTTGTTTTCAGACCGACAAAAGCGGAAGAAACCCCAACGAAACAAACAAGAAACCCCCACTTTTCCTTTTGCGGAGGAGTAAGACGGGAAAGAGACTTCAACATTTTTCCATCGTATTGCAAATTATCTTCCCTGCTCCTCTGTGCCAGCTTAGTCTGTTGGCCTCAATATTAGACCTCTGAATACGAGATCATTATTTGAGACAAATATAAGATATTTATATAAAAGTATTTACATAGCAGATGTCTTATTTGGACTGTGAAAACAAAAGAAATAAAATCACGTGTCTATGCCGATGGCAGTTAAAGAATTTCAACAAAAAAGCTAGTTAGCTAATATTCTATATGAGCTAGTGATTCCAAATCATGTCTTATTTTACAGGTTTTACTAGGAATGACATATGGGCAGCTTGTTGCAGGAAACAAACTTTCTACTATCAGTGCTTAGTGTGAAACCTTCTCTGGATGTTCCCTTCATACCTCCACAACTTGCATTGCACAAAGAAGCCACATTTCACACTGAAAGAAGGTAACAAATTCTGCTCTAATTTTAGTATTGGAAAAACAACAGCAGCGCAGCAGTAGTGCTCCCCATCCCCTAAATTAACCTAAGTCTTCTCCTTATTTCTGTTTAAAGGTGTTTTGTTTGCCATCTAAAGCAGCCTTCTGGAAATTTTTGTCTTTCTTTGCTATTTTTTACTAAAATTTTAGATAAATTGGGTGGGAAACATTTACCTGCAAGAATATAAACCTGGAATCTTAACTCTTCAGTGCATATAGAAAATTATCTAAAGGTAACTCCAAGGCCTCCTCTACACTCATTGTAAGGAGGTACAAAACACTAAAAAACACCAAGCGTTAATGTAAAGAGAGGATCAAGACTTCCTTTTTTCACTTAAGTAGCTAAGCACAAAAGTTAAAGGTCTTTGTACTTGCAACAAATTTCTTTCACTGGCCACCAATGAAAATGAAACAAAAGAAAAGAAAAAAAGGAGAAATAATTCTATCCATTTTCATTCACATCTTCAATTACGTGAAAACTTACCTTTGAACTTCTACCTTAAGCAAAAAGTATTAATTTCACCTTTAAACATAAAGCCTTTCCGAAAGCCAGAGTAGAAAAACATAATTGCTGTGCCGTCATTGGAAACTACGATTAAATAGAAACTTGACTTTGTTTCATAAAAATCACCTGGTTTTTAAAGCCCAAAAGAAAAAGATCCCACCATCAGCATTTATATTGACAAGAATGTTCTTAAATGCCTTATCACGGTGATTTAATTTTCCATCTGTCTGCTGGATTTGCTTTGCATGAAGATCTGAACACATACAAGAATGTGTGTGTTTTCTTTTTCTGCCATACTACTAGGAAAGTAACTCAGGATCACAGAGCAGCCTTTTGCTGCAACTAATCCCTCCGGATCTGGCCGAGCCTTTCAGGCTGCGCTTCCTGTCTCAACCCGCCTATGCGTTCTGAAAGCAGAATGAAAAAAATCCAAAAATTTGGCGAACAGCCATTCTAAAAAAAAAAAAACCCAAAACATTGCTATGTAGGTCCAGCTTCAAAGAATGCTTAAACCCCCCCCCCACACACACACACAAAAAATGAACAGTGCAGAATCCTAGTTATTCCTTTGCTTCATCACATGGTGTCAAGGCTTTTTTCTAGGGTCAGATTTGAACCCTCGGTAGTGGGAAACCCCAATCTCTGTGCAGCATTGGGAAGAAATGGCAGGGTTTGCATCATCAGAGTTAAAACAACTTCACTGAGGCAAGGTTAAAAACCTGATTATTTTTCCATATGAGCAAGAGTTGATTTAGAAATTCAGAAAACAAACCAAATAGCTATTTTTTATCTCTTAGCTGAAATTATCGGTAAATTATTTTAAAAATATGATTTTTCTCAATATTTAAACAGAGTAGTAGTGACTAATAGACATGAGAACCACATTACCAAGAACATAATTAATAACAGATCAAAATCTAGGACCAGACTGACCACCTCTTACACACAGTGGAGAACCTTGTGTTTGCAAATTTCAACTGATTGAGATCATCTGTACGTACGGGCAGCAGAGTAAGAAAGGATGTGTGAACCTATACATCGATCTCAGCCCCTATTTTAACTTCAGGCTGTTATATGCAAATATAAGTGGCAAATGCAGTCTTCCTCTGTAGGTCACAGGCTGTGTCTAGGTAAGTAGGCCTTACATAGAAGTGATCAAATGATTGTCACTAGATGGGCTCTCCTGTGAAGCACCCTCTTACGATGGAGAAGCCAGAAGGTCTCTCTCCCCCTCTGAATTTAAGATATACCCACACACACTGATCAGGCCAGCCTTGTCATAGAATGGCTAACTTCCCATCCCCCCAGTAAAAGCAATAAAATACTCCTCAGTACCTCAGAAGTCACTAATGTCCAAGTGATGTCAATGCTAGCTTTTCCAACAGAACTCCTGTTATTAGCCTGCTCCCCTCCCCACTTACAAAAAGAGAACACAACAGTGAGGAATTGATCAGACCTTACATTTCCACACACAAAGTTGTACGTTCTCCCTTTATATCAATATATGGTATCTCAACAATAAAGGAGTTTTTGGGTTTTTTGGGGTTGTTGTTGCTGATGGGATTGGAGTTTTTGTTTGTTTGTTTTGGGTATTTTTTAATTTGGTTATGTGTACAGTTGTTCTGGTTTGTGTTTAATAGTGCCAAGACATGCTTCTGCTTCCCAAATAGGGCAGAACATTCTATTTAGCTCCCAGAGCAGCATAGATCTTCCTTCATTATTCTTTGGGGAAAAAAGCAGATGTACATTTTCCAGACCTTTCTTTGTTTTTCATTATAGGAAGGAAAAACAATTATTTTTGCCATGCTCTGAAGTTTTTTTTAAGCTTACAGAAGTGTTTATAGATAAAATGGCTTTTATTTTGATTACATTTTCTTAATAACACAGAACAAGCAATAGCACTGTACATAATGCAAAAAGGCAGCAGAAAAAAGAAGGCTGATGAATATGAGAAAACCATATCAGTATTCCTTCCTCACAACCCAAGAAACACCTATTGTCCATACCACTTTTCATCGTGGGCACTGAAGCAGGATTAGAAGAGTGCTTAACCAGATTATTTAACCTTCACTGAAGGATAGAGTAACCCAGAAAGTTCCCACTCTGTCACTACCTGTGCCCTCGAAACCATTTCCCTCCTGTGGTATGAAATATAACTAAGCATTTCTTTCCTTCCCAGTGATTTACTGTTCTATAGATAAAATTAATCCTCCCCACTGTCTCCCACATAGCTTTTTTTTTTTTTTTTTTTGCAAAAACTTTGGACCCAGGAAAGACTTCTCTAAGGGAATAAAGATTTGCTATTATAAAGGAAGATAATTCTACTGCCCCTTAAGGTGTGTTCAGAGGGGTAGAAGTTCACTGCACATTGCATTAGCACCTATTGCTCTGTATGTCTCTTGTGGGTTTTAGATGAAAATATTCCTTGGCAAAAGATCTAATGATAGTGGCAAAGAATTTGATACACACATATTCTGTCATTTTGCATAATATTCATAAACATGTGTTTTATACCAGAATCTCTAATATAAGGGGAGAATGAAACAATGGCATTTTTTGCTTCACCTTTAAAGATAACGAGACTTCTCAATACAGCAGAAGTTTTTCTCTCTGATGAAAAAGGAATGGGCTATTTCCTACAATTGCCAAAGGACTGAGGTCTGCCAAGGAGGCTCATTTTGCTTGCATCATCTAACAAGAATGATCCACCAAGGTATATACTGGCCAGCAAAGCATCTGGAAACTTTGCAGCTGAAATTGAATGCCAGAGCTCACTATGGCAAAATACAAGAAAGCTATTTACAGTGACACATATGACAATAAAGATCAGAGCATAGTTTTGGCACAGAAGAAAATTCAACACTCAAATTTATGCTTGCCAATATCTGGTTTAGTAAAATTATTCACTTAACAAGGCTTTTATTTACTCATTTTAAGAAAGAAGATAATGGCCTCAAGTGTTTAATTACTAAGGCAGACTAAAGGGGAATAAAAAAACTCTTTAAACCACATCTTAAAAAAAAAAACCCAACAAAAATGCCAACCCGCAAAACCTTTTCAAATATGCTCTTAAACTGTCCCAGAATATCCTTTCTCTGGAAATTCTCCCTTTTTTTCTTCAGAATACATACAGTACAAATTCTAGACAGAAACTGAATAAGCAAGTAACAGACACCTACACAAATGCTTACACAAGTTCATTACTAGATGCTTTATTACTTATATATTCTGTGCCATGGGAAGCGCACATTCCACGTGCTTCAACAGATGGATAGATAAGCCACTAGTGGAGTGGAGAGTACTAAAGATGAAAATTACATCTTGAAATATGACTGGGTGATTATATTTAGACTCTGAAAGATCCACTGAATGGGGAATCATCTGCTTTACTTGGTAAAGTCCTGGGATAAATACTGGATCTACAGTATTCATCTTCAACCTAGCATTCATTGCAATGTAGACCATTGCATGGATTATGAAAGTGCATTAAATTAATTATTGTTACAGAGTTTTTCTCCCACCTTAGGATGCACTCAACACTTTCCTCCTTCCTGCCTGACAATATGTTGCCATGCTATAAAAGCCCTAATGCCCATTTCAACGATTAGCTGTACATCAGCATTACTACTTCAAATCCACAAGTTTCACATCAAGCATTAAATGGGATGAATATTGATCTGCTAAAGAGGATTTATTTATTTCTAGCTCTATCCAAAGATCAACTACTAGCAGCTTTTGGTGGATCTGCTGAGCTCTCACAGCACAAAGCTACTGCATACATGACACCGGACTTGACATTTCAGTTCTGGAAGAAAACCAAACAGTAAATTCACTGCAATAATCCTAGATAAATGAGATGATCACTGGAAAAGCTGAGATAGTTAAGTGGTCTATCAGAAAAGTCCAAAGGATGATATTGAATTGTTGCTACATAGTAACATCTCTCACAACAACATGGCACAAAATCACCATATCAGATGCCACTATCTTTGCCTTAAAAAAGCACCATGACTTCAGATTATCTTGGAACACTTCACAATTATGTTCTGAGCTGAAAATTTTATACTCAGCATGATTATAATCAGATACACATCAATATCACAATATTTACCCATGCATTCATTTTTTTTGTCCTGTTCAGTCAATAACACACTAATAACTGCATAATGCATTCAAGAAACACAGATATCTATTTCAACCCTCCCAGCACAGGTAGGAGGTTTCTTGTGATGTCAGCACTGCCCTCAAAATGTTCTTTTCACTCTATGTCAGTGGGGATAATTTTTTACTCTTTGACACTGATAAAGGAGGAAAACATATAAAAGAGTGGATGAGGACTACAAGCAGACTAGAGATGAACTGGTGAGCTGCCTTGCCCTTTATCCTCAGATGGCAAGGGCATAAGAGGATGCTGTGTTTCCACTAATTTTGACAAGGAGTGCTTGAAATGCCAAATGTAAGAAGCCATGAAATTTTTGCTGCGTCACTCACACAGGAAGCTGAAAAAGTCAGTCAAAATATTGCCTCAGTGTTATGATTTCATCAAGATATAAAATTTTAGTAGTTAATAACATCACTCTAGTCAGCTTTTAAATGTTTCACTTTTATTTATCTGATTTCTCTGCACCAACTTTCCCTTATGAGAGTATTATTTTAAAGAACACATGGGGAAGAAGCAGAAACAATGATATACAATGAGAATATCTGCTGCTATTAAAGATTGCCTCATTTCTATCTTCTCATACGACCACAGTTCTCAAAAGAAAGCCTTCCAAAAAAACATCAGGAAAAAAACCTGTACAGCATGTTATCTAGACCAGATCTGAAAACCAATGCTTTGTTTTGTTTACTTGAACTCTGTGAATTCCTAAATGTCCTTGCCACAAGCAGCACTCAGTTTAATTAGGTTTTTGTCCATAGAACAGTGTCTGCTTCACCAAGGATAGAGGACTTTGGGCCAATTCCAAGTGTCAATGAAAGAGGAGCAAAATGTATTTCAAAATTAGCCCTGCACTTAGACAAACTCAATCAGTTTTGTTGTTTGTTTGGGTTTTTTTTAATATATCTTCTTTTTCATCTGTATAAAAAACAGGCTACTGAAGACAGCATTTATATGTTCAAATATGCTTCAAATGCAGAAGCTTGTATTAGTTGTAAAATCCCTTAAATTAAACAACTCAAAAGAAGTTTAAAAAGGTAATCTGAAATCTTTCCTGGGTAATCTCTGCTTGGTTAAATATCTTGAATGGGATATCATTACTGCAGAGCCCCCAAAAAAGTTTTCTCTTCCAACAGCTTATTTCATTCTTTTGGAAAAACAAAAGAAAATGAAACAATATAAACATAAGTAAATTGTGTTAGGAGAGTCAGTTCTATGTTGCCTGAAGCTTTTGGGCTATCTGTATCTGGAACACAGGATACAATACCAAATTCATATCCTGAGAAGAAAGAATCTTTTTCCTGACATTCGTATTCTCATAACATGGCTCTCTGTAAACTACCTTCTAGGAACAGTGTCTACATTTGCAACACAATTTGGTAGAAACTAATTTAAATCACTAATTCTTTTGATATTTTCCACTAGTAAATGAATTTAAAACAACGAGTTATACACAAAAAGATCATGTGTATAAATATTTCTGCAGTTTGCTGGAAGTATCTGTCAGAAAGAAATAATATCAGGAATATTTGCTTAACTCCAGTGTAGTGCATAATTCTTTTACCTAATAATAATTTCTTTCTTCACTAACACTTCATAGCACTAATCAGTCTGAAAAAGGTTGAACTGCTTATGGTTTGAATATAACTGCAAAATTTCAGGCGTGGTGAAACTCTGTATTCTGTCTTTTATCCTGACAGTGTCCTTTTGGCATCCCTATGGTAATTTCTGCCTCTGCAACTTGCTGTGCTACTTAATTAAAAAAGGCATAAGCTCTTTCTTCTTCCTGCCCTTCCCTCCAACCCTTTGCACTAAATTCCCAAACTGTTGAAAAATGATCGCATTTTAAAATTATTTTATAGGGAGTTTACAATTAACCTTTTTATTCTTCCCCCCCCCCCCCCACGATTTAATTACTCATCCTAAAATGACATCTAGTCTGCATGCACAGAATGCAAAAACGAAGATGTCATGAAGCAATATTTGGTGTTGAAACAGAGACATGGGTCATGCTTGGAATAATCACCAACAGAGGTATGACCAAAGGCCAAACTCTTCCACAGGGCTTCCACAAGTCATGTGAGAAAGAACCTCAGTGAGCAATTTATAACAGTGGAACTTTCAGGCAGCAGCATCTCTCAGGTGGGTCATATTAACATGTAAATAAGAGATACTTTTGCAAGTCACATTTCCATACAATAGAACATTTTCTCTTTTGGCACCTAACAACAATTTATGTAACTTATATGCTAATTAGGAATTTTTTGAAATGTCAGTCTGTCCCATCCCATCTTCCCAGCCCTAAGTACTTAGGTCTTAAAGAATGATCATAATCCAAACAGCACTATATGACGAATTCTGTGTAATACATACACCATGTGAAATACAGATGAGGATTTTTTAAATGTATCGTGCTACAAATCAAAAATTCTAACACTGACTAACAAAACTCCTGGCTGCATAAAAAGATGCAATAAACCTCTCTAACAGTAGCTGATTTGTATGCAACATTGACCATAAGGGTAACTCTTCAGTAAACCTGAATCTCATATATAATGCATAGCAGTTAATAAATCATAGTAAAATCAGGTGGCTTAAAGCCAACAATACCTAACTAGTAATGGAAAGGAGGGAAAGATTTATAGAGAAACAGACTCTGTCTGGATTTTGCTTTAAAGAGGCTCACACAGCACAGTGGGAAGATCTTGCTGTGGTTTCCAAGTGGACACTGTGTCATGCTGACTCACTTCATCCTTCCCCCAACATTGCTTCTCACTTTGTTTAGGTGATGCCTCTTCTCTCTTCTCCAAAATCACATTCTTTCATCTTCCACTGGATTTTTTTTGCCTATCAGCTCCGCAGCATCTGAGCGGAAAAGGAGAGAGGAAAAATCAAAATAAGATCAGAGTATTGTTCCTGAAGTTTCACAAAAACATCCCACACTAGATTCCAAATTAAAAGAATACTTACAAAGAGCCTCCCAAAACTGGCTTCTCAAGCCTCAAGAAGCCACGCTATGAATTATTCAAAGCGTCACACATTTCCCAGATCCAAAATCCAGATGCATAGAAAAGAGAAAATGTACTTCAATCTTTAGGATGGGAAGAATGTTTTTTTTTACTTTAAATATCAAGTGTAAAACTGTTCGCTCTCTTCTCATTGGAGATCCAGGGGAGCAGGATATTAGAGACGATTGCTGCTGCACAGATCTGAGAAAATTCTTTTCTTGTTGTTTTAGAGCTTGCCCATGGTGATCAGAGGCACTTAACTTTGCACTAACGCTTCTGCCAGGCTAAGATGAAGCACTTTTCACGTTAGGCACGCTTGCAGCTTCTTCAACAGATAGTGTAATGTCAACTACACACATGTAAAAACTGGCACGATACACTTGTTTCTTAGGAATTACATTCTGAAGGCATAGCTAAATAACTAACGCTGAAGTTCTTCAGTTCTCATTTACCTTTGTTTACGTCATTCACACTGACTAAGAGGAAAACATTTCTCTTTTTTGTTTGGTTATGCTAAGTTTATGGTTGTTATTTCCGGGACCATCCTGGTTCAGGATTTAGCTTGGGAAAACTGCAGCAAAATTCCTAAATCGAATTAAAACCAAACCCCAACTTCTCTGCACTAGAAACCAAATTAAAAACCATCTACTTATGTCAGGTTTTTAAATCCGATTTTGTTATTAAAAATACCCGAGCGTCAGACTGGTACCACACCACCAAAGGCTTTTAAAAATTAAAAGCCCCTTACAGCGTGCCAATACAACGCACCAATAGACCACGGCGACGCTGCCAAAACAAAACCAGATTAGCAGAACCTCGCACAGAGGGAGAACCTTTCCCCTTGCAGGGTGCTCTCCCGGAGCCCCGTGCAGGGGGAGCGAGCGCTGCCCGAGGGACGAATGCGGGGGTCGCCCGGGAGCATCGGCCGCTGCCAGCCCAGGCACCGCGCTCGGCCGGGGCTCGGCGGCGACTGGCGGCCGCCGGCCCGGCGCATTCCCGGCCCAGGCACGAGATGGCAGCAGCCGCTTGCGGAATGGCGGGCGGCGGGCACCGGGAGCGGGCACAGCGCGGGGCTCAGCGCCCCTCCGCTGCCGCACCGCCCGGGTACGCAGGGTAAGAACAGGATTAATGTAAAAAAAAAAAATTACACCCACTAACCACAGCGAGACGCAGTCTGGAGACAAAATCACCACAGCAGAACTGACAGAAATAACGTGAAGTCTACCATTTTAGACGGAGATAAATATTTAAGTATCACCTACTGCCACGGAGGAGGATGGGATTTTCTCCACTGACCTCAGCTGCAGTAGGGTTGAGTGCAAAGAAGTGGGGCCATATGTTTTCACAGATATCCTTTTTTCTACAAAAAACATTATTCCTTTATTTACGTGACAAATTATTTTCTTGAAACTTATTTGCAGTATGAACCAGTAGCAAGGAAGTCATTCAAAATGATGGCTAAAAGCTAGTATCAATAATATTTATTTAGGGATGATCACGATGACAATAATAAACAACTGAGAGTTCTTACCAAGTAATTCAAGTTTGTGTATAGTTTGGTCTAGTCCATTTCACAGATTTATTATGACGTAAAGCAACACGACTAACACAAATAGTTACCAGCCCACGGTTTCCCATCTCTGCTTTAAAGAGGCAGGATGATAATTCACGTGAAATAACCTTTAGATAAAACTGTCTCACAAACAAACATTTGTTGCAAGCCCTACAATTGGTGAACCACCATGCAAACAAGGGGCTCTCAGCTGCTGGCAGCCTGTCCTTCCAGAGGCATGGCAGGGGACTGGCCTGAGCACTAATCCAGACCACAACCCCACTGCAGCTCTCCCAACACACCACCCCTACAAAAACAGCTAAAGTCAGAACCCACTAATTTTTATGCCCTTGCTTCAGAGTATGGCCCGTCCAGGGGACAATCACTGGAATCCTGTCTTGTGCAGGTACAGCTCGTGCAGGCACTGTCAGAATGAAGCACAAGCAAAAAGCATCACCCAGCTCACTGCCACAGTGAGGAATGCACACTCCTGGAGGGTGCTGTGATTTCCCTGCTTCATCAAACTGGCAACAACAAGGCCCAGAGGATGTAGAAGCACAGAGTATGCTGATGAATGAAAGCACATTGTTCTTACATGCACAAAAACTGACGACAAATATTCGGCACAAAGGTTTTTTCATGTATCAATGCAAGCATTGGATTATGCTTTTCTGGCAAGAAATGTAAACTTACTAACTATACTCCACATTGTCTTTACAAGTAGCCAAGAAAGTGTTATTCCAGAATTCATAGTTAGACTTGGTAATATTTTGCAAGGAACGGTCTGCTGGCAGACTCCGAGGATGTACAGTCTGTACAATGTCTCGGTCTGTGGTTTGACTCTAGCTCTTAGCCAGAATATT
The DNA here is from genome assembly GCA_013400315.1 of Bombycilla garrulus. Classification (NCBI taxonomy): domain Eukaryota; kingdom Metazoa; phylum Chordata; class Aves; order Passeriformes; family Bombycillidae; genus Bombycilla; species Bombycilla garrulus. Next base: position 200,536 of record VXBU01004554.1, on the reverse strand, counting down.
CCACTGTCAATCAATCCTAAACAGAAAAAGACACTGCTCTGGCTATTAAATAAGAACAAGAACACGTACAAGTTAAGAAGCTCAGATGAAAAACCAGCAAAATGTATAAAACCCTCAAGTTAATCAAGAGATAAATTACTGAGAAAAAGTGTAAATAATAAACATATTTTTTCCCAACATGATCCCTAAAACTAGAACAGAAAGGAGCAAAAAACCTAAATATCTTTTGACCACAATTCCAGTAAAAATATTAGTATTTTATTGGGTGGGTGGGGAGAAAAAATTAAAATCAACTAATACCCTCTTTCCCTCTTTTTGCCTTGTTCCCTCAAGCTTCTTTTACAAGAGACTAACATGTTCCATGTTCAAGAAAAGTCCTCATGACACTACATGGGTTCAGCCTGTCTGCAGTGCATTTGATTGCTGTTTAATTCCCATTTATCACTAATAGATGAGGCTTCCTGAGCAGGTGGGGGCCCCAAAATCTGTATTTGCTTCGACCATTTTTTTAAAGACCTTAATAGACCACGCATAGAGTGTCAAGCAGCTCTAAAAAATACAACTGGAAAATAGTACGTTAAGCTTTTGCATCAACCCCCATTTGGTAATGGTTTGTAATATGTTCTGTTTGAAATACTGGTACAAACTCAGCAAAAGATGATGTAAGATTAAATAAAGAGGGTCAGAAGTTTGGGGAGAAGCACTGAACAGTAGCAGAGGAGCACAGCAGCTGTTACACAGCACACAGCAACACCACAGAATAGTTTATGACAGGAAGTGAAGAAAATTCCACAATCCACCTGAAGCTACAGTGGGAATTATGTAGGCAAAATATAGTTATTAAAACTGGAATGCAACCAAGACTTCAGGGGCTAATAATGCTTTTCTTACAAGAGATAGGGAAAAAATCCCCAAGCATCTTCATTGACCACAAACTGCAAGACCTCAGCTTTACATCTCAATTGAAAGACACGGCTTTTTCCATGATAAATTGTCAGAAGAACGTGATCTTTCTGGGATGTGATTTCCTGGCCAGCAGTCTCCATTTCCTTCCAAAAACTGCAAAAAGAGTTAGTGATTTTGGGATTAAAAAAAAAAAAATCTCTCTAATACATATCTCTATATAAATATACATTATTTTATATATGTATATACACACCAATATATTTCTAGATAATGTATATTAAAAAATCCTCTTTAAAGCTTTTGCCAATGTTTAAAATATAATTGGCCAGTCTCAGTGGTCTCAATGAAATTCAATTTGGCAGTCACATTATGAGTATATTTACTGTGTATTGTGTCCATTAAATTTCTTCATGCTAAAATTTTATTATTTATTTCCTAGAAATAGACTTAATTTTATAGTCCAAATATTCACTTCAACAGGACTTAAAACACCTCACAGAAAAATTAAGCTATACAGAGTGTGTACTATATTTTATGTCTCATCTATAAAACACATACACGTCACACACAAACATTTAAGTATATAAATGTTCAGATTCTGAAAGTACATATGCATTAGGACCACAAATACTCCCAGAAGTGGAACACACACATTTATGCAGTGTGTATTTGTTTATACAAGTATGACTAGAGTACATAAATGTAGATAAGCCTCGTGTGCATTATACACCGAAGGTGCTTTACTGTGATATAAAAGATTCTTTTATGATGAAATTTGAGATGCAAGTGTTTCAAGGAAGACTACATGGAAAATACTGTCTAGCTCATCTCAGGACTGAACAGGTAACGGGTGCTATTCCAATTCTTCAAATCCCTTTTACAGCCACTGTATGTACTAGAGAAAAATAATTTTTTGCAGATGTTTGTTTAAAACCAAACTTGTTCTTGTTTTGCTGCATTGAAAGATACCAATCTCTTGAAGAGACACAAAGTAGCTGTAAAGCAGCACTGATTGCCATATTACCACAAAGAAGAAACATGCAATGGTAGGCACATAAGCCATCTTTAAAAACGGCAATTCTTCTGAATGGATTCTAGTCTCAATAACATTGGGTGGCTTAGAAACGTCAATAAAATTTTACCCATAGTAAGACTACTAAAGCAGCAGAAAGATTTTACTTTTCTTTTCTTTAAATGTAGCATAGTAAATGGTGAACATATTAGAAAGTAATTATACATATATATATAAAACCCCAACTGCTATATAGTCTTTCATTACTTGAAAATATTAATTTTCCTTGCTTTATTCAGTGCTTTGAGTAAGATCCACTCCTAATCAAATTAATGCTGGACAAATAAATGCAACATTTAAGACTTTGACTTTGCAACCTTAGTGGCTTTCTTTTATCGTCAAGGGAAGTTTTTGAGATTGAGTAAATATGTAAATATTGGAGCTTCCTCAAAAATTTCTCCTTAAATTTTTCTTTCAATCACACCAAGTCCCCAGTCTGGATCATAATTTGGAAGTACACAGAAATAGAGTCACTGGAGTCCCTGTTGGATTCCTGTCTCCCCGGTTCTGGGCTGTGTCAGACCGGCCGGGCACACCCACACCAGGGAACACACGCTGTGCCCTCCCACTGCAGGCGAGAGAGAGAGAGAGCCACATTCCGCCTGGGAGTTCTGTGAGCAGCTCGGGCTGGGGTAGCTCACGCTCGCACCATCCACTCCACTCATTTCCTCCTGAGAACTGCTACCAGGAGGTGCAATTACGGGCTTGTCTACAGACACACAGTTTTAGCCACAGAGAGCCTCTCTGGGACTCTACCCTCTAGGTACAATTAGTGACTTTTCCTCACAAATACACAGATAGGTGCACACTTGAAGTCTGGATGTTATGAGTGTGGATACATGCTCAGAGTTTTGGAAATGTGCCCATTATGCTGACTGCCCAGAGTAGCATCAAACACTGCTCTTATGCCCAAGCTGTGGCAATGCTTTTTGTTGTCATTTTAGGATAATAATTCTTTTGATGCCTGCAGAAAGAGACATAATTAACTAGGGTTCAGCTTCATTCCCCAAATTATTTGTACTTACAGTCTGCTGGAAATTTAGCAAGCATTATTTGTAACTATGAATCGGGAACATAAACATTTACATGACCTTGGCATTCACACCACAATTATCTATAAATTCTCACTCAACTCATGATTATTTATCATCTTTTTGAAGTGTAAGCATATAGAAGCTTTCACAAGGCTAAGCAAAAAACCATCCAGAACTTAAAATTGCCTTAAGCAATATTTGCAATACAGAAGATCTGATCCTCTGATCCTAAGGACAGCTATTCCCAAAATAATCTGATGGAAATACATAGGAGAGCAGACTTAAATGAGGATTATCCACACAAGGACAGAGTTTGAGATTGGATCCTAGCTTGTAATTTACCATTTCAGACTGCAAATCACAAAATACTTGATTTCTTTGTTATTATTGAGCTTTATAGCCTTTTAAGTCCCCACTTGTCCTGTTTTGTATTTTATTTTTAATTCTTTGCTTCTACTGCTTCGCCCTTCCCATACCAGTCATTCCTGTTTTCCTTACCTATACATTTTTGCATAGCTCAAGCAGAGTTGGGATGTTTACAGATGGCAGGTACAGGGGTGGGGGGGGATGAGCCCACACAAGAAGCAACTTGTTGGTTCAAACAGCAAGCGAGCAAACAGTTAGCAGATTTGGACTGCTCATCACAGAGCGAGGGCCTGGGCAAGATGACAGCAGCAGTCTGCTTGAAAGCAGGTTGGGACCATTACTGGTAATTACAGTTAATCAGCAGCAATTGTCTTGACCAAGATACAGATCAACACTGAGCACTAACCTAACAGGACCTAATGAGTGTAATGGAGGATGAAGACAGCCTGATTAAACTTGCAAGGCACTGAATGACCTGAGCAGATGAGGCATTATAATTCCCCGATCCTCTCTCTCTCCCCTTCTGCCTCCAGTCCACAGTGCCGATGAAATCAAGTCCTGTAACTACGTGGAGATAGACTCTGTCACAATATGCTCTCAGTGGTGGTTAATGGAATTAAACCTTGCACTTTGGTGTGACTGGATATTTCTATACTTTATTTGTTTTAAAGTAACTGATATTATGCTATATAGCGATTTCTTAAAACTAATCAGTAGTGTTGCTCAGCAGTCAATGGCTATTTCAATACCTAGACCATTTTAAAAGCATTTTGGAGAGGTAAAGAATATCTAAGCATTTAAACATAATGGGTGCATGCTTTTCTGTATCCTTGTTGGTAGCGCTCTTTCCACTAGTGTCCAAACTGATCAGAGGCTCTTTTACCTCATGAAACTTCTGTGTGGGAACAAACAATTTTAATCCTTAAGAGCCTTGTTAGGTATATAGTATTCACACAAAATATCATTTTTATGTCATTTTTTCAGGTAATTAATTCTATGTAAATTTTGATATGAAAAGTTTCTGATTAAAAATAAACATCTGAGAAAAATTTAAGAAATGTATTTTGGCATTTACATTAAAATGCTGCATCAACTGCACATTTTACAAATTTTACATTTAAGAAAGTATTGCTTCTTACAGTATGTACTTTTGAAACAAGTAGTAGTAGTTGCCTTTCAGGAAAAACATGCTATAAAATGATTTCATCTATTGACTCTTCAGGGTTAAGAAAGTGGATGTGCAAAAGAATTAATTACAGTTCTCCAGACTTTCCCAAAATGCAAGTAGAGATATATAGACTATTTACTGAAACACAGCCCTGTCAATACCCCTTCTACTTCAAAGGAAGAGTAATTTGGCCAAAATTAGAAGAAAAACTGGGCTTCTGGTGTGACACAAGCCATCAAAACATCTAAAAGCCAGCCATCATTTGGTACACCTGTGTTTCGTCAGGCCATAATGACATGCTTCTCAGCCTAGTCCTGTTTCCACATATGCTTCACACTGCATCTGTAGATCCTTTACAAGAGTTGTGTGGCCAGTTTTAGCAGGAGTGAATAGCTGCAAGCAAATCCTTACTTAGCAGAGCATCTCTACTGAGTCTGTTTGTTGTCTGTTTTGGGGGATTTTTATGTCTGATCTTGATATAATTTTTATTGAGCTGAAAGGACATCATTATAAATGACATAAATACCATTACCTGTTCTGCACTAAATGCATAGCCTGATGCAGCCCAGTCTTTCTCTGCTCTGCCTCTCAGTCATTAACCTCCCATCTTCCTGTTTAAATCCTGCCCAGACTCCTAGCCTGCTGTCAAGCTCCACTTGGCCATTTGCTCTAGCAAGACATTCAAGAAAGGTACAGAATCAGAACATATTACAGCTTCCCTATCCTATACCCCAGCAAAATGCCCAGACAAGGTAAAAGAAAGGGGCATGCTCACACTGGTCATTTTGTTCAGAGTGAGGACTGTACTGGGGTAGTAGATCTCAAAGTCCTAATGTAAAAGGAGGACTAAGGTAAAAGGAGGACTAAAAAAACTCCGAAAAAGAAAACAACAACAAAAAACCCCAACAGACAACAACAACAAAAAACCCAAACCAAACCAAAACAAAAAAAAAAAGACAGAGAATTCCGTTAGACCCCAAAGCCCATCCTGCATTTCCTGTTTTGTTGTGTTAGTCCTACTGAATGACCTACAAACCCTTCAAGACCAGGAAATCGTGCTGTATCTTATTTTCTGAATAAAATAAGCCTGGTTCATTCTCGTGACATTGCATTGTGCTGAAGCTTCAGCTACAAACGAGTCTGCCAGAGAAATTCTTCCCATCAAAAGGGGCGAACTAATAATGGAGAATCACACACACAAGCCTACAGCCCCTCTCCTCTGCATGATACAGTCAAGGCCAACTCTCCTGTTACTCAAAGAGTTCAGCAGCATCAGTGTCATAATGTAATTCTGGTACCAGTTTACTGGTTGTGTCCTTGTGTGTGAGGACTGGGCTTATCACAGCTGTTGTTTGGAGCCACTGTGCTGCTTTGGGCACTCTCTCTAGAAAAGGCACTGCAAAGAACCACAGACACACTCAGATTCCCCTGAGTGAAGGGTAAGAAAAAGAAGCTCCAGGGATGAATGGAGTTTTCCATGAAGCAGCCAAAAATCTCAACTTGAACACCAGTTCAGACCAGCTGTGCACTTCATCTACATTTACCTTTTAGGCAGACTGGAAGAACAATGTTAGAGACTCGTCAATATTTAGGCAAATCTCAGGACAAAAAAAAAAAAATATTAATGTTTGGGGTAAAAGATGAACAAGCTGAGGTTTTAGTTTTTCACCAAAACATCTCTTTCTGCAAGAAATATGCAGCAGAAAAAGGTAATGCCTACTATATGTTAACTCTAAAAAATAGGACCTGTAACCAGCATAGAGAGACAAAACAGATTATTTAAGCAGTCTGGAAAACCTCTAAGATTATGTAAGATTATTGTTAAGTGGTCCAAGATATTAATGAAGTCTGCTAGAGGTACCTAAAAACCCAGTAGGCATATAAGGCATCCCATGGTTTTAGCTTTATTTTATGAATGAAAACAAAATTAAAGAAAAATGAAACCAACAAAAACCCCCAACAAAAACTGTCACAAATTCACAAAATTTTAATGATCTAGAAAATATAATTTATTTACTCTTTCCTAGAAAAGCAATAAAAGCAACTGAAGTGTGCCTAGATTCAATCCAGAAGTTACTTTTAAGTACAGGATTTGTTCTGGAAATGTATTTCTTCTTAAATATAATGTAAAAGATGGAAAATTGACTCCTTTGTTGCTGCCAAGGTTTCCCCTCCGACTTGGTCCTTCTCTCTCAAACCTTTTTAGTTCATTTTTAACTAGGACATCATTTCATGCTTCTCAACTAGATCGAAAAACCCTCTTGTTTTCCAGCCCTCTTCCTCACATAAGGACATTCAGCATTGTAATTAAATGATATCTGTGTTTCTTTCTATAAATTAGAATTCCTTAATTCCCTCACCACAGTACATTCTTTCCCTTCCATTCCTAATAAATTTTTATGTCCTTTTTGTCCAGTTTTTCAATTTTAAATACAATTTTAAATGTGATGACATCAAAACAGACTAAACTGCCTCAGTATCGCTTAGTTTAGAGATTACTAAATTCAGACATGACCTAGCCTTGCCTCATAGTTTTTCATGCAAAATTTAAATATTGTAAGAGTATGATCCAGAGAAATGAAGATTTTGCAGTAGAAATTATAATGAAGAGAGGCTACACTGCCAATAAGTCTTTGTCTGTGAATTGAGCTAATTTTGATACTAGTCATGTTCAATATGAAAAACATGGGGTTTAAGAAACAAGACAATTTACTCAAGATCTATCTTATAAGTCAAATATTTTTAAGGATTTAAAGAAGCCCATTTACCATTGTCAGCCTATTATTGCAAAATACTGCACACAACTGAGATTGCCATCTCTTTGCAGAACACGAAAGAGAATAGGTTTGGATTAGGTATTAGGAAAAATTTCTCAACTGTGCAGGTAGTGAGGCACTGAACAGGTTGACCAGAGAGGTTGTGGATGCCTCATGCCCTACGAGTGTTTAAGGCCAGTTTGGATGGAGCTCTAACCAGCGTGGCCAAATGTCCCTGTCCATGGCAGGGGTGTGGAGCTAGATCTCTAAGGTCCTTTCCAACCCCAGCCATTCTAGGATAATATGCTCCCTGACATCCGCAGGAGTGAAGAGTCCTTCCTGACTTTCTGAATTCTGCGCCTCTCGCTGGTTTGGGCAGCATTTTTTCCTGTGCTTAAATCAGAGGTCAACCTGAAGCAGCTACAAAAGTTTTGGATACACTGTAAACCAGTCTGAAGAAAACCTTAAGCCCTTACAATAACTGCTATAAGGCTTTATACCCAAGCCCTGACAGGGTGGGAGCAGTATCAATAATTTTCGCTATTAAATGTTCCAATGGTTTTCCCAGATTATTCATCCTGGAATTTCATTATTCTCAATGCCACCTTGATTGAAATTGTACCAGCACAAGATTATTTCAGTACAGTTATCCCCGATTCACATCGTGCAAAACAATATAAACGTTCACAGGATGGAATTAGTTTACCTACACCAGTTTTACATTACATGCTTGTGGGGATTGCTTGAAAGAGTGCAGCCCCTCCTTGATATACAACAATTTACAGAATTGATGATGAATTGTTTGAACTTTCTTCCAGGGCATTTAGTATAGGCTAACATGAAAGTAAGACAAATTCAGTAGATCTTATTTCAGTTGCTAAGCAAATTAATTAATGAATCTTGCTATTTGCTTATGTGCAGTTTATTCCCAGTCTAGTTTTTCAGTTTGTGCTCTTCTGTTTGTGCAGAAAAGCAAAAGGGTTGCATCTCTTTACAGTTTATCAAATATGCCTGTCTTGCAATTCAGTGCCTCTTTTTATCCAATTCTTACTAGAATGATACATTTTCTGAATGATAAAGAGGTTCTCACTTTTACATAAAGAAAGCATTATTAAATGAACTACAAACCCTGTCTGGATATATCCAAACACATTCCACACTTTTGAAGGTAAAAGCAATTGTTAGTTGTTGCTTGAACAACATACACTTTTTAATGAACAAGCCACTTGCAGTTTTACTGAATCCTACAAAAACCACACTGAATCCAAGCAAGCAAAAAAAACAGGGGCTCAGTCACGTGGAGATGGAATGTAACAGGAGTAACAGGAAAAAGAAGAAAACCTAAAAATGCAACCACAGAAACACCTCTCAAGTTCCAAGAGAAATGGGATGAAAATATGAGTAATAATGGACTGGTGAGCTAGAACGGCACCTGCTTTTTCCAAATCTCTTGACTTGCCATGTACCATACCATACACATACCAACTAAATGTTCCTTTTTCAGATTTTGCTTTTAAATGCAATATCTCAGAATCTGCTTTTAAAAAGTAATTGACAATCAAAGTCTGTAGGCTCTGCTTACATAAATATTGATGTAACAGTCCTCAAATTCACTGCATCTGGAAATTATGAAATCAGTTGGCTTTTAACCTGATAGCAAATCATCATGATGTATTTGAATGAATATATAAAAAAAATCATTTGTGTTTTGTCCTTCCATGATGAATGTTTCACTGCACAGAAGGAATAACTGATAATGATGCATATTTGGCCTAGCTAAGATGCTCAAGGAGAACTGCAACAACAGTTTCCAAGGGAGAGAGCAGGATAAACTATGCTTAATTTTGGCTGCAAGTGAGCCTGAAACATGAACTTCCAAAAATGGGGATTTTTTTTTTTTCTCATTGGGTAAGAACTCATATCTTGGTCAAACCTCCTTTAAGCTGAATATTCAGGCAGAAGTCATGATTCAGACAGCCTCCTGTAGGACCCTAGTCACATTGTACTTCAGAGAAGAGAAGGATCAAAAACACTGAGACAGTTGCCTTCCCCCACCCCACTCCCCCCCCAAAAAAAAAGTATAGGAGAAGAGCTTAAGACCATAATTTGATATAAGAAATCATAGAATCATTTAGGTTGGAAGAGACCTCAAAATCTCCTCTGAGCCTCCTTTTCTTCAGGGTGTACAAACCTACAAATCCAGCTCACTAGCTACTCCCAAACTTTTTGCCCTAAACTTCTGTTGCCATGATTCATCTTAAAAAAGGTAAATATAATCTGATGCATAGAAAGAGTCATCTTATTCACTGCATAAGTCTTACAGTGACTATAAATTCCAGTTTAGACTGGGGAAAAAACATATTTGACCAAGTAATTTACTCCATTATTACGAAAACATTATCTTATTCAAAGGCTGAAGAATTACTATATATAGATACATTTTAAGTAGTCTATATTAGTTTTGGTTTTAAGCAAACACATTTTTGGTCGCTATTTTTCTTTTGCAAATGGAAGCCATCTGTCAAATTTTTCTTTTTCAGATGCTAGAAATAAAAAGTTTCTTAGTGGTTGCTTTTTCTTACACTTGAGTTAAAAAAATGTTGATTTTTTTTTTTATGCTTAAACAATAGCAGTGTTTCCTGAAGATAATTTTATGGATATACTTTTGTTTTAGAAGTTCCTGACAAAGAGTCAGTTTAAAATAACTGAATCAATTATAGTGTGTTCATACTTGTCTAATACCCTATTAGTTCAGAAATAACTAACTCTAATCCCCAAAAAAGGGAGAGTGCTGAATTTTCTTTGTTTTACTTGAACTCTCCTTACAATTATAAAGGCAAGCCTACTGGCTCAGAGATTTGTGTTGCCATGTGCCAGGACTGGGATGCCTGGTAATTAGCTTACTGCCTTGCCACAGCCAGCCTCTGATTCTTCCAGAAAACATTAAATATTTTAATGTGGTTGCATCCCCCTGTCCTATTTAAATCTCCTTACTTTCTCTCTAACCTGCTCTGGGATGCTGTGCAGTACACTATACATCTGATTCAGCTCAGTATGAGGGCTGTGTGTATATAATTTTTCAGCTGCTTCAGTTGGTTTGTGTAGAGGTAGACTGGGTCCAGTTGCCAACACTCACATCTGAAATGAAGAATATTCTTGGTCTCATTCTACTTGTTTGTTCTGTCTGGTACATTCTGCCTGTAAGCTCTGTTACAACTACATTTTACAGGGTCCTCTCCTAGCAAAGTTTCCGTTGATATATTATTATTATATGGCCATTTATATAGACCCAACTGTGTTATTTCCATTTTATTGCAAGGACATAAAAGCTGGAAATTTACCAAAAGTACAGAAAGGAGACTAAGAGCCTTTGAAAGAAAATGCCTTAAGGAAATACTGGTATTAAATGAAGTTGATTTATAGCTGTTGCCAGAATTTGTCAAAGCTTGAGGATTCCTAAATACAAAGTTATCCAGAAGAAAAGGTAGAAATACTGATGTTAGCAATACCAGTCATATCATTGTTAGATATATTATTTAATCCTTGCCAGCATGCATGCTGGCATGATCAGTGAGATGGTCCCAGCCAGAATGCTCCCTCCACCCTAGTCCCACATAGTTCTTACAGAAGAACTAATTAAAAATAGCTACCTGGAGGTTGCACAAACAAAAAGCCCTTGTAGTACAACACCGAATAAGATCTGTTTGCCTAGGAAGGGTTCAGATTTGTAATATCAAACAGCAGTATTAGACACGTAGGAAAATGAGAACATGCAAAATTAGCATTCCTTTCCAGAAATCTCTGTCATCCATAGCAATGAGTTCTAACTCTATTTGCCCATTAGGGCTTGGCTTGTCTAGGTTACAGCGATGAAAGCAGTTAACAGCAGCTGACCTGTAATAACAACTGTAAACTCTTTGTCCACACCAATACTGTCTGTCCCTGGAAGCGTTCAAAGCCAGGTTGGATGCAGCTTTGAACAGTCTGGTCTAATGGAGGAGGTCTCTGTCCACTGCAGCAGGGTTGGAATTAGATGGTCTTTAACATCCCTTCCAACCCACACCATTTTGTGATTCTATAACTGCAAGACAACATGGCTTAGCTTTTAGTAATTCATATGATCTTGCTGTCACAGCAAGGGTAGAGCAACTGCATGGAGAGTTGCTCACAGTAGAGTAGGGAAGCCTTTATAACTGTGTGTCTCAGACCCTCAATCTGCACAACAATCATTTAGGAAAAAAATAAATTAAAATACTATTTCTTTTCCTGATAAGCACTAAGTCGTGTCTCCCTGCATTTTTACATTTCTTTCTCAGCTACTTCTCACAGTCATTATTACCTTCCTTTCTCCATATCCAGCTCCTCTTTCATTTATGCTGTTTGGAGACTGGCTTCCATAGACATATCCTTTGAAGACTTCAGTTGCCCATTTAAGGCAAGGAATGAACTCTTGCTCCTATTAAGTATTTCATTCACTGATAGGCATTGATGTTCTGTCCTTCTGAAAGCACTCTCTACATGTCTCAAGCCTCTGGGCAATGCTTTAATGCACATAAATTAAGGAAAACAAATGGTAGAGATCAGCATCACAGAGGCCAAATTAATAAAATAGAACCTAATGACTTCAAGTTGGACACAGTCTCAATACTTAAATTCTCGAAATAAGAAAATTTTCTCACAGATTAGAAGACTAGTAATTCTTGGGAAATTGTCTTTTCAGAGAGCTTGGTTTACCTTCTATTTTGTGTTATGCAATGCTCCAAATCATGCTAAACACTGTATGTCCGGGACAGAGTCAGCAGCACTAGGGACTTGCTGGTAATTGAAAACAGGTTCTGAAGCAATGATTATCACACAGTAAAACTACAGCACTCCACATGCTGCGCAGAGCCAGCCAGTAACCCTAGACATTTTCTTTTCATCTGAGAGAATAGAACCATGCACTGGAATTTTATTTTTTTTTTTGGCAGTCAAGCAGTAAATACACTGTGAACTTAATTCTCAAACTGTGTTGATATCTCCTGGATTTACTAATCATCAAATATCAACTCTGCACTAAAACAAGACACATGGTTACAAGTTCCAAGACAGTAAGTCAAAAGACCATTACACTTTATGCAACTGTAAGCTTCCTAAAAAAGCTTCCATTTACTTTAGCCTACTGTCAGGTTTTCAGAGGTGTGAATCACTGATTCTGAGAAGAGGTTTCAGTCTGAGTTGTATGACTGGATTTTACAAAGCATTGCATCAAGTTTCTCAAGACAGTTCAAATTCCTATCCAAATTCACTTATGCACATTTTCACTTAAACACTCCTGAGTATGTCCTTTAAGCATAATTCATTTCTTGAGATTACAGCAAGAGAAACACCTAACTACAGTTTCTTTCCTGGATTTGAAAGGAAACTGCAGTTGAAAGTATTTGCTAAGACATCTAGAAGTTTGCACAGCTCTTAGCAAAAGAGCCAAGTTAACACACCAATTAAAGACCCAGTTTCCCTTTCCAGTAGAGAAGTACAATTCAGGGAAGATAACCAAAAAGTTACCTCAGTGGATGCCTGGGTATTGTGCTTCCAGATATTTCTCCTCTCACCTTAAGAACTCACAAAGCAGAGCTCTGTAAAAATGGGGTTGCAGGATCCAAGTGCACTGTCTTTGTTTTTTTCCAGGTTTGTCATTGCCTACTCAAATAAAATGTCCTTTTCCCTCTCAGCTCTGCAGATTTCCCTGAATGTTTGTTCATTTTTATTGCTACTGCTAGTCGGTATTTCAAAGGCGGAGCACAGCCATAGTTAACCTCTTTATAATGTTATTGCCACCCATGGCTGGCATGGACAGATAGAAATAAGAAAACTGCATGGACGATACAGAAAGTCTGAACTCCCTTTCAAATCGCTGTCGTGGCTTTGCAGAGTGAGCAGGATTAAAGGGTAGTAAGAATTGATTTTCTCACAGGAGTCAGGTATATCTATCTAAACAGCAATCAGGTTTCTGGAGCAAGAGAACATAATTTGTAGAATGACTTGATTTTTCAGGCCAGGACTTCACCTGATATATGTCTGTGCTTTTTTTGTCATTGTCTAGTGAACAAAGAAGATGGCAGCTGCAAGGTGGAAGTCTGATGTGCAAGACAGTTTCGCAGACAATTATTGAAGTGATCTATTGGTATTTGAATTGAACTTCGTGTGTGTTTGCACTTGTAATCCTAAAATTCTGACAATTTGAAGGTAAATTCCATATTACTACAATTTATAAAACAGTATAAACTTGATAACTAAATTTCTCCCTCAAGTCTTAGCATCAAAACACAGCTGTGTTGAAGATATTTTAAATAAGAGCTCTTACATCTCCTGTAGTTTTGCAAAGGTGAGTTCATTTTATTACTAAAGTTTGAACTTCTTAGAACACCTCACAATTTCTATTCTGAATTTGAGCTACAGACATTTTAGGTGGTATTCCATTACAGGTGAAACACAAATTGTCTTCTTGAGGATTTCCATTAGTCTGTAGCTTTCTCTGCTGAAGTGAATTTTAAAGGTAAATACTTAAATTTGCAAAACTGGATCCTCTTGTAAACCTTTTTTCGTCAGCTGTTTCGAATTTTGTGATGAACTAAGAAAATGCGTTCAGCCTCTCAGCTCTCATTGGTTAGATTTTTAGCTACAAAGCCAAACAATTGTCAAGGACTTCTGTTGCATAAACTTGTTGACCCAAGATATAAAGTGTTTAATGAAACAGAAAACAGTAGTTTCAGACTTTTAAAATGGTCCAGGTGCTTTTCATGATTTTATAGCCAACTTTTTCCTATTTAAAAAAGTCTTTCAAATTTTTCCTTTGCATCGTCTTTTTCACAGGAAAAAAAAAATAGAAGGAATCTTGGAACTGAAATTATTTGGGGAAAGAAAAAGGTTTAAATAAGCAAAGTCAATGATCTAAAAAATAGATCCACATTCTCTTGGCTGCAAAAGCTTCTTTAAAAACCTCTGATGTTATTGAAACACTAATGGATAAAAAATTTCACTGGAAAGTATAGTTTTTTCATCTTGACAGTAGCTGTGCAAGTTGAGTAAGTCTGGATCTGTTTCCATTCTTTACACTGACAGAAGGCAGCGGAAGAGTTAATAATGCCTTCTTTTTTCTTCACCTTGGAAAATAAGGAAACAACAGGACACTGGAGAGATTAGAAACTATATCCCAGGATTTAACAATCTTAAAAAGAAAAGTTCCATCCTCGAAGCGCTGCAGCTTCCCAAGCTCTGAAAAAGAGCTACCTATGATGTGCAAAGAAGGTGCAATTTACCATATAAAATACACACTCTAGTGAAAATAGTTCACTGAACAAGTGAGTCCAAGCTGAACCCTCATTTTGTTCTGGCTTATATGTGCATCACTTGAATGCACACAAGATTTTACACATTCCTGCTGCATTAGCGTAGTACTGCATGTGCTAGAGGACTTTAGCATTTGTGGGATAACCAATCAATGAAATACAGAACATCATAACTTCAGTTTAATGGGAAAACCATCACTTTTTTCTGACAAAGCCTGAAGTTATAAAAGCAGGCATAAGAGAAAGTACATCACCTTAAGTTGCAGATACATTACTATTGTAAGAACCCTCAGGTTCATTTTCCTTCTGCTGTCAGCAGAGGTTTTTAAATAAGGACAGTTTTGATCATGCTTTATTAAGCACTTATTTCATTAAGGAATTGGTCAAGGGAATTGCTAATCTGGATTCAAATCGTAGCTCTATCACAGAAATCCTTGGAGTGCCTGGACAGAACACTAAACGTTGCTAGGCTCTGGTTCCAGGTTTGTACAACAAAGGATAACAAGTCTTTATTGTCCAACTTTTCACACATCTTCTGTGCCTACATTGCAGGTTTTGTGGAGAAAGACTGTATTTGTATAATGCCTATCACAGTGGGGTCTGGATAATCTGTGTTTATGCATATGAAAATTCTTAGAGGCTCTGTCTACTTACAATTCCTAGGGTACTGCCTCAAACACAAGCTCTGGGTAAGCCCTATCTCCCCTTTGAAAGTCTCACAAATCCTTGTGATACACATTATTCACGCTAGCACCATTTCTGATGTAGCCAGTTCTCTTGGGAACTACCTCTGAATGTCATATTTACAGATTTGCACTAAAGTATATTGAAATAGGTATCAAGCCCAGGGAGCTAAATGCTGCAGTGGGTTAATGCATTAACCTTTCACTTCTGGAGACCTGAGGTGAAACCCTGGTTCCGTTGAAGTCCACAGCAAAGTCTCAATGATGCCAGCAGAGCCAGAAACTGAAAACTGATGTTCAAGCACTGCTCCAGTCATAAATAATTCTTTAGCAGCAGCCAAATGTCCAGTGAGCACCCACACACCTTGCACTGAGCTACCAAAAGGCCTGACACATCACAGTGATCTGGCATGGCAATATCTTCCCAAGAGCTGGAGTAGCAGAAAGGACTTGCCTTGTGACATGAGATGCTGCAGAAGTTCTTAGAGAAGTCATTTATTTGTCTCTTACCAACACTCTCAAGCTTTATGCTTCTGCCTTTGCACAGACAACCTATACACATAAATCCCCCATATCCCTTCCAGCACACCCAAATCTAAATATGATGACTGTCTGAATTAGGAAAGAATTCTCTAGAGAGCAGGAAACTACTTCCTTACAATGACTTCATTTGAGTTATTTGTTCGAGAATTTTAAAACAAATTTAAAATCAACTGAAGAATTTACAACTGCCATACATTTAGCTTAGAAAACAGTGTCCATCGCATCTTACTTTAAAGCTTGAAGTAACCTCTAGAGAACAGTAAAAGAAATACTCAATAATTTTTGTATTTAAATGTAAGTCATGACCCCATTCTGTCCAAGATTGAGAACCTACATCAAAAACAACACACTTTCCCTCCGTGACCACTCAGCAAAATTTCCGTAACAATTTCTGGGTCAGAGCTATTAAAAAAAATATACCCTAAGAAACACTAAACTCAGGACATCAACTTCCAGAAGAAAGTAATCTCTCCAGTAACTTCTTGATACTGCAGATATTCACTGACCCAGACAACATATTTTTTCCCTGGACATGGTTACGGTTAAGTCCAGCCATGGTGTGAAAAGATCCATCTTCTCTTAATAAAATTTAGGAAGAAAACTTATCTAGATTTGGAATATTTCTCTATGAATCCGAAGGTTCAAAGGAATTATATATAAGGTTATAGACATACTATCTTTATTCACATTCAAACAGAAATATAAAGCTGTTTGCCAAAGTGTTTTACAGCAACAGTAACACCCAAAGGAAGCTGATTAACAGTCATTATAAACTGGACCCAGATACAGTTTCTGAAGCTGTGTAGACCCGTTTCTCACTTTAAAATTAACAAGGCGATTATTACTCCTGCTTTAAAATAAGTGGCGTTCCCAGGCACTCAGTGGAGCTTTACCCCAAGGAATGTGCATTTGAGAGGAATATTAAGAAATTGAACCTCTTGTTACTCCTCCAGCCAAGGAGAGAGGGCCTACCTATTTCATGGTCATGCAATTTCTTATATTCATTTTGAGTGCAGGGCAATTCCTTGTGGTGAAATCACAGAATCTAGCAGCAGGAGGAGGATGCTAAGCCTGAACATCAACACAACCATGTAAGTGTTTGTTTTGTTTTCTTTTGACTGAACTCCACCTATCTTGATTTAAATTATTCCAAATCTGAAGCTTTCACCACTTTTTTGGGGAAAGTGTATTGCACCCTGATGGAAATAATATCAATTATCTAAATATGTCATAGGATGTTAGAATATTTGGGGAAGAAACAGAACCACAAAAACCACAGAGATATTTGTTGTAGCCAAGTACTTAAAGCCTGCAAACCATCTGTGCAGCTACTTTTTCAAAGAATGTGAGTCCCAGAGGTACAACCTGGCTCATGTGAAAAAACACATCTAGCATGTTATTAAATTGAATTCTCCTCTTTGTTAACATAATTCAATAGCATATAACAAGGGCATGCATTTGAACAATTCTGATTTCTCATTGCAGCTTGCCTCTCTATTGCCGTGCCTGTGACACTGCAGCAAGTGTGTTAAGCATTGTGGAAAGAACTCCCTCAGTGACATTAAAAATGTTACATGGTTCCCAAAACCAGAGCATTAGGTTTGCATAACTGAATTTTGGGCATCTAAACCACTTTTATTGTTATAGTATGTCTAAGACTAAAGTAGCAACAGAATTATATTCCTTTGTACATTCTACTCAGACTGGTTTGTGCTAGGTAGTTCATCCTCCCTACAAACACAGGAGCCAGTAGGAGGAACTACAGTTTCTTGGATCTTGAGAGATTATTTTGAAAGCGTTCAGTGGCTTGAAAATCTTCCTGTTGAATAGTTTAAAACTGTTGGCACCAAGGGCTGTTAGTATTTTGGCTAGAGATGTCTGCTGATATGCACCACACACACGTGTGCATATGTACGCACATAGCCTCACAAATGGAACTAAAAGAAATCAGCTAATTAGCAACAGCAGTGTGAAATCATATTTGAACATTTTAAGAAAAATCCATTTCAGCAGACTGATTGTCAGACTGTGTATTATGAAGCAAACTCCTGAATTCGTCACTTTTTCTGATAGCTTTGACTCATCTGGACTTGGATGTGAACTGCTGGCCCAAGACAGAAACAGAGCCATTGCTGAACATACTGGACTAGCAATTAAATACACTGGGATGCTGAACATATGCATGGGGCTTCCTGACCTCATATGAAATTATTTTTACAGTCAAACACATTATTACATTCAGGAGTTTCACACAACATTGGAGAGGATGCAATTTCTATATCTGCTGATGTAGGCAGCAAACTCTGGGCTTTAAGCTAAATTATTTTCTGTTATCTTAGTACATCGTGTAGAGATAAAGATAGAAAAGTAGTGTGCAGGCTTCTGTGAAAATTAGGTCTCTTTCTACATTGTGCTTTCTACTGCATCAGGATATACTGCTTTTAGCACTGCTGAATTAAATGTAGTCTAGTCTGTCAAGAACTGCTGGTAGAACTCTTTACCAAGCTGCTGAGAGCACTTTGAGGTTGGTGGCCTTCCAGGAAGGTGGCCTGCAGAGGCAGAGAAAGAAACCAGGTCCCCACTGCAGGGACACTCAACATGCAGGCACTGATGTGCTGGCAGCAGCCAAGCTGAGCTCCCACATGGCAATGGCAGAGTTCTACTGAGTGTAAATACACCACAGGACCTCTGATGCCAGAGTATTAAAATCTAATTACCATAAACCAAAGTAAATATTCTAATGTGGACAGCAATCAGTTGTTCATAACTGATAACAGCAGACTCCTTCCATCCATTAAATCCCATCTGTTCAACATTATAGACCAACCACTGCACTGCGATTAATATTTATGATAGAGACTAACTTTTCCAAAGGTTATATCTCCAACAGAATCTGAGCATTTCAAACATTTTTCTTTCTGAATGCCTGAAGAAAGCATCAATAATGAGAGGTCTGATCCTGCAACCACTGAAATCCACAGCCAAAACTCCCCAGCATTTCAACAGAAGGAAGAACATGAGATTCTTTGACTAAGTAGAAAAAAATCCAAAAACCCTACAAATAACACCTGGCAAAAATCAGCTGAACATAATAATCTTTATACCGGACAGTCAAAAGGTCATTCTGTCTTTTTAAAAATTTTATGTACAAAATCAGCCAACTAAATTAAAAATTGATGAACTTTTGAACTTTAGAGAAATAAGTTGCCATTTTCAGTGAAATAGTTTTAAAAAAATAGATCTGAAACGTCTTCACAGGTTTTGAAAGGCAACAGAAGCCAGTGTAGATTCCTTTATTTTCCATTTAAATCACTGTATTTCATTCATTCAATTCTACACTTACCAAAATTTACAGGTTTGAAACACCTGCTTTAATTTACCATGTTTTTAAGTACAGGAAGCTAAATAATTTGTCAAGCATAATATCCTAACAGCTTTTTCCAAGTTCAGGTATAAGAGCATATCTGTCAATTACATATTTTTGCAGACCAGAGAATGCATTGTATTCTTCCATAGCCAGTTTTGAGATAAACTGCTTGTACTATAGAAGGAAGCACTGACTCCTTTCTGGAATTTTTCATTTATTCTCTGATTTAATTATAGTAATTACTCAGGAACCATCATCATCCTCATCCTTTAACATTGCACTCATAACTGCACATGGAGGTGCATGATCCATACTCTTTTATATAAGAAACACTAAGAATGAGACCAAGAAAAGATAACTTATCATTCTGGAAATTAATCTTCTCTTAATGACCATAAAATAAGCTGTCCAAAAGAGCAAGTTAACTTGTGCTACACTAAATAGCAATAACATAATTTAGAACTGCCTTTGCATGTAGCACAAAATGAATTTGCATGCCCTGGTTTAATTGTAACTCACACAACTCTACAAAAATGTGCGTAGCTCAAGTTCTGAGGCTTTGTTTGCATCATTTCCATGCCTTTAGAACCCTGTACAAGTTAAAACCTGTTTCCTGAAAATCTATTAAATATGAGAGAAAAAATAATGAAAATTAATATATTGTTCTTATGAAGCCAGACAGAAGGGTCTTATTTTTAGACAGCAATATTTATGTCTAACTTTATTCCAGCTGGAGAACTAAGTTATGACACTTTATCTGAATCTTTCCCTGTTAATTTTATTAATTGGAAAGAGGTTAATGCTTACAGGCAGCTTTTGATTCACACTGAACAACAGAGTAGCTAAAAGAAAAAGGAGTGCTTTGCTTGTTTCACTCAGCAGAACTGTACAGATGCTACTGGGGCTCTGGAAGCAGAAGAGCTCTGGCACTCACACACTGTGGGCAGCTCTGCAGCCCAATGGTCCTGGGGAATGTTCTGGTGAGCACATCATTCTAGCATCGTACCTTAAAAAAAAGGAACACTTACATTGGAGATTTTACTTGAGGACGTTACTGGATTACAGTGTACTCAAATAATTTCAAACACATTGAGGAATAATAAATAACCAAGGAATACTTAATTTTTTCCTGATTATTGTCCTGTTAGCACAACATGCAGCTGTGGAGCTGTTGCTCACTGTGGTAGCTGCCTGTCCAACTGCTCACAAGTATCCCATTTGTAGGGCTAGACACATCATGCCTTCAGAAGGCTGAAGATGACACAGCTTTTCCATGTGTGACAGCAGGAAACTTGTCCTCCTGTGACTCCTTGCTGAGAGGGTTCCTGTGAAATGCCTTTGAACTGGAATCACCTTCCTGGTAAATGTGAGGGCAAAGAAAATTCAGCATCACACCACAGAACAATCAGGCAGCAGGAGCTGTATCAGATTTACCAGAACAGGGCACAGTGCAGCTGGATCTGAGCTCCAGGTCCCTACAAGGCCACTTCTTTGCCCACCTGAGGGTTTTCCTGAGCAACTCCCACTGGCCCTGCTCCCACACACACTCCTGTGCTCAGAGCAGCAATGCCAAGCAAGGGCTCAGGGAAGCACTGTGGCTGCCCACTGGGTTTGTTTTGCCAGAACAGTCTCCTCTTCCAAAGCCCCTCTGCTTCAGTTCTGCATCCAAGTTTGTAAAACAAGGCACAGGGAAGTGATTGAGTGTCCATGAAGCTCAAGGAATGGAAACCAGATAGCAAAAAATGAAGCAAAAGACTTAATAAAGTAAAAACATTGACTCCTACCTTTTTTCTTTGATTTTTTGAGGTTCAGTTTCACAGAGAAAATTTTCAAAGTGCTTTAGTTAAATTAGAATCACACAATCTCTTTGAATATTTTTGAAACATATTTTATACTAGCATCTAGAAAGACACCTCAGAATGGGAAAAATTTCAAATGCTACAGCCAAAGTTGGTCATGGAAGAAGTTAAATAGCCTTGATTCTGGTTTGTAGATGAGTGCTTTTCTCCAATTTTTTTTCCAAAGAGACTGATAAACAAGGAGTACTCTTTTTCTGAGCTGGAATTGGCATTGACAATAATTGTGTACTTAGGATAGAGTAAAAATTTACAAAATTCTTTTGAACACTGAATAAAATTTCACCAAGAACAAGTGACACAGGTTTATTTATCCTTTCATCCTTCTCAGCCAATAAGATCACTTTTGGCTTAATATTTTTTATTAACTAGGAGATAAATGCTTTCCATGTATTTCTGCAGATATGTCCTAATTCACAACTTTAGGACTGGGGATATGGCAAAGATATTGTGCACAAAGCTATTATTTATATTCCCATATCAGGAGAGTGGCCATGCAACCAGTAGCTAATCTTCCTGTAAAGGCATGTTTTCTGCGAAAAAGGAAACAGTTTAAAGGTTCTGATGAACATTTCACAATCCTAAAATATCATAGTACATCTCCGGACCCATACAGAAAACACATTAAAAATTACATTATTAATAGTAGATTATATCCAAGAGTGTATCTGCAATTCTGTATCTTCTAAACTAATTAGAAGAATACCTCAAAAGTTTAATCTACTGATTTCCTCCAATTTGACAAAAGATGTTTACAGATATAATATGAGATACACATTTGTCTAATCTGCAGAATGAGCTTTAATGCATGGAAATACATCATGTCAATATAGGAAATTTAAAACACTCAGTTGGTGACAACAGTCTGCTTGACTGTCCTGTGATATGATTTGAAAGAGTTACCTAAAATGGGAAATGTAGCACTTTTGCCCCAGTATCGTGACTGCCATGCTCTCGCTTAATATAAACATGTGACATTCTCAAATGTTCGCCCCACCATAAAGCCATCCATGGCCAGCTGGGTGATGTTAAATAAGAACTAATCATAAACATCTGTGCATAAATGTTGCTTTTATTCCAGATTTTTCCTAAAAGAAAATATACTGTCAAGCTACATATACATATTTTAGCCATCCTTCTTTTTTTTCTTCTTCTTAACCACACAGCTCCATTAATATACTTCAGTCCATAGAGGAACATATTATTTGATCTGACACAAAGACTAACAAGCATGCTATGTTTGAGTTTTGGTTTCCCTTTTCTAGCACTTAAAGAGGTCAAATCCCTTGTATCAATCTGTCCAGGTTGACAACACCTTTTTTGTTGCTGCCAGTCCTCCTGCGAGTTCCACTCTGGGGGAGGAACAGCTGACCTACAGCCTGCAGCCCCCACACACTCCTCCAGCACCACTGAAAGTGCTCAGTGATTTTTGAAACCCAGCTTAGGAGTGAAATCTGATGTAACATGTTACATAGGATACAAATTCCTGATTGCCTTAATTTGTCTTAAAGCATTACACTTTCCGATTGCAGACCAGACCGGGTTCAGCCTTGGGCTGCTGTAAACCCTGCAGCTTCACAGCAACCACATCTCCAGGTGCATCAGCCCAGCCATGAACATATCAGAGACCATAACTGACATAAATCCAATGGAATTTGACTCTTATCTAATATTTCATGCTTCTTTAATTTACGAAGCAGAGAGGAAAACTTGCTTAATGGAAATGTGTGTCCTAAGTGCAGTGAACTACCTTATGGAAATATAAGTATATATTTCCTTCCTGTAGGAAAGGAGCAGCAGTGCCCTAAAGGTGACATCACTGTACCAAGTCTGTACAATTGTAAGACTCCCTATTACCCAGAGAGGGGCTGGCTGAAGTCCACAGTGCAGTTCAGGTGTAGCTGCAGTGGTAACAGTACAGAAGTTAGGTTTTTAAAAAACTGGTTCATCAGGTATTTGTATGCCACCTCCAGAATTCACACTGAGAAATTTTTATTAAATTTTTACCCTTTCAGAAGCTGAAGTTTTTCCTCCTTTACAACCAAAGTGAGCATGTGACAGTGAAATCTAAACTTTCCCATCACTACTGACCGTTTCTCTCACAAAAGACAAAAATGTAGCAAAGAGGGAAAGACAGCTTCAAGAAAATTCTGTCCCCACAACTATCACTCAGCTGGGCTGCAATTCCCTAACTGTGTTACATAGTATCTCACAATGGTTTGAAAAGATAAAAACATTTTCATTAAATTAATTTGCTGATCTACAAACCCTATAAATATTCATATTATCATTGAAGATCAGGCTGGAGAGAGAAAGAGAGACAGCCCTAAGAAAATGTGATATTTGCCAAAATTTCACCAAGGTAAACTCTTCACCATTAATTTAGTGCAGGTGTGGGCTACTAGCTATCTTTCACCACATCTCATTTCTAAAGATGAACCTTAACTTCTGTGTTCTGCTTTCAGGGCAAAACTGTCCTCCTTTCTCCAAAAAGTATCCAAGAAGGAATACAGTCTGACAGTGAAAGAAAATGTGGTGAGACCAGAGGGAAAAAGCATTTTACACATCTGAGTGGTAGGTTGGTAGTGTCAGAGCATGATTAGAGGACCCATAGCTCCTCTTCCAGACTTTAGTGCTTTTTTCCTTGCTCTTTAAAACTTCTTTACTCAGACCTTGTCACTTTGCTCGAGATTAGTAATTAATACTGCTCCAGTTTCCCACAGGTTTTGTGCAATCCACATGAGGGACAGCTTAGAGGTTTCCCGCACGTGTCTGTCTCACCCCTGCAAGCAGAGCAGCAGTGGTGTGGCAGACTGGGTGTCCCAGGCAACCACTGTGTTCTTGCACAGGGACACATCCTAACACTGCTCTTGTCTGTAGGCAGTGGTCAGCTTAGCCCCCAGAAACAGGGCTGTGGGCTGGCGCTACACAGGTGCCATTCTCACATCTGTGGAAACAATAATAATTACACAAAGTCTAAATATTTCCTGATACAGAAGATTATTTTAATTTACTAATAAGTTGCACTGAATGCAAAATTTTGCTGTGAGAAGGATATATAATACCACTATTGGACTTCAAGACTAGTCAGGATTCTGAATCAGTAAGATCTGCCTCTGCCTATTGATGGCACACAATAAAAGCTCAAACCAAAGAGCTATTGAGGATATATCACAGGCTTTGCCAGCTTTAGGTTTGGGACCTCTAGAAAGAAGCTTGCTTATAGTACAAAAAGGCAGCAAATCTCCTACTCCTTTGAAATTTGATGATATCAACTTCCTTTAAAGAGCATAAGCCACACTTTTAAAGCAAGTGTTCTGTCTGAATGACTTAGAAAACTCATTCAACAAGCTTTCTAAAATCAGCCTGTTGACAGGAATTTTACATGTGTGACAACAAAATATTTCTGATGTTCTAGATATCTTCCAAATACCCATTTCTAGTAAAAAATAATAATAAAAAATGACAACCTCAAGTCAACAACTTTCAAAGAGGATGTCAAGGGCCAAATACCGATCCCTTGAAAGCGCAGCAATTCTCCCACAGATATCAACAGGACTACAATCCGGCCCTCTACGAAATGTATTTCACACTTTCAACAGCTCGGGAACTTTATCTATATTCAGTGAGACAGCACTGTGAATACTCTTCAGTACCACAGTTTGCATGAAATCATCAGCCAAAATTAACTAACAAGACTGTGAAAGAAAGCGAACATGTGTCCAGCTGCTTACTCTTTCCATTTGAACTTTACTTGGTGCATTCTCTTCAGTCAAATCAATTAATCAAGCATTGTAATTTGAACTGCAGGAAAATGTATGGGGAGAATTTATACATGGGGTGTCTGCTATCAGAAAGGGCCATTCACGAAATGAGTCTTGCTGAACCCATCTCTGTAATTCTTAGAAACCAGGGTGTGCGATGATGATTGAGTAAACATCTGTGACTCAGTGTCTAAAGCATGGTTATGACAGCCTCTGGGAGAAGTGTTACTAACTGCACTGCCTCAAGTATTTTCTTGGCCAAAAGATCACATGCCGAGTCAAACACCATGGGAAAAATTAATGATTCTTCATGCTTCCGCAGCTTTTCCTTTGCAGTCCCAGCCCACTGGAGTTTGTACACAATTGTGCAATTAGCTTTACTGGCAGTTTTAAAAGCTCCCATGAGATAACCCAAGTGCAGCAGTGCATCAGTGTTGCAGAGGTGCAGCACGGACCACTTGCAGGTTTCACGTATTGTTTGCAGGAGGTGTGGGGGTTTGTCACTGTGCCAGTAATATCTACCCACCTTTGACACAGGCTCAGCACCACTTCAGAGTAAAGAAAATGGTGTATCCTTCTCTAGAGACCAATTACCAGGTGAGGACAGTCAAATCACATACTGTCTGGCATACCTTCTACTGCCCTGGGTGTTTACAGGAAAGCATGGGGCTTCCTCTGCCAGCAACATCTG
This sequence comes from Bombycilla garrulus, assembly GCA_013400315.1. NCBI lineage: Eukaryota > Metazoa > Chordata > Aves > Passeriformes > Bombycillidae > Bombycilla > Bombycilla garrulus. The sequence continues at coordinate 175,002 of VXBU01004554.1, read as the reverse complement.
CACAGGTACGTCTGTGCTGAAAAGACAAATTCCCCAATTTCAAAAGTATCCAGAGCAGACACCTTTGTAGTCTCTGTTCAGCTTGTACCACTGAGGAAGTTCTCTGTGCTCCCAATTCAAACACAAACTAAAGGGAAAACACATAGTTTAAGGCCAACACATTAGATACTACAGGTAAGGACATTTAAGAGTTCAGAAAGACCAAGTTTTTAGGTGAATGAAAGTGCATCTCAAGATAACTAGATCATGAGGATGCTTATATACAATCTGTAATTTGATTTTAAATGTCATGATAGATGTTCTACTATGAGACCATAGCAGGAGTACTTTTTCCTCCTAGGTATTACACATGCAGGTTAGAGTGTTGTATGCAGCAACACCAAAACACCATCTGTTGCTTTAGACAACCCATATGTGTCAGTGACAGTGTCCACAGTTGTCCCAGAAGCAGCAATGAATTTGAAGACTGCGTATAGCTATACTGCTCTAAGTATGACTTGTCAAGCACCGTGCTCATAAACTGAAATAAAGTCAACACAGTCTTTCCCTTCACAAAGAACAAGGTGCCACTTTCTCACTGATACTTTCAGCAAACTCTGCTGTAGGCATTTCACATGGCAGAGCTGAGCCCACATCTCTGTGCTTGGCAATGAGCAACACAACCTGAAACTTGCAAGAGCAGAGAGATGATCAAGAGGTAGAAAGGGTCATTTCTACATATCTGGAGTCATTACAGTTAATCTTTTTAGCTGAGGAAAGTCAATTTAGATTAAAATACTATGGAAAAACAGGCTGAAATATTAAGTAAATCAAACTGTTACACAACACACAGTTCTGGCATAGCCTGGTTTCCCTCAAATTTGTGCTCTACATCTTTAGTGATTCCCACTTAGCTTTGTCCCCTAATGCCTCTTCCCTTTCAAAAGCTGAAGCTACCAAGTGGGCAAGCAACGTGCATGTTGTGACTCGGGGAGGTGTGGAAATACAGCACTTTTTTGCATTTCTTTTCTTTGATAGAGCTTGTGCAAGCATCATGTCTCAGATCTTCAGCTTTTGTCAGCTTGAATCAAAATGGGCTGGAGGATGCAAATTGATGTTTGGGTTGGAAACAGAGGGAAACAGCAAGGACAAGCAAGTGTTACTCTGCTAAAATACGTCTTAAAAAGCAAAAAAAACCCCCCAAAACAACAACAACAAAAAAACCCAACCCAAACAAAAACCCCCCACAAAAAAAACAAACAAAAAAACCCAAAAAACCAAACAAACAAACAGACAAAAAAACCCAAACAAATGAACAAAACCCCAAAACCCTTCAAAACCAGAACAATGTGATGGTCATGTTGTTATCCTCAGATTTTTGCCTAAAACATAACTGCCCCATAGAGTTTGACATGTGTTTACATGCCAGTCTTTACACTGGAGAGTGAGACTGAAACAGAACAAGCTTCCCTGGAAGGACCGAGAGAGAAAAAGATCCCAATAAAATTGCAGTGCCCAAGAGCATTTGTACCCTGTTCTCTAATGCAAGCAGAGGCATGCACAGTTTATGAAAAGGTGAGACAACTGCACTCATTCCTCAAGCTGTCCTTTGCACATTTGTATTAAGACTGCCCTTTCATTGTGTGGCAGTAAGAGCCTCAACTCACGGCACTGCTGCAACTGGCTTGTTGCAACTCTTTGCAGTGCTCAGATGATGCAAAGAAACTACAAGTCTGACTTACTTGGAGTGTTAAAACTGAGTTTATGGCCAGGCTGCATTAACAGAACTAAGCTGCTGGATCTTACCCGCAAATCTTTCTCTTTTCTTTTCAGTGCTGCTCAATTGTTTCTTGACTTACTACCATTGTCCACTAAAGAGTCCAATCCCTATTCTATACCTGATTTTTAAAAAAACTAAACACTTTCTTTCTCCTCTTCCAGTGTTTTTCAGACAGTTCTTATTTACCAATTATGGGAAACAACTTGGCTTTTCTCAAATCAGTTGGACTTCTAATTTATTATAAAAATAAGCTATTTTTCATGTAAATCACCAGAAACTCAATACCAGTTTACAGCAATTAAGTTGAAATAGAAATCACTAGGTATGCTTAATATTTCATTCATTAGTCAAGTCTGAAGCAGCCCTGCAACTCTAGTACCTATGACTACTTGTGATCTAAAAGTGTCGATAAATAATTAATTAATAATTGGGAAAAGAACTACGTATTTCTCCAACCTTGGCAGGGAACAGTACTCATACTTGTCTAAGTAAAGAGCTTTTAACTTTTAATAATCAAAGTGAAAGCATATGTTTTAGCACATTATGATACCATAATATGTACTAAAACATATATTCTGGTGTTCACTAGAGTAGCAGGATTCCCCTCAGCAGCTATTATGGTTTTTTTGGAAATTAAAATATATTTCTGGTTTTCTTTTTTACCTAAACTATTTTTGCTTCCTTAGATCACAGGTGAAAAGGACCTGTTTCTTCTTTTGAAGTTTCAAGTTGTGCAGGAATCTACTGGCCATGTATAACCACATGAGAATATATGGTTAATTAGCTTTGCATCAGCTTTGAACAGAATGTTTAAACTGTGTCTAACATCAATAAGATGATTGCCATGAGGATGATTAGCAGCACACCACAGCAGAAAGCTTTCATCACTCCTGTTGACCTAGTTCTTCATTTTTTGTGGACTGTCTTGAAAAACCACAGTGAATGCAGAATGACTAAGTACTGCCATTTCCACCAACAGTACAATTTGTTCTCTGCTTTGCTGTGTGCTCAATGGGGAGAAGAAAGGTTACTTATTTTGGGAGGAAACACATCAACACCACAAAGTTGTCATTTACAGACCATAAAGGTGACAAGACATCCCAAAATGTTACTCCAAAATGCCTTTGACGTCTCTTTCCTGCAAGGAACTGCTAGAGTTGAAAAGTTACTTCAGATTTCCCTAGCCAATAATCAGCCTCTGACATGCAGTCCTGGCACTCTAAAAGCAACTGGTACTTTGCGGTTGGCCAGGAGATCCCAGGGTTTTGCCAGTAACTCTACTGTACTTGTCAGAGCCACCCTACAGTGACAAAAAGCTTTTTAAAATAGATTAAATTCTCCACTTGCAGCAGCCTGAGGTTGAGTATCTAACTAGACAAAAACTAATTGTCACCAAGTAACCTCTTAAAAAGATAAAAAGAGGTGGGTTTTTTTCATCCATACTAATACCAGTTACCCAAGGAGGCTAATACCATATAGAGATACACATTTGGAAAAATCATTCAACTTTTGAGAACCGGAAAACTCAATTTTGCCCAAAACTGGCAACTCATTCCTTCACCTCAGTACAGATTCATATTTTTTCCTAGAAAGTAACAAATCAGAGATGCCACCTAAATAATGAGCTGCAGACACAGATAGCACGTTGTACTGCCATCACATGATGTACGGCCATCATTACCAAAATGCCGCAGGTAACTGGTCAAACATAACTACAAGTCTGGTTTCGCAGGAAGAGCACTTATACACCTCTGACTTCATATCAGAAACTTTTATTTGCTGCTAAGGCCCAAGTCCACAGCATTTAGCTCAGCATTCCCTCCTAATTTTAAACTGAGTGAAAAAAAATAGTTACCTGATTATTACCTGTTCAGTTAACCTCAGGGTAGAGTATTTTAATGGAAGTACTTCAAATACTTCAATACATCAGTGGGATGTCTCACCACAGTGTTATAACTTCCCACTCTTGTCTGTATGATCCACTATGCAATATGCATTTGTACATAAAGGAGTGTTAAAGATGTTTTCCATCCAAGGGTTTAGGTAATTAAGAACATGAAATAATAGCAAAAGTCTCAGCAGAAAATAAACTCAGGCACTTCATCTTGAGAGCTTGGGCATGGAAAGCCCTACTGGTAACACACCAATTGCTAATGCTGTGGTAGGGAAATACTGGAAATATTTAAGGCAGGAGCAGCCATGCCTGGTAGTATTCTTTTGTGTACCAAACCATCCATCTGCAGAAGCTTCTACGTGTTTTACAGACATCTTTCCATGCTAGTCAATTCTGGCATGTCAGAAAGATGAGGCACAGACCTCTTTCCTCTACCTAAACCAGTTAAATATGAATATTTTGTGCATCAAAGCAAAAGGAATAAAAGCACTCTCATGGCAGTCAGCCTAATTGAGAAATTATATTGATACTATTGAAATTCCTTAAAACCATGTGCAAACTTACCAAAAATGGCCCAAACTGATAAACATAGATTTCAAGGTATGATTAGCCTTATTTGATGACTGAAGACTGAAAGACCTCTGAATACGCATGGATGATTTTGTTTAGTTGTTTTGTGGTTTGTTTTATTATTTTGCAATGCATTTTTGAGCATTTTGTCACGATCTGACTTCCCTGATGAGGTTAGAGGATGTTGAAGCCTGTTACTTCTCTTTCAATTTATTGGCACATTACCTTGATTTGATACTATTTTAGAACAGCCCACTTCCCTGGTTGTTTAATTCACATATATCTCCCCACCTTACTAACCCTCCTCCTCAAAAAGCAATGAGTGAAAACCAAAAGAACCAATGATAGGAATTAACATAATTTAGTAACATCAGAAGGGCAAGTGCCATGTTTGCAGAGTAACATTATCTTCCTCCCTAGCATCAGTCTAAGGAAGCTGGTGCATTTTCCTAGTGTTTGGTGTTGCAAACTCTACTTGCACAGTCCACAAAAGGAAAACACACTATAGGAGAAAAAATGAGTAAAGATTGCACTGAAAATGACATGTGAGGCTCTGTTGAAACTAGACAATAATAAGATAACTTTGAAAAAGAGCAGTGGATAGGACCATTTCAACATCTGAAGAGTTTAATAAGTTGCCTAGCCCCATTTCTGCAACTGGTTACACTGGTGTATATGGGGGATCAGTGCTTTGAACATCCCAGAGCTAACTCCAGATTTATTCCATGTGCAATAGAGAGCAGGATGCAACACAATATGTGGAAAGGAAAGGATATTGCCTTTCTTATCCAATGTAATTTCAAAGTTTATGCTTGAGACTCCAAGAAAGACTCTAAAAAAACCCTCTAAAAATCACAGTCCTTGCTCTAGGACCACAATAGTTGACTTCAGTTACACTGTAAATAAAGAGCCCTGAACAGCAAATCTCTTCATAATCAATGGCTTTGGTATATGCCCAACCAAAACCCCCTGACACCTACTTATGTTCAACTGTAATTCTTCCAACAAGTTCCTTCCCCCTCTCCATGCTCCAGGCTGGAGTGTCACTCAGTGCCTACCACACATTGTTACCTCCAAACCCCAGCAGTAGTCCCAGCATCCCAAATGTTTCACTCATCCTGCAGTAAAGTCAGGCAGCCCCATGCAGCTTTGAAAATGAAGCAAGAACGTAGGTATTGGTAAAATTACCATGTACAGAGGTTAAATTCAGGGAGAAGCTTCTTGGTCACAGGTGTATAGAGACTCCATATTTTGCATCAAAAGGAACCAAGACCACCTTTTCTGGACTACACACTCTGACCCTCTGAGAAGGCTAAGGAGGCCCTTTGAAATTGGACTGAGGGCTGCACAAACAGCCTGATAACCAGGTTTTTTTCCCCATGGAAATTCAATTCAGGAAGGGGTGGGGTTTTCTGAGGCTAGAACCACAGAAATACGCAAACAAGATCTCAGTGACGTAAGGTGGCAGATAAACAACATTTTCTGAGCGTGCCTTTCCTCCCTTACTGGAGTTCCTGCTATTTCCAAAGCCTTTCCTCTATGCAACAAGCACCTAGGTTAGACACAGATATTTACAAAGACAGGAAGTTTGCATTAAAATGATGCTATGAGACCAATATTTTTGTACAGATGGGCAAATAATATGAATATAAATTAAGCATGGATTCATTTCAGTGAATTATTTTCTGATTTCGTCATGTGTTTGGCACTAAACAGGGAACCACACCACCACCAATGACCTCAGACAAGCAGTTGAAAGTGCAAAAGTTGGGTGAGTAAATAGCTGTTTTTTGTAAATAGAGGTTAATTTGTATTATACAATTACATGCAAGAAAAAAAATGGCAACTGATTCAAAGGACCAAAAACACCCTTAAAAAGACCACACAAAGATTGGAAAAAATACTCTGTTTATTAATAACTTGCTCTTATTATACACATCTGATAAAAAACTAGCTAGCACTAACATTTATAACAATAAAATTTACAAGAATTCGTTCACATTGTAAATGTAGACACACATAGCTGTAGGTGGTCAATATGCATTTACTCACACAAGAATTTTGTGCCTTCATCACTTCCATGGATATGTAAGACATCTGTATGCTGATGATTATCTGCAGCTAGCTAACACAATCCCAAAGTTTTAGGGACCAAACAATCAACCAGCCAATCTTACTTATGGTTTGCTGTGTTGACATTTTTTACTTGAAAACTTAACTTTGTGTTGCACTGGTAAATGTCTTAAAAAAAAGAGAATTTTGTCAATATGCTATTAAAAAGGAAAGGACTGTAACAAACTAACCCACCCATTACTTTATGGTTCCTTTATAACAGAGGTCTGTTTCATCTCAGCACAGCTTTGGAACCCTGTTTGTAATTAAGGGGACAGCTTTGTGGAATTCACATAACCATACCAAGAAAACAAGTACCTGATAAATATCAGTATGCCATTATTTGGCTCATTTAAGATTACTGATCAGCTTCACCTCTATTTTAAATATTATTAACATTTTCTACTTTTTTTTTTCAGATTTTGACTAGTTTGATGAGAAAGTCTCAATATTGTCCCCTGCATTACAGGAATAAAGGACTTTAACCTGAATGGATTGTCAAAGCCCAACACTATTAAAAAACTTTGCCCTATAAGCATCTTTGCTGCTCTGAGGGTATATGTAATCCTCTCTAGGGTTTCACAGGTTTCAAAGAAATGGAATATGTAGGGAGGCACAGGAGTGGGAAGGAAGGAAGGAAGGAAATGGTATCTTGGCTCCTGAGGGTTTTGGCCCAGAAGATGTGACCCGCACATGGTGAAAAAAGCTTGCTCTTCATTTCTAGTTTTACACAAACCATAAAAGCCTTATTTTCAGTAGTTTTACTCTCCATCTCCCATCCAAAATATTGTGTGCGAGATTTAAACAGTTGGGGAAAAATTTTATCTATTATATATAACACGCTGGCTCAGCTGTCAAAATATTTTGCTTCCTTGAAAGGAATTAGTGTACAAAAATATTATTTGACTGTGTGAGTTAGAAGATGGGGAGGAATATTACAAAGATCATTGATAATCACATCGAAATAGGGAACCATGTAATTATGAATTAAAAAAAAATACATATAGATTCACCCTCTACATCATTTGCAAGATCTTAAGGAAATACAGCAAGAGATAGAAATGGGTATAGGAGAGGTATGTACATAGTTATAGCTGCATTTCACATAAATTGGTGTATTTTATAAGTAGTTTTTTCTTTGTTTCCCCCTTCACATGTGATTTAAAAAACAGAAACAAAAAAACCACCTGCCTTTAGATGGAAGTTTTGAGCATAGCTATCTGGTTTGAATGCTTTGAGAACTTGCCTCCAATGCACCACAATTTTTTAGGTATGTTTTCACTCATTTTTGTCACCTAGACTCAACTTTAAAACACCCTCAACAAAACAAACCAAAATCCCAACAATATGGGATTTTCACAGATTAACCTGCAATTAGCATTTCTGTGATACAATTTAAACAGTGATTTTATATAATATTTCATGAGGTTTTCCACGTATACTTTCAACAAATTACAAGCAGCTTCTGCAGTACAGTAGAAGCCCTGCGTGAAATACAGGCAAGTCACCTGAAACATGAAAAAGCTCAAACAGGAATAAAAAGGTCCATTACGATCAGCTAATAATACACTGAGGTATTGAGTAATACATCAAGTCATAAGAAGAATAAACACAGATTAGGCATAGCCTTTAAGCCTAATGACATCATGCCTCAAATTATAAAACAGATAAACAAACACCAGAGCTCAATCATGGACTACTTTATCATTGCTTAAACTGTAATAAACAAAATATTCCTTGTGTGGAACAAGACAGACAGCAGGGATACCAGACATAGCCTTGCAGATATCTCAACAAAAAGTTGTATTTTACACAAGCCAGCCCTCTACTTTTTGTTTGTTTGCTTTTTGTTGGTTTTAACCTATCCTAAATATTTTTATATTGATGTAGGACACTCGAGCCATATATAACCAATTGAGAAAAAGAACACTGACAATAATCACACATTATGATTTATTCCCTGAATAGGAACCCAACTAGCTTTCAGTATTTCATAAGAAAACTCAGTGATATTAAAATTCTTGTGTGTACTCAAAAACTCAGTTCTCTTCAGTATTATGTCTTTTGGACAGGTGTGAAGCCATTACAAAGCAATGTGAGAGAGGGATTGAACAGTTCTGCCCTCGATGCCAAGGCAAGGACTCTTATCTAATAGTTTCCACAGTAACTTTCACTTAAGTGTTTCCTGCTTTGTAGATCTGCAAGGCAGCAGCCATCTCACCTAACAAACACAGCTATAGGCCAGATTGATTAAAAAAATCGGTATGATACATCCATAAGAGAGGAAGAGTGGACACTGGTGCACTTTCAGCTGTACTAATCCAATGGTAAAGAAAGGATCTGGGCCAGTGCAGGCTTCTGCACAAGTTAAAGTGACCCAACAGATCCAAAAACAGCTGAGTAGTAAGAGGTAAAGATAAAATTAAGAAAGGTAGCAAAAAGCAGGCATGTCCAGTTAACAGTTATTTCTTTCCAGGGCTGTCATTTGAACTCTGGGAACTCAAGAGTTTTAAGTACAAACTCAGTGAGTAATGTTATGTTCATTTTGTGCAACACCTAAGGGATGTTTCCTCATCTATTGACTTACGTGCCAATCAGAAATATTTACCATATTGGCCCAGATGACTGCTGAGGAAACTACACTTTCAATCACTATGAATTGGTTCTTAAGGGTCTTTTCCACAAAGACTTTAGAGTCAGTCTTTTGCAACAGCTCACTTTAAGGTTCATCTCCATCCAGCTTCTCAGCTTTGGCAAGCACTGGGAGTTACTTTGCTTTGCCAGGCAGAGAAATTAATATTTATTCTTTTTGCTTCCATGAACTTCCAGTGAGGGTTATCCCTGCAAATGTCTCTAAACCTGTCCCACTCTTTCCCTTCCAATCCTTCCCCTTTGCCCTAGTGATAACAAAAAACTCAAGCAAGACTACCCATGGATGGAATCCACTTTATTTTACTAACCCATGCTTTCCTTCCAGCTGATAGCCCATCCTTTCTTTATACTAATGGAGGATGGGGCTGCCTTATCTGCTACCAATAAACTCTGAAAGAAACTCCCAAAACAGTTAATGAAGCCCAGAAGGCCTCACAGTTTTGTTTCATAGATGAAAACTGAGACAAATATATGTCACTTTAAATTTGTTTGTAAGTATTACACATGAACAAATGTGATACCCCCCATCACCTGGTGGTGTGAAACTGCTCATCTCTCATCACAGGGAAATGACATAAATGAGAAAGTGAAATAGTTTGCTGACTGAATTGCTGAAAGGACAAAGATGCCTGAATGTTTTAAGTTTTCTCCTGACTTCAGCAAGTTTACAGCATTCCCAGGATGTAAAGAATTTACTAGATGCCATGACTATTAACCATGTTGCATGGGCCACAGTGTGGTTAAAGACAACAGGAACTCAAAAAACCTCCAAAACATAACATGAGACTTTAGACATGTTTGAGAACTGTGCTTCAAACAGAAGGGCTTTCCTACCCAAGTAGCTCCATATCGTCCCATAATTAAATGTCAATACAATATGAAGATACAAATAGAAACAGTGATAGGGAAAACCTCTCCTTGAACTTCCAGGTCAAGTTTGTGGGCAGTTAACCAGCATTTCGACTACTAATTTGTGAGCTTGGCTTTTAATTATTTAACTAATAAGAAACACAGCATAATGAACAAGATAATTATCCCTTATTCTTTGGAAAAATGTGTGGAGAACTTCTGCTTTTTAAATGAATGGCATTAATTTGCATGTTATGGAAAAACCATTTACACCTGCTATGAGCTTTGTAGCACATATTCAGCCTTTATTCATAGTAGAAAAATATTTTTGTAGTGTTCTAGAACATTTTTGGCTCCTATGTGTGCACACACATACCAAGAGACTGTAAAGAATGGCTGCAGCTTCTCCAGCTGTGCTGTACACCAGTTCAGGACTCTCACAGGAAAAGACCCTCTCTCTGTGTCTATGGTCTCAGATTGAGAGAGGTCCATGAAATAGCATTGATAACTTGCAAACCTGTTTTACAAACCAGGTTCCACTTAACACAGGCTGTTCCATGTTTGACTATCAAATGTGTTTGCTTTATATCTATGTGAAATAATTGGCCAACAATCCCAAAGAGAAATAGATTTTTTGCAAAATTTCATCATCTCTAACTAAATGTATATGAAGTAAATTAAGACGTCCAGGAACATGTGCAGGCATTGAACTGAGATGTGATTTTGCTGCAATGGCCCCTTAGCTTGCTCCAGATACTCCTTCCCCTCTGAGTTACCCAAACTTAAGTGGAGAATTACCACATACCCTCTTTGCTTCCAGAGGACTTACTGCATTTAAATGGCAATATATATACATACATATATATATACACATACTCTTTTACTCCGTGAAGATATGAACACTTTAATAACTTCAGCACCCAATGCATCCTTTAACACTTAGTTTGATAGATATAACCCACCATTTACATTGGTAAAACAAACAAACCCATCAAAAAAAACATCACAAACCACTCTAGATTTACTATGGGTAAGAAAAACTGTCTCCCAGTAGCTGTTTCAAATGTGCTGCTTAGTGGTTAATTTTAGTAGTACACTCTAGTTCATGCATTACAGGCAATACCAATGCTTTTGATCTAATCGCCTTCACAATCAATAACTGTCATGGCTTCTGTGAACAGCTTTCCCAGTTTGAATCCTTTAAATTAAAAAATTAATATTAGCTAAGCCTCTTTAGAAGTCATCGTGTCCTCTCATCATTTACTCTCATCTTCATTTGTTTTCTTTCCCATTTCATGAAAGTATTTTCCTATTGGTTCTATGACAACTTATCTTCCTTCAGTGTTCTTTTTTTTGGGTTTCTTTGCTTTTTGTTTCCCTCCTCTTCCAGTGGCTGGATGAGAAGGCCCCCTCCCATTCCTCAGTAATCAGAAAAGTGCTTTAATGACTTAAGATCAGTAAACTTGTCCCAACCCAGGCCTGAAGGCAGGTGACCCCTGATCCTGCCTCCTTTCCCTGGCAAGGCTGGTGTTTGTATTTGCCTTCCATGAAAAGGAACTCTAGTATTGGGGCTGGAAACCTGCAAGGATGATCTCCAGCCTGGATCACTTGGAGACACACCTGCCAGTACAGCCTGTAGCAGCCTCCATTGCTGGGCAGTTCCCAAAAAACCCCATGCGAGTTGTAGTTCATGGTCTTCCTCCTCTGAAGGAGCAGTGCTGACTAACATATCACATTCAAGCTGTTCATAAGTTTCCTTGTTATAATCAAGGCAGATTCTTTTTGCAGCCAGTTGTACTTAAACCCCTGCCACCCTATGAGTAGTGCCTGAACCCACCACCTTCCCATCCCCTGCTTGCAGGGCCAGCCTGAAGCCACTGCGCAGAGCTCAAAAAATTTGTGCACACTCTCTTTAAAAGAGGGTTAAGTTCTGTCTAGTCCTGTCAGTTTTTACCACCTATTTTACAGATCTGATCCAAAATGTTTTTTTTTCTGGAACTTTGACTTGATGTGCATCCTCATGTGTCCCCAAAGTCACAAGGCTTGATGGTCAGAGCATCACAAATTGCCTCTAGAGCAAGTCCTACTTGCTGACAGGTTGTCCACTTGGTTTTAATCACCTTTCATTATGCCCCTCACAGTCCTAAATGCTTTTTTCCACTTCAGTTATTCACCAAACTTAGACAATTCTGTGTCATTGGGTGTGAGTAATTTACTATTAACAATATTCAGTCACTTTTTTTTTAATCTTGACCTATTCTACTGCTGGATAGTATTTTAATTTTCTCTAAGTCTATTTTGCTCTTGTGGACATTCTCTTACAGTTTGAATGTCTTTTCACCTGTAATAGATTCCTATGAGGATAGTACAATTACTGTTCCTAGTTATCCTGGATTAAAATACAAGAATATGACTCATTTTTTTGATTGATACCATGCTTATACTGTTAAGCAAAAGCTCCACCACACAAAGGTCTATTGAATCAAGATGTAGAACACTGGTGAGGACTGATAGAGAAATTAATATATCTGCAGCTTTAAATGGGATAAAACACCATTCTATATGGACCAAGATTCTTTAAAAGGATACAGTTTGGGTGGACTTTTTTTTTGATGAAAAGTGGCCTAATTATTGACCTCCCTGCCTTGACAGAGCCAGACAATACATTTTTCTAAGTTTAACTGTAAAGGCCCAATGATGTGTAAAATGAGCCTTGAGTAAGATTATTAGATGCTATCAGCTTTTCAAAGTGAGTGTGTGACAAGATCTGATAATGCGTTGAGGATCAATGCATCTGTCCTTCTTGCATCTCTGCTCTCCTGGAGAGAAAGCAACTGTCAGACCTAGTGAAGAGATCACAGTTGCTGAGCAACAGTAACAACACAAATATGCTCCTGGCACTGGCTTGGTAGCAGAAAAAAAATAATCTGTTGAAATAATAACCACTGATAGAAGAGAGAAGGAGCCACATCACACAAACTTAACGCTGAAATATTAGCTGCACTTTCCATCAGAAATCCTGCTACAGATACAATTATCACATGGAAAAGTGTATTCAGAGGACAAAAACCATTGGTATGAAAGCATGGAATAAAGTGTGAGAAGAAATGAGGATATATTAATTAGAATTCTGTGGAAGTTATCCACAGAAATTACTATATTACCTAGAAATTATAACACAACCCAGTAAATTGCAAAAATAAAAGAAGCTTCTTCTAGTAAGTGTATTAGAGGTTTTAAATACCATAAAAAGATAATAATGTATTAGATTATGTAGGGCTTTTTCCTAAAGGATCAGTTGCCACTTTGAGTTAAGCACAGTGGCCTTAATTTAATCAAGCCACAGGAGCTGGAAACGTTCTAATAGCTAATTCACATTATTTGTCATCCTGATTTTGGGCAGTTGCTTGCCATTCAGTAATTTGTGAATCGCAGGCTGATGAACACGAGCCTCCCAGAGCTTTCCTCTGAGCTGCTTAAATTCAGAAAGTGGAGCTTACTGGACAAATCTCCATATGCAAACCAATCAGGAAAAGTTTAGTGATCTAATGTAGCAAAGGAAAAAAATGAAATTATTTCTTTCAGTACTCTTTATTTGTCTATCCTTAACTACTAGCTTAGAGACATGTAAACTAAAAGCTGAAATGATATATTTCAAAAATGAAATCAAGCACATGGCTACTTTTCCATTTCTTTATGTACTTTCGCTTCCGGCTTTCTTCCCTTCCCCTTGAAGGGGCTATTTCAACAAGAGCAAGTAAATGTCTATAATTACAAATGAAAATGTTAATATAACATTTACACAGTTCAACAGCTTCAAAGCTGTTTCACTGAATGAATCCACCTAAAAAGACTTAGAGGCAGGGGGCAAAAATCCAACAAATTGCTACTTCAGTGGGAAATTTTGCAGTGAAACCTTAAATGCAGAAACAAAAAATAAAGGAGAAGCAAAAAATAAATCAAAGTCTTATCATCTACCTAATTCAAACCATTTAGGCGCTCTGTGCCTAAGCCAAGGATTACCACTGATACCATCTCCTTCAGTATGCTGTGCCTAAAGAAAGCGTTTCTCCTATTAAAGGGAGAAAAAAGTTTAAAGCCAAATAATTCAGGCTTGCATAAATCTCTAATAGGAGCTAGCCTTCCAGGATTGGCTGCACTTTCTTTCCTCTGCCCAAGGGAAACACAATATGCCTTAGAAAAGAATAATAGTAACTCCATCTTGTGTGTTATGTGATATCTTCCAGTAATCCAGAGGATTTTGCCTTTGTCTGTCATAAACAAAAGGCCACCCATACATAATGTGTCCAGGCTTTTTCAGGCTCCTCACCTTAGCAGGTGACACTCAGGAGATGAATGTGGAATACTTAGCCCACCAGTTGCTGCAGGCAACTTTACTCTCATAGCAATTTAGAAATGGAAAAAAACGACCCAAGGAAAAAAGCACAGATTTTCCTGTGTAAGAACAAAGCATTATTTACACACTGCAGTTGTCCTGATTTTCCAGAGAGTTTTTAAAAAGTTATGCTACTGGTCTAAAAGGACATAATTCCATCATGCCGTTTTATCTTGAGTGGGTGGTTTTTTTTGTTTCTATTGATAAAGAAAACTTGCTTTAAAAAATATCCCTCTCTATAAATTATCTGTAAAACCTAGAGAATTAAAGAATAGCTTAGATGGAAGTTTAAAGCCTCAAAATTGGCATTTAACATTTAAGTAAACCATTAGGAACAAATAATAAAAGCCTGTTCTCCTACTGCAAAGAAAATACCCAAGATGCTCAACTAACTATCATAACAGTTCATTCAGAAACGTGGCAAGAAGTGTTGTGAAATCTAACAAAGCAACAGGGTCCAAAATAAGCAGAACAATAAAGAAGGGGGGTCCATATCTTTTGAAGGGGTGAGGATGGCAACAAGGGGAACAGAGCAGCTCCCAGATGCATCACCCAGCTGGAGTTTGGCCAGGAACCTGCTTTGCAAACCCAAGGTTTTGCAGCCAAAAAACCGAAGTGCTCCTTTGGAAACGGAGTTTAAGTAGTGCAAGGGCAGACGTGGCCTGATGGCAGAGCATAGGGGCATGCAGGGGCATTGTTTCTGCAGTGGACAGGACCTGCTAGGGATGGATGCTCTCAGACCAGTCTCCAGGCTACAGGGGCATGTATGACCAGATTATAGAATAAAGGAGTCCCTGAGAATATTTTAATTCAATTTGTGTACATATGCTAAGTAGTAATTGGCATGAAATGAGCCTTCATGGGTCTTTTTATGACTAGCATTGAATGACCTGTTAAATTTTTAGTGATGGGCACTGGCTATCAGATGGCAGCTACAGAAATTGAGGCCTGTCACCCTCAGCAGCTTCAGGGCACGTGCAAACGGGCAGCAATTGGAATAATTTTTCAGGCTAATGACAAGATCAAGCTTTAGCACAGGTATTGTTTATAATCTGTGACAATAAATCATTTTTGCTACTCAACTGAGGGTAAATGGATTCTGTCTCATTTGACAAAAACATGAACTGCAATCTCCAAAGGCTATTGTAAGCTAAGTTACTAACAGCTTCTAATATTTCTTGGAGAAAATGAGTATCAGAATCCAGTTTCATTTAGATAATAAGTATTAATGATGCCACTAGACCCACACCACTTACAAACTTGGATTGGACTATGTATATTTCACATATTGCTCATAGAATTTATTGAAACATACTATTCCTACAGCACAGATTTCTCTTGGGTATTACATCCACTGTAAATACATGCATCAAGAAAATATCTCTCAGAATAGCAAAGAAGAACAAAAATCCCAGGTATTTAGCATGTCAAAATGCTCAGTGATTCTGTAAGGATGCTTGTAAAAGCATCACCACCATACAGCCACAGGCAGCAAGAGTGCAGTGAAATCTGTCCTGCTGCCTCCCACCTCCACCACTTCCCCCATATACTGCCCATATCCTCACACTACAGCCTCTCCCAAACATCGTGCCTCTGCACTTACTCAGACTTCTGCTCTAAAAAGTATCTGGCACATCCTGAGCTGCAGCTGGTGGAGGGAATACAGTGAGGCAATGGTATGTGTGCAAATGCAGTTACAGAGCTGACTTTGTTCCATGGCAGTCCTTGAGCTTTAATGTAATAAACATTGTGCCAGCAGCCTTACTGGGCAAATATGTTACCGAGTGAGTACTATGAAACAGACACCCAGAGCTGACCTTTACATCAGCTCGAAGGTGGGTCTCCAAGGAGCCAGCTTTGTATTGTTGCATACAAGCAGTTTATGCTTGAACACTCTGAGATTTCAGGAGCATAAATCGGGCCATAATGGCTACCTGTCTATGAGGACGACCAATGAGATGTGGGATTCACACCTATCAGCATCCTCCTCTGCCTGACTAGGCTTATAATTCATTATAGTCCCATTAGCCATCAGTAACTGCGTCTATCCACACTAAAATATTGTACTATTCAATACTTACTCTTACAAAAGAAAGTACAAATTTGATTGTACAATGTTATAATTTTACAAATTACATTGTACGATGATTTGATGTTCATGTTTGGAATATCAAGTTTTGCATGGTTGGGGCTAATTCCATAAAAGAATTGAAGTACCACAGAAATAACTGACTTATGACTCCCACGTTCTTGATCCTCAAGCAGGGCCCATAACTCAAGTCAGGCCTACAGAATGTCTAAACAACCCCTGTACGATATATTACTTCTTTAAAGAAATGGTTTTAATACCAGCGATAAAGTGATTGCCCTGGACAGTACCAGCAGCTCTTGCAAGGAACCAAATACATTTCCTTGCCAAAGGCAGAGTTAGCTCTACTAGATCAGCAAAAACACTTGTAGGACTTAACCTCCTGCCCTCCTACTCTCTTCTCTTCCTTCCCCAAGTGACATGATGGGGCACTACTTTGGATCAGAGGAGCCCACTCATTGTGAGCCAATTACAAGTATGAAAGTCCTGTGGTTTCAGATGGATCAAGAAAGTGAGGAGCTTCCAAAGTACCTGCCTTTGATGATTACACAGCTCAGGATTCATCTCGAAGTCAGCTGAGTTCTATATCAGAGGGCATATTTTTTCCAGAATGTGAAAAGCAGTCCTTTTGTGGAAAAAAAAAGGTAAAAAAAAAATCTTACCACTTGGGCAGAAGAAACGAAACCCCAGAAGCAATTAACCTGGAGTTTTCTATAGTTGAACAATACTAACAATACTAACCCAACTCTGACAGAAATCTTTCACTTGCCCAACCCTCTGATTTGTTCTGTGTTGCCCAAGTCCATGCCCTGATAATCCAACCCAATGTAACCAAAGGCTGACACTGCCTTGTGAGGCAGACCTGCTGCCCTGTTTGCTGTGTGCTGTTTGGCAGCTAACTCTTCGCCTAAGACATACACTATTGCTTTTGTTTCCTGATCGATTGACTGAACCTTTTATAAACAGGAGTAGGGAACTCAAGATTGTCTTGCAAAGGTTCATGGCATGAACCCTTGATACATCCAGGGATATGCCACTCCACACAGACTTTCTTGCAAACACTCACATAAATGCTTACAGAAAATGTTACTGGGGTGAGTTCATCACTCGCTATTTTTCTGCACTATTTGTCTTGTTCTTGTATCAACTCCCATTTATCACAAGAAACCTAGGAGGCACTGCAAGCACTTCGAGGCCAACATGCACAGGGCTGGTTACGTGACAGGTAAGCCACAGACATTACCAGAACACAGGATTTCTCTTACTTTTTAAAAACCATCATATTGTATCAAGAAAGCAACTGTATTTCATCATATATTAAAAAAGAATACTAAGGGATCAAAATGAACAAGGCTGTTTATAATGCTTACTGTTCTTCTTTTTTCACCTCTCTCCATTAATTCTCAAGTTTAATTGATGGTTTGCCCCGGATTTCAGGGATCAGTGAGTTTAGCTTGGGCACATTCCAAGGTGCAGGCTGTGAACTCCTTCATGAAGAAGCCAGGGCTCTCTTTATTGTGATATAGTTAGCTAGGAGCCACACTAGCAGAAAGATTAGGATGGTAGACCCCATTACATCTGAAGCAGGATTACTAGTCTATTGAAAATACCTTCAACCTCTTCTGGTGCTCTCTCAAAGCCATGCCATAAGGACAGTGACCTCCTTGTAAAGCTGTTTTAGGAGGGTCAGTTTTCTTTCTCCTGGCATTGAAAGAAGTTGCAGTACAGGACTGCAGTACATGACAGCATCCTCCTTCATGAGGAGCATCTTTTTGATGGAACTGATAGAAATTTCTGGTTTGATTCATATGTCATGATCCTCACTCATCCAACACTGTTTTCCAAGTTTCTCTACTGCAGGGACCAATTCCTTTATACAGTTTATCTGCATCCACAAACATTATCCAGAACTTACTCTACTACTTTAACAAACATTTATTCTTTTGATACTTAACACCTTAGAAATTCCCATTTTGCTAACACTGAAAAAAAAAAAAACAAGACAGAATGCTGGCTGTTCAAGCTAAAACCAAAGCCCGAGCCATTCTGGATCAGTCAATATTTTATTTACTCAGGAAGATAAACTGTTTAGTAAGAAAGCCTAATTTCTTTGACCTATTTGCAAAACTCAGGTAATCCATGACCAGTCAGACATCTTGATAAAATTTAAGCCAATCATTTTGAAACCACATAGAGGTAACCCATCTACTAGATATGGTTAAACACTTTGGTTTATCACCTGTGAGGAAAATTCTGTTCAGCATGAATAATTTTAAGTACTTAAGTACTACTTTCCACTTAGAACTTCTCAATTTTAGTACTCAAGCCAGTCCATGCACTTTTTTCCCCAGTTTTTAGCCAATAATATTAGATGTTCCTTTACTCCACCCAGGGGTGGATCCCATTCCAGAAGAATGCTCTAATTGCTGTACAACGCGAGTTTCTAATTTCTGTGCCAACAGTTTTTATTTTAGAGCTTACATCACTATTTCTAGTACTCTGCTGTCTTTGATATAGTTGGGCGCAATTACTCTATAAAAACTTTAAAAGCTTTCCTTAGCTACATGTTGCTTCTACACCCAGCATCAACATGCCTGTAAAGGAATTGTCTGAGCAACTGGCATTGTCTTCACCCTTTTTGTAACACCACAGAATTGTGGAGTCAGTTAGGTTGGAAAAGACTTCTGAGCTCATCAAGGCCAACCTATGACCAAAATCACCTTTTCAACCATACAATGGCACCGAGTGCCACATCCAGTCTTTGCTTAAACACCACCGGGAGGGGGACCATCAACTTCCTAAACAGCCTATTCCAATGTCCAACCATCCTTTCTGTGACACTCCTCCTTAACATCCAACCTGAACCTTCGCTGGAACAGCCTGAGGCCATTTCCTTTCTTCCTTTTTTTTTTTTTTGATTTCTTTCCAGAGGCCTAGGGTAGTGTGGAGTCTGCTCTGCACACAGCCCTGCAGTTCCTGCTGCACACCTGATTTGAAGATGGACAGGCAGTTTTACTGTAGCTTGGGCTTGCCAGCAGGTTTGCAATGACCAGCAACAATTAATTCCCCAGTAGCTCAGCTGTAATTTTATGGTTTCTCTAGTCTGGTAGAACCTATTTTTTTGGTGAAGACTAGTTCAGGATATTTCAAAAGAAATACCAGACTACTTCTGGGATTAAGATTCCATGGAATTTTTAGCAAGCCCATGAAATTTTTGATCCCTTAAGGGATGAATGCTTTTTCATCCCAGCTGAAACAAAAATATTATGACCTTTAACGTTTAAAATCTTTTTTACTGTCAAGTGCAGAATTCATCACATTCCTTTAGCTATTTCATATTTTCATTTCTTTTACTTAACCATAAAATTGTTTCATAACAAGAATTTCCACTACTTTCAATGCCTTTTTACTCCCTCTCCTTTATCAGATGCAAACCCACAGACAGGGTTCACTCAATAATGTGGAGACACCAGCAGAAAACCTGGAGTTTGGATCCAGGGAAGATATTTAACTGTTGATTTGACACACTACTTTTTGCAGGCTTTCCCTTCCCTCTGTATTCATTTCTAATTGGCGTCTACAGAAGTTGTAAATATCCATGTTCAACCTGCACAACCAAAACACCACAGTGTTGTGCATCAGCTGACATGAAACAGGCAAACTTGTTTCCAAGCTTCTAAAAGGTTCAGTCCCCCACAGAAAACCTTTAGTTGCTATTCTGAATGTAATGCAAGACCAGAAGGAGTGGCATGTAGAGCACAAGCAATGTTTGTTTGCCTTGGATGAAAGAGCTAATGCTGCAGTATTATCCCTTGCAAAGTATTTTTCAACATACTTTTTTCCCATCTATGAATCTTCCATAAATCTTTGCTGTGATTCATTATACACCTATTAGTTATTTATAACAATAAATTCACAGATTAACATGAGCAGTTTGGGGCTATGAAATATTAAAACCATTTAATGGTTGTATGCCACAAGGAATAAGAGCGCACTTGTTTGTTCCATAATTGAAAATTAAATTAGGAAATTACAAACCTGAGAGCAAGCAACACTCCAAATTTTATGGTTTGGGAATCATTTCAAGAGATACTTTTGCACCCCAGATGCAAACAAGGCACATGCTCAGAAGTTAATGCCTGCACTGAGAAACTCAATAATTTTTAGATGCTCGTAACACTTGTTTGTAACCGCATATCTCCAAGGTTTCCTATATTTAATAAGAAGGCTAAAAAACCTGTTTTCCTGCACTGCAAGCACCAGGATAACATTCAACAGTGACTGCTACAGAAGCTACCATGTGCAGCTAGAAGCAGATTCACAAATGGAGCAGCCCAAACCCCTGAGAGTACCTATGACAGCAGGAAACACACTGGCTAAGTCAGCAGAGCCAGAATAAGAGCTGGGCTCGAGCACTTTGCCAGAGGAAGCCCACCCCAGAGCAGAGGCAGTGCTTGGGGCAGGCTACAGAGAAGCACTACAGGGAGGTGTAGCACATGCTAAAACAAAAGCCAAGCAGAAACATCATAGCTGGGCCAGAAACCACCCTCTCTCCAGAGGGACAACCCAGACCAAGTAGAAGGACACCAGAGCACATTTCTTACCCCAGCCTCCCCTATCTTCAAGCAGCAAGACTCCAAAGACACTCACCAGCAGCTGCAGCTTTCCTGGCTGGGTCAAACACATTCCCCACAGACTTCTCACCATTCAGGACTTGGCACAGCCACTCAGAATTCAGTTAACTCCTTTTTACATTGCATCCCTCTTTACAGAGGATTCTTTACAGACACTTCTAAGTCCCCCACTGCAGTTTTTTTCTAGAGAAGCAGCATCTCCAGCCACCACAAACCAGCAGAAGTCATTTTTAAGAGACATCCACTCACTCTTCTGCCCCCCCAGGGCAGGTGCCCTAATTCAATAGGCAGCAGCTGCCGTCAGGAAGACTGATTGCCTTAACCAGTCCCTCTTTACTTGCTTCTTAAAAGGCTTCAGGTGAAGCTTCAGGTAAGCCTTATGCTTTTAATGAATTGCAATCCCTATCAGTTTTGCTGGTTTGGCTTGGCTAATGCTACTCAGCACTAAGCAAAGAGAAAACACAATGGTAATGAAGTAGCAGATGGAAGGATCCTGACTCTTGGAAAAAATTTCCCTTTACTCATAGCAGGAGAAAACTGCTCCACATCTTTTTTAGGTCAGATTTTTTCCCGTTTCATGTAATTCATACACGTTTATGCCAAGCCAGGACTGCCATTTTTGATGTGGTTAGCCCAGTGGTGATGCTACCATACTCTTCCACACGTGCTAATCAAGAGAAGCCTATTTCTAGATTGTGCGTCCTCTGGAACCCATATTCACTTTCAGCTTGCACCCAAGA
Organism: Bombycilla garrulus; assembly: GCA_013400315.1. Lineage (NCBI taxonomy): Eukaryota > Metazoa > Chordata > Aves > Passeriformes > Bombycillidae > Bombycilla > Bombycilla garrulus. The sequence goes on along the minus strand of VXBU01004554.1, from coordinate 153,307 downwards.
ACCCAGCTGGAAAAAATCTAGCCTCGACACCACGACAAGAAAAAAATATGCCTCTAAATGCACCTCTGAGGTGCAGACTCAAGTCATCTACACAGCCAGGTGTTTCTTCAGACAATACTTTTCGTATGTTAGATTCAGATTAAAATCATAGCACCACTACAGCCTGGCCCAGACTGGAGAGTACAGCACAGCCAAACAAACAGTGGGCATCTCTTCAGCAACGTGGTTTTACATTGCCAAAGGCAGTAGTAAGGCTGGGACCTCCAAGACACCAGGGCAGACTCTGGCCATACCAGGTGTCCACTGTTGTATTCCCTCTGACTTCAGAAGGAGTTATTCCACCCTTTACATGGTATTGTCGGGAGGAGATGGCAACCAACACTTTTGACTCCATCCTTTTACAGCACCATATTTATTGAGGCTGAATGTAATAGGGTATTCTGCCCTCTTGACTTCAGGAACTGGTTTTCCCGCGGCTATCCAGCTCTAGCTGTAGGAGAACTACCATTCTGCCTTTTGTCTCTTTTAAGGTAAGTGGTCAAACTTTGCTATGACCACCCTTAAATATTCAGCGTGAAGGATTTCCACAGAGCTCTTTGTAGTCCTCATGGCAGGCACAGGAGCCATATCCCCCTCCAAAAGTCCTCAGCAGCTTTTGTCAGGAGCAGCTAGGGATCATCCATCTGTCATTAAAGTGTTAATTTGATTCATTAACATAGAAAATATTCAACATTTCCCACTTTGGAGGAGATGGGCTGTGCTGTCCTTTTAATAGAACTCTGCTGGAAATCAAACACAATTTTTATTCAGGGGAATGATTACTGTGTCTTGTTTAATTCTTGCCTAACAAATGTCAGCACTAATGTATTACAGATTATTCAGTCAATTTGATGGTTCCAGGTGAAAGAAAAGAACACAAATCTCTTCTTTTAGTGTAAAAAGGGTCAGCTGGATGACTTCCACTGCAGGAGCCGAGATGAGGCTTGACATGAATCAATCAAGCAGGCTCAATTTTACAGTTATAGTGCCTAATGCCTAAACATGAGCGTATGGGTGAAAATTAGCACCCGATTATGAGCATACATGATCTTCCCTTGGAAGACAATAATATTGGCATTAAGCTTCTCAAGAGGGAAGATGCTGCTGGTTTTTAATATGTCTTAAATTATGTCAGGAAAAACACTGGAACATCACACAAAAGCCACAGTCAGTGTATATTGCTATCTCATAGAGCTGGAGATCTTTACAACAATATTGACACAGGAGCAGGCAAGCAAATGTCAGCCAATATAACATATGAAATACTTAACGTAACCAATTTTCAGCTGTCAATCAGCAGGGAATAATGACTGATGCAAGGAATCAATACACCACAATTGAATTCCAGCTCACAAACTTGTTTCGTTCTGCGCTATAAAAGACTGTCAAATGTCACACCCCAAGAGATGCAACAGGATTCCAAAGATTTATTTATTTCAAGCTCTGAAGTCTATTAGCAATAGTGCTCCTTGTGCTATTGGAAAAAGAGCTTTGATGACATTAAATTTTCAGAAATGACAACTCATTGTATCAGGAGACAATTAGTTATCATTGTATCATATTTCAACAATCCTTCACCATTTTACTAATAAATGATTGCACATAATTATGGTTAAATTATTGTGACGTTAAAACCACAAATATTTGATTGCAGTATAGTATATTAACTGAATATTTTTAAATAAGTTGTTTTATACTTTTGATAAAAATAGTGTGAAAAGAAAGCTCACTCTATCCGTGGCTCTATTTCATTCAGGAAGCTTAAATGTTAAAATTAGAAGATAAATCTCTCTCACCTGAATGAATAAGATTTACTATAGAAATTTAGAGAGCTGTGTATTATCCTGTATATTATCCTACACTGCTGGGGTTTTCTTTAATTATTTAATAAATACAATGGAAAAAATATTATTTTTCAAACTCCACAATATTGTAGTCTGACAAGACAATGAAGATATCAAAAGGGAAGATTGAAAGGATGCAAAGGTAAAGCCTGCAAGTCATAATATCCAAAGAGTATATATTGTTTTTTATAAAAGCACCCATCATCAAAAGAGAAAAATTAAATCCATATAGAAGGCTGACTGTAAAGTTTTCTGAAACATAAAAATGTGCTTGTTCCAAAACATAACCTGGCTTTGGTAATAGATTACCCAGTCACTGCTCAATTTCTGACTTCTACTACCTGTACCTTTCCATTTTTTCTTTCCTGCATTCCTGGAAAATGGCATGGCAGTAGCCCCGTCCTCTTGCATTATCACAGCTGAAGCTGGGGAGACTCTGTGCACGACTGGGTACCCTTCTGCATTTGGACAGTGGAATCTGCTCCACAGTAATTATAAGGCTATTAAAATTAACATATTTTCTTTACCTGAAGCAGAGTGCTAATTAAAATCTGACAGTACAATGCATACAGAAGATAAACACTACTGTATTTTCTTTCCAATACATGGATATACAGTAATTCATTTAAGACAAAGAAGCTCATGCTGTTGAATGTGCTTATTAAAAACAGCAAGGAAGGTCAGGGGCAGTGCTAGCTGTATCCTTCATTTGTTCTTCACTGAAAATGATATAACTGAACTGCAAAAGTTGAGATTGAAAAGCCGCTAGCGTGTTGTCTAATTTCAGCCACAGAAGCTGCTGTGCACTCCATGACTTTATGAGGGAATAAGATTACAGGTCACAAGAGCTTCTTTATTTCCCACCTGTAGCTTCTAACAACATTTTATTAAGGATTTTCCCATCTTCTCGCTCTGACCTACAGGGGACAAAATTCTAACAGCTGTTACAGGACCTGTACCGAAGTGGCATTAACACAGATTAGCAGTTCTGGAAAGTAGTATCGTTTTATCAGGACTCTATTTATGACAGCTAACTAATTTTTTACGGCGCTTCTAAGATAAACACAGCCTATCATTATGTAAACAGGAAAAAAGGCATTTAATACACTTAAACACTTAATGCATCGTGCTTGTCTTAATGCATCTTGCTGTCTAAAATCACGCTAAGCTGCTGTTTGAAGTTTTAGTACTCATTTACAAAACAAACACTTGAGTAGCCCATGCACTCATCTATATATATTTACACACACACACACACACACATATATATATAATAATTCATATATATATATAAATATTACTTTTCCATGTATTGCATGTGGAGGATCCTGACTTGTTATTAATCAAGCAGAGTCTATGTTTACTAATACACCCAAGCAGGGGTAGACTTTCTGCCAAAGGTTAAGATACATTAATACAGGTCCAGTGCTCAGCCTTTCCTTTACCTCTTCAGTGTAGCTGTGTTTTCATAGGACTGCAGGGTTAGGACCTTTTAGTGTATTGCAGAAACAATAATCTTTATTATCAAGATTGCTTGTTAAGCCAGATTTTTTTATTCATGCAGATGCAACAGAGAGGAAGAGAGAGAGAAGGAGGATAAGAAGAATAAGGAATGAAGGACAAAAAAGAAAAGCTACACAATTATGTTATAAAATTCGGAAATGATTGTCTGTAAATTATCCGAAAAATTATTTTTTCAACTCTGTTTCTTCAAGGAAACACAAAGTACATGTCAAGTACATCTACAATTGAGCTTTTGGCACCTTCTGTACATTCATTTGTGATGGAAAACCCAAACAGCTTTCTAAAAGTTCATATTAGGCATCTGGAAGACTGGGATAGATTATTTCTTGACATCATCCTTCTAAATGCAGCTGCTAGGCTAATCAAGTTGTATTTTTATTGCACAGGAGAATTAGGAAACTCAAGTCCAGAGTAATATCAGAAGCCAGACCAAGATACTACATATGCATTGCAACATTCAAATGGGTCCATTTTACCCTCCCCAGAGACATATTTTAGCTGATATGAAAATAAAATATTGTTAGATTTCACATTATTGCAACTGACAAAGGACTAGGAGGGAAAGTAGATGTGTCCAAATGGGGTTGCAAGGCTGCTGCACAGTACAGTGAGAGTTTTTAGGATACCACAATAATCACAGCTGAATTCAGATTTTCAGGTCTTACTTGAGTACCTGAGAAGAACACATAAATTTCTAAAAACTTCACATCTACTATAATGAGATGTTTTGAAAATTTGCACGTAAAAAATTGCCATATGGTAGGAATAATTCTGTACTTCTGGCAATCTGGATGTGTGTGTAATTGTACTGAGTCTTTCAGCAATATGAGGGACACAGCCAGATATGACCAATAATAAAACCACAACACAAAAAAACAATTAAACTTCAATTAAAAATCTGTGATAAGAACTGATCTGAGACACCTGTTCAGCTCATTGCTCTGTGAATTGCCCCAGAGCAGAGATGCCAAAATTTTGAAAGATGTTTCCCAACAAGAGCATCTGTATGCTGGCAGGCACTGCAGCCAGTTGTGCTCACTCCTTTGGATGGGCTTCCCCGCATCTGCCAGTTGTCAGACTGCTGCTGATAGATAGTGTCTGGGCTGGACACCCCTTTTTCATAGAGTTCCTCAGCCTGTCACCTGTATTTTTTATATTGAATCCCCTCAAAAGTAAATTTGAGACCAAATTTTTTATTACAGGACTTTTGCAGAAGTAAAAAAAGCTGTATTTTGTTGTTGTAATACTCATCTTGGCTTTCATCCTGGATTCCCATCATTATTTTGAACCTTTTATCTGTTTAAATAAAGGCTCCCATTCTCTGCTGAGTGGAAATTGTATTCCTTTGACATGACTGCTGGGAACCTTGCCTGCATTTTCCTTTAGATCTTTCTGGGAGCACCACAGAAATTACTACAGCATTTTTCTGTCTGTCAGTGACACGGGTCAGGTGGTATCAGCAGAAAACAGCAGAAATATCCTTCCCTATGCGGGCCATGGGAAGAAGGCAATGGCACAGGCACCATTTAGGAGGATGAAGGAATGACTTATGCTTTAAGTATAATTGAAAAATTATGAACCTGCATGGTTTATTCCAAAATCCTGTCTTTTGAAAACTCAGCTCAAGCAATGAATTCTACAGGAAGCTCAGACTGGCTTGGGACAAGCTCCCAAAGTGCGAGTTAAAAACTGGAGCCTGGGCACAGCCTCTGACCTGGCAGGCAAACACCAGCATGGGTCTCTCAGGCTGCCCAAAGTTTATTTTCAGCAATTTCTTTCTATTGTTGCTGCTGTTGTATTATTAAAAGGATGCAACATATTCCCTTTGCCAACAAAGCCGCTCCTGTTGTTGTAGTAGTGATTTATGGAAAATAAATTTACAGAAGCACATAGTAACATATTATTGTCCTGGAAACTGACCAGATGAAATTGTACCCAGTCTACCAGAAGTCCTTGGCAACAACTCCCTTCTTGCTCTGAAGTCATTAAACCACTTCAAACATGTTGAAGTAGAAAAGTCTCTTGCAAAACATAGGAATACTGCTCATGCTGCTATTTGCTGATCTTCTGTAACTTCTGATTTTTGCATTAGGAATCTGCTTTGACTAAGCAAAGTAACATAATACAAGCCAAGGCATCTGTCCACAGCTCTAGGTTTTAAGTAATTTCATTGCTTTTGTGGCTGTTAAATTCTTACTGACATTTATTTTATAAGTCATTAAGTATTGCTAGCTCTATCTGCTGAATAGAGAGGATAGAAGAAATGCAAGAAATAGGAACAGGACCAGCTTCTTACATTTAGTTAAGAAAAAAATTGTTTTATAGATCTCTAATAAAAATTGACATATCTAATGTTATAAATTAAGACTGCTGTAGTATTTTCTCATGCTAAGAAATTCCTGACACAGTAGCAGCAGCAATTGTATTTGTGAGGTTAGCAAATTAACACAGATATTTACTGATATAAACTAGTAATTATGTCTGTGAATTTGGGTCAAATCATGGGCCTAATTCAATGTCTTTTATGCAAAGATACCTCTCAATGTTGTCATTGTATAAACGCATGGGATTAAGCCAATGTGCTATTCTGTAGCTAGTTAGCAATTCCCTGATTTATTTTTTCCTGCATAAGTATATTTCTTAACACACACACACACTTGAAAAAGCTCCAGGGATGTACAGGCTGCAGTGTAAAAATAAAGAATTTTTTTTTTCTTGAGAACTGTTGAAGGGCTTGCTGCTGTGGTTTTCTCTTTTTTGTTTTTGCTTGGTATCTGAGATTTCTGTAGTGTTAACCTTTAGTTGAAAAAAGAAACAGTAACTGTGGTCAAAAATAAAAATTCCCTGTCACAAAGCACCTTTTCGAAGCTTTGAATAATAAAAGACCTACAGTAGTAGTGCCAGTTCCTGAAGAACTACCAAAGGATTGCACCATCAATTACAGATAGATCACTCAGTGGCAAAAAAAAAAAAAAAAATTAAAAAAAAATCAATCAATTACTGCAGTCAGACCTTTCATCAGAGTTTCAGATATTATAGCCATAAACAATTTAACAATTTGTAAATCCAGTTATTCCTGTTAAGTACTCAGAAGATAATCCCAATGGTCTTCTTGTTGTACATTTTTTAAATTGTTTTGATATAACGTTTTACGTCCTGAAAGAATCACCAGTTTGTTAGAAGGCCCAGCTATTTTATAATGTCTAATATCCAGTAAAACCATCTTAATCTACAACACTGTGTGGTAACGATTTCATCCTTCTGAATGACTGTAGCTACTAATATAGGTGGATAGCAAATAATCATCTCTTTTGCAGGAATTGAATTAGCTGGGGGGAATTCTCTGAGCTGCAGTCCATTTTGTGGAATGTTTTCTTTTCTTTGCATGATGTGGAAGTACACTTTTAAACATGTTTATCCCTTAACTAAAAAAAGGTAATTCAGTTCCTTTAACTCCTATGGAGCAAGAGTTATCCCAACAATGATACAGAAAATTATGCTATGTGCAGATCCAGCACATTATACACAGGTATATTTGCATCTGTGGTAAAAAGATGACATCACAATGCTCCTCTCATGGTTTATCAATTTACAGACTTATTCTGTAAATTAATTCTGAGCTGCATTCATGATCTTAGGCTATCTGTGAAAATCATTTGAAAAGTTCCAGTGAAATATCGGCATTTTCCAATTGGCTTAGAAGACATATAAACATCTTTAAAAGTCACAGTTTATGCTCTCTCCCCTGAACTTGTCTTAGTGTGCATACTGATAACCTTCTCCTGCCATACAATATTAGATCTAGATTTATCCTATAGTTTCCAATCACTAAAGGTAGGGAAAGAACAGTGATTGACTGTCAGTGCTGGGACATAAGAACTGCAGTCTAAAACACCTAAAAATTTCCTTGGCAGACCTGCCTATACCCAAGTATTCCTCCCAGCCTTCTTTCAGCCAGCACAAGCCGATGGAGGCCATTTGTCTTTCATTTCCCTGCCTAGTGATTGAGAAGCAAAGCCAAAACAAGGGCAGTAGTAGGTTATTGCTGGCCTATTCCATTTTATGGTGGGAATAATTAATCTTTTGGCTGAGCAGAAAGTTTCTGCAAACTGTACAGCTCCATGTACATGAAACTTGACCTGTGGGCATAGAAGTCCCAAGTTACCAAATCATCCTCCAGTGATAAAAAGTAAATAAGGGATTTCCTGTTCTCTCCAGCAACATAATTTTTTTACAAGAGCACGTCTTCTTTTGTGAAGCCAAAACCAAATGCATGTACTCGATTTTACAAACCCAATAAATAGCAAGGCAGATGCCTTTAAACGGTACGAAGAGCTAAAGATCCCTTTCCATTTTATCAGTGTCAAATACTGAACTTACCCAAGCAGACCGTCTTGAGCCCTGTGATGATTTAGGAGTTAATTGAACAATGGAATCTGTGTCTTTGCACATTGCTCAGTTTCAGATATGATGCTATGTCCAGAACACTGTCAGGATCATGGCAGGGAGACTTTTCAGAGTAGAACAGACATCCCTACTGCCTGTGAAAGAAAACCTAAGAAAAAAATTATATCGAATCCTGAATTTGTTTCACTATGAATAATTATTACTGTCCTGATCTTCCCTATGTTCTCTGTTATAGCTGAAAGGCAAAAAAAAAAAAATTTAGAAAGATGCAGCTCCATTTTTTTTGTTTTGTCCATAGGCAAGAAAAAGTCTCTAAAGCCTTAAGAAGTTATACTGCATGTGATTCAGATGAAGAAGGAATGTGTTTTCAAGATCTGGTTAAACAAGAACCCAAAACCACTGATTCTAATGATCCCATGGTCAAGAGAATGTGTTTAGTGAAAAGGAGAAGATGTTCTGCTTTCCAGCTATCATCATCCTCCCTGTGTTCTCATGCTGACTTTACTCCTCTCTGGCAGAGACACACCATTAGCTGACAGAGATCATCAGAGATTGATCAATTCTCTTACATATGTAAAAGAATCTTTTACCTTTTCTGAAGTCTGGCTCTCATCTATCAAATAATCATTTTTATGTGTTGGCCCTGGCACTGAGTCATGGACCTCCAGGCTACGTAATGAGGCCATGAGGTCTACGGTGTTCCAACTTTTCCCCTTAAAATAAATACATGAAATTGTAAAGAAAAAAAAATTGTATCTTTTTGTCTTCTCTACTTGGTTTCATAAACCTACAGGACATGCAACCCAGGACTTTCAGGTAAGTTTTTAAGGTACTATCTGAAGTTTTCAGATGTGACTCAATTATAGGTATATTCCCGTGATTACACTTTTCCTTATTGTTCTGATTACTTTTAGATACCTTTATACTAAACAATGACTGCTCTTTAATATCTGTTAAAACCAGTCTGCATCTACTGAAAAAAAAAAATCATGGTTTTCATAGCATTCATAGTACTCACTAGTCATGCAAACACAATAAAATATCCAAATTTTTTTTTGATAATTGGCATGGATCAGATATTTATTTATCTAAGAACAGGATAAGTTTTCAGTCCATAATTTTAAAATTATTCACCTCAAAGCAATGAAAAATACTTTTCTTGGATCAGAAATTCTATTTGCTTTCAGATTATTATTTAGAGTCTAAGCCTTAAAACCATGTCAGATTTCTCTTATCTAATAAAGGTCTCTTACATTTTTATTCATACACCATGCATTGACTCATAACCACTAAGTAAATAATTTTTTCCCTTCCCTTTTTGGCTCAAGATTTTCTGGGCAGTGTTGCCTTTCCCTTTTTATTGCATTTGCATGGCACGCTTAATATTCAACAAGATTTCTGACGATAATATTTTTTTGAAGGCTGTCTACTTGGGTCTTTAAAAGCAGGTAGAGACCCGCAAGGACCTATTCTAGCAAATCAGCTCTCTGATAACTTCCAGGTTATCACAATTCCTATACCACGGTCATGATGGGATCGTGCCTGCTGTGCCAAGCAGCCAGCACTCCTGGGAGCCAGGGAGGACCACTGAAAACCGTGTGGTTATTATTAGGAGGGAGGAAAAAACCACCAGGACCTGGTTTGGCAAAGCTTCCTGAAAAGCATGATGATTTGATTTTAAAGCACTTTATTGAGATTTTAAATTTGATAGCACTTAAAATTGCATACAATGTATTGGTATTTTATAGGTGTGTTAAAATTTTTATATGTGCAAACATTTATGCCGAGAGAGGAAAGCAGAGGATAACTATAATAATGTGAGGCAGGACACACACATGTGCTTGGCTTTGCATGTGCTTGGCTTTGCACCTATGAGTTTTGCAGTTATGTCACATAAAAGGAAAACAAGATTTTCTAGTTCAGTTCTCATTATTACAAAAAAAATAAAAACAAAAAAACCCAACAAAACAGGGAAAAAGACCAATCACAAATGCTCAAGTGCAAAGCATGCTAGATGAGAAAAATAAAGCTTCATGCACTTTATAATCTATGTATCAAACATTTACCTTAGACATCCGGTGCAAAGACATCGCAATTTGCAACAATTAAATAACAAAGATTACGCAAAACTACCTTCAGGGCAAATCTTATCTTCCTCAAAATAATTCCCTAAATGTATTTTTGTTGCTGCCTAGGATTAAAGAAAATACACAGGCAATAAGGGGAAAAAGAATATTACATTTCCTGCGGAAAAGGATGGGTAATACAGTGTGTAAATCCTGTCAGCTACTGTTACCTGAAACAATCACTTCACGGTTTTTTTCTTCATTTCTGTGTTGGAATGATATGGCATTTACCTACACCAGGAGCACTCCTGCCCCACTATTTCCAAAAATAGCTACCTCGATAAGAAATTTCTGCTTTAAGCCATTTTCCTTCTCCAGTAGTTTCCCCAAGGCTAAGGAGATAATATCATCAGCCAATATGTCATGATGGGTTTTTAATTTGCGCAGAGGTGCGGGCAGGTAACAGGCAGCCTGCCAGCAGGGCTGTGCAGCCAGCCCTGTTCAAAGAGAAAGTGTGAAAACACTTGTGTTTAAACAGGGAAATGCAAACCAACGTGTCAGCAGGAGATGCCCAACATTTCGAGAGCCCCAGAGCAGCAGGGAGCAGCAGACCCAGCTCCTGGGCTGCAGGTGAAGCAGGGCAGGGTGGGCAGCAGCCCGTCCTGCCTGGCTGTGGCCATGGCATGTGCTTGTATGTAAATGCACAAACACATTTAGGCAGCACCCTGGCTGTACTTTGGACATTTTGATTCAGGAACTGTAGCATGGAAGGTTTTCCAGCTGAGACATGCTTATGTATTCTGCTTATGCTGCAGCTGTGAGTGAAATTTTAAATTTGGGTTAAAATCTGCAAGTTTTGTTAAGCCAAAACAATGTGAATAGCAATCGTATTCAGATAATATTAGAAATATTAGATATGTTTCATTATTCATGTATCAAAATACATTGTGTTTCTTTTAATTCTAAGCCTCAAGCCTGGAAGGTTTCCACCTTTAAAAATGCTTTCTTTAATTCTTCTGTGTAATGACCATCACTGGTGTTTTCCCATTAAAAAAGTGAATGCTTCAGTAATAATTTCCTTATATTTTCCCATTGTAAAGTTAAATTAGCACTTTAAAACATTATGTTCAGTGCTTTTTTCCTTCTAAACACCAAAACTTGAACTATAATTGTAGTTTGAATGTGAAGGATTGATGAGCTCATTACATAGAATTAAATACAATCCAGTAGCTAACAGTTTTTTGAACAACATTATTCCTTTCACCAGAAATACTTCTTTCATTTCTGAAGAAGAAAATTGATACTATTTTACTTAGAGTAAAAAATTACCACTGTAGATACAAATTGTTAAATAAAAGCTTTCATTGTACTTTGTCTGGAACATACTTTTACAGGAATACACTACAAATCTTTATGCAAATACTAAATCTCTGCTACTGATGCCTGATTTAATGCTTAGAAGCACAAATGACAGGAAGCACTCAGATCCAGATAACTCAAACTATCCCCTGAAAGACGTAATTTGTACTTCCAAGGGCCCTCTGCTGGGTACCCCTTGGCTCCTTCCTATTCAGCCTAGGAGTGGGAATGGAAGTGCTTTCTCCTTTGCCTGCACATTCAGTGATGAATAAAAAGCCCCTAAAATAAACTTTACCAATTATTTCTCAGCAAAGAGGTTAAGGTGTAAATAAATCAGAAGTTGTGCACCAAAATTCCCAAACAGGATAAGGTTAAAAAAAAAAAGGAGAGAGAAAAGAGATAGTGGATCCTTCAAAATAGTACTTGGTATCACAGAGAAGTTAAGTGTCTGTTCAGGCTCATTTTAGGGACTTGGCATTGAGGATCTGCCCCTTAGTACTGATTCCACTGGGAATAATCTCAGCATGAAGTTGTGAAGTGTTAAATATTACAGTTCACGAAATAAATTAACTTTTGCCTTCACAGTACTTTTTAGCTTTCCTCTTTTAAATAATTTTACGTAAGTCTTTCATATGACCCAGAACACTTTTTATTCTTCTTTGCCTCACTTTTTGGAAAGCATTCATCGCCTTGCTTTTGCCTTTATATTGTGTTATTTCTGACCTCTTGCTCATCTTTTATTACTCTCTGGTTCCTAGCTCTATTATTCAAGCTGATATTGCAGCTGTGATTTCTATTTTTTTCTTTGCCCTTTTTGGCTTTGCCAGGCATTTCATTAGTGGACTCATGGGGAGCATTTATACTGTCTCTCTGCCATGATAGAGTTCAGTGGGATTTACTAAAACTGATTCTTTGGATATATCTGCTTCCAGTTACGATTAGAAACTCCTTTCCACTGAAGCATATCAAGGAGATCAAATTCAGGTCTTGTGAAAGCATGTACAAGAACAGGGAGGCACAGAAGCCATCAGCCAAAGTGCAGCTTCTTACACCATGTCTTGACTTGGACCATGGCACGTCAGTAAAAATTTTCCTCAAATAACTACATTTTAGGTCCAGATGAAGTTTCTAAAAGTCATCCTGCAAGAGAAAGCTCACACACCTACAGAAAAACTTGTGAGATTGAACCTCAGATCTGATCTCACAATTGGTTCAAATAACTCACAGATGGGGTTTTATTTAGGGCTTTTCAGGTCAATATATTTATTTTTCCAAAGGAAGCTAAACACAGAGACTTTTCTTTTTTGTAGAAAGACGTGATAGATAAAATATTGGTACATTCATCCCTTTTTTTGCCTTGTGCCACATAGGTTCCTGATTCAGTTTTGTCCTCCTGCAGCTCTGCTGCTCCCATGTACCTTCATAACTTTCCTCCTGCCCTTTTTTTTTCTTCTCCCCCAGCCCCTTTGTTGCCTTTTAAGCTTACTGAAAATAATGAACTCCCCTGACCTTCAACCTTTCTAATGTCTCTGCTTATTTCTGTGAGTTAGTTTTGGCTGTTAGGTTATGTTATAATGTTCCAGCAGAGATATTCTTTTTGTGATGACAGTAAATAAGATACACACAGACTTTTCTGTTTATTTTTTCAGCTGTTCATTTATAGTAAATTTTAATAAAAACTGTGAAACAATTTTGTTCCGTGGGGGAGGCTTGACACAAAAGTAGAACAATAATGTGCCAAAAATGCGTTGTTATGATCTTTCAGATGGGTACTGTCACTAGGAGGGGTCTGCACTTCAGTCAGTACGAACATGATAAAGTAGCAGCAGTGCAGCTGCAAACTCCCTTTGGATAATGCTACAAAACATATGGAAAACGTTTCCTGACTTATGAAAAATAATACTGGGCAGAATATAGTAAAGGGACTGGGTCAAAAGGGTGCATAAAGCGTCAGCGCAAACCTTAAGTGCAATCTTCTAGTCATAAATTCCCTACTAATGAAATGTATATGCAATTCTTACAGCCCCTCCGTGTTTGAAAAATCTATAGTGTTAATAAAGTGACATAGTTAGAAATCTATACAGGACCTTATTTATTCATTATTTATTTTAAGAGATGGCCCTGAATCTAAACATTCCCTTTGGGAAAGTTTGGTTTGTGATTTAGGTTCAAAACCATACTTTTCTGGCCGGGACCCATTCCTAATTCTGCTTGGTTTACACGCCAATGTGCTACCTTGTTTAATTCATCTTGCACAAAGCTGGACATTGAGCTGGCAGCCCTGCAAGCTGGGCCAGCAGCCAGGCCCCTTCTTCCTGTGGAGCAGGGGCTGGAGCCATTGCATCCCTGTGTGGAGCAGTCTGAATGCCCAGGAGAGGTCCCTGCCTTCCCCACCTGCACAAGGGTAGCGCTGGGAATGGTTGTGGGTGGTGTGTGGCGCCTTGTGCTCTCTCTCCCTCAGCTCTGATGGGGGCAAAGCCCTTCCTCTGCCTCAGGCTCGGAGGGGATTTAGTAGAAGGTCAGCTCCCTGCACTGTAGCTGCTACTGGCTCTATCCTACAGAGGTGTCTGGGCTTTCCACCCTCTCCAAATGGGCAAGGGAAACCAAAACAGAAGAGCACCTTGCTGATACACAGGAGAGAACAAGTGCCTGGACTAGAGGGTATGACTCCTGGACAAAAAGTTAAAATAGCAATCACTGGGAGGAGTTAAGCAGCAGGAGCCAAACCCCATACTTGGTAAACCCAACTAATTTAACAAATCTCCTGGGTGGCTGTTGCAGTTGCAACTGCCAACATGACCCATCCTCTCAACACTCACCAGCAAAATGGTGAGCTAACAGCCCTGTGTGAGGCATGGCAGGATTTGCTTCTGAAGTAAAAAGAACCTATTTTAGACTGTGGAAGGACTAGCCCTTTTTAATGATTTTGATTGAGTATCTCTTACTTGGGGGAAGTGCCGCGAGGCATAGGATGTAAGCGCTTCTCTGGACTCTGAATTGACTTGTCATTTTTCTGTGGTTTTTACTTGTTTTATAATTGCTCACTTGATCCTACAAAAAATAAACTAGCGCAATCAATGAAGTAGGTAGACCAAGGGAGCAATGAATATCCACATGATTAAGGGTTTTCAAGCTTAGGTGCTAAATAACCATAACTGCCACTCTACTATCTACAGACTTAGAGAAGAGAGAAAGGTGAAGAGAGTTGTTGCTGGGAATTTATAAAAAGCTTGTCCTCACACAAGAGCAACTATACTCATCCTTTCAGGTAGCAATAATTAAATTCCAATAATTAAATTAAAGCAATAAAATGTTATTGGGTAAATAATAGAAATTAAGAATACTCTTCCTACTAAAAGTCCACAGAATGAAGATTCACCAAAAAGGTCAACTTTTGCCCAGAGAGCATGGGTCTTTGGGACAAATGCTGCAGGAGGAAGGACCCCTCCAAACAGACAACTGAAAATTCCAGCATTAGACTTCTCTCTGGATTATCCTCTGTGAAAAAAAAATAAACTAGGATGAATATATTATTGAGGCTAAATGTTTGATTTACACATGTGGCAAGATGCTGTCAGGATCCCGCTATGCAGTTGTCTAGGTAAGAGAGGATGAGGGATAGTGCCTTATATAGACTATGTGCTTTTTAAAAACAGTGCTAAGGGGACGCTTGAAATTGCCTATACCCACCTCTTGTTACTGATGGGCACATTCTTCCAGTCATATTTAAATTTATCAAATTTATCATAACTGCCCTGTGGAAGTGTGGAAAAGAGGTACGGCAAAGGAAGGAGGGGAAATTGGATTATACCCTCTCAGTCAATTTTTTTCAGGGTGATGAGTAACAAAAGAAAAAATGCATTTTCCCTTAAAGGAAAAAAATAATATTTTGCCCTTTTCATAATTCACTGTTAAGAACATTATTTCTTTACAGCTTTATAAACATGGCCCTTAATTAAGAATACTTTTTGCTGAAACTGGGAAAAAAATGCAACAATGTTAAGTTTTAAGATAATTTATTATCAAAATTAACCAAAGCTCCAGGAAGGCTTGTCACAAAAGGACAATGAAACAAAGTGGGCTGATTTGCCTGAAAAAAAGGTAAGAAACATTACTTTCTTTGCTTATTTAGTGGCCTTTTAATTTGATGGCCTGCCTTGTCTAAAAAGACAAGGAAATTAGGTGAGATTCACATGCATTTTCAATTTCACTTGTTCTGATGCAGAAGCATCTACCTATCTGTGCCAGCTGTGGGGATAGCTCAGTCAGCACAGCTCTGGGACAGAAAATGTCAGGGCCACTCACCTTCCTCCAAAGAAGTCATTTCTCCACAGCAATTGAATGACAATGACCAGTTAATTGAGTGGTTCACAAGCCCAGGGTTGGAAAAGACAGAAAGAAAACTCTCAGAGAGAGAAATGCTAAATTAAAATTTTGTGAACTAATTCAGTCAACATGCCAAGGACAGGCTCAGAGTAATTTCTTATTGCTAAAACAGACATGGAGATGAAAAGGATAAGTTCATTAACATATTCATTAACATTTCATAAAACCATGAAATGGCTTGGGTGGGAAGAGACATTAAAGATCATTAAAGAGCTTGTTCTGACCCCCAAGCCATAGACCCCCCCCAAGCCATAGACCCCCACACCCTTGAACACTTCCAGGGATGGGGTATTCACAGCTTCTCTGAGCAACCTGTTCCAGTGTCTCACTGACTGGGAAGAATTTCTTCCTAAAATCTAATTTAAATCTCTTATATTTTAGGTTAAAATTCTTCCCCCTCGTCCTATCCCTACCTTCCCTAGAAAAAAATTCATTGTCTGCCTATATTATAAGAGCCCTTTAAGTACTAGAAGGGGATATTTGCATGATCCTTGCAGAGAGAGATGCAGCAGAGGAGCACATCAGAAAATCACGCCACTTTTGCATGTGGCCATGGCCTGAACGTGACATGCTAAGGGTTCTCCACCTCATGAAATGGAAGGGTCTCTCCAATACCAGCTGGTGAAGGACTGAAGCAGAGTGTGTGCATGGAATATGGTCACTCTTATCCACCAAGCAGCTGTTTGCCTGTTTTCAACGCTGACGTGGCACGTGCTGGATGTAATGACAGCCTGCTCGGTGATACCTGTGCTCCAGAATATTTGGAAAAGGACCAGCTGCTCACTCCAGCACCCCAGTCCTTTGGAGTCAGCTCACTTCTGTTAGGAATCTGACCCTCACTGCAAGTTATTTGATCTGATTGGCATGCAGGTGCAAGAAGGCCACAATGGCAATTGTTAAGCCATTACTAGGAAATTTTGGGAATCCTAGAAAATCTTCCGGAAGAAACCAGGTGTGTTAAGATGCTAGTAGGAAGAAGAAATTGCCTTTGTTTCAGCAGGGAAACAAGTGAAGAAGATAATCTTTGTCACTTAAGGGTGGATTTATGAATGTCTTATGTTCATAAACCAGGATGCTGAAACCCTGTGACATATTGCTATGAGAAATAAATAAGGCATTGTGTCTCAATTTCAAATCTGAGAGCACTGCATCACACAGGAGAATCAGATCTTAGGCCAGTGAAAATAAAAGATAAGGAACTAAAGATCAGGAAGTAAAGAGAGGGTGCACATTGTACTACTGCAAGAGGGGGATTCTCTCTTTGCTATCTCTGCTGGAACACACTAAAATCTGAACACAACTTAAAAGCCCATGTAGGAACAACATCTATTCACTAAGTTTTTTCTATGTACTATTTCCAGACTTTCAAAAGCCAGGATGATATGAAGCACTAGGCATGCTGCTATGTTGGCATGTTCTCTGCAAGACCTGTTGACCTGGGGTAAAGGCAAGGGACAATAATTGGGAAGCTGATTTCATCAGGTACCCTGGCACCAGAACATGGATAACCCGAGGAAGGAAACTTCAGCAGCAGAGCTGCAGGCAAAATGTTGTCCAGTGTATCTGAGGGGCAAAGGTACTCCCTGCTATGCAAGGACTCAGGCCTCTAACACCTTACTTCACTTTCTTTTCCCCCAGGCTTATTTCCAGTCCTTTATTTCTCCAGATGGTGATTTCATGGCTAACATGGAAAATATTAATTAGCTCCTTGCAGTCTGTAGTTCAGTTAAGGAAACAGAGAAAGCCAGAGGCAGCAGCTGTTAGAAGTCAAGCTTCTTTTTCTTAATATGATAAGAGCAGACTCGCTCTTACCGGGGCAGTAGCATGGTCTCCTACAGTTACAGAGCTCTCGGGGAGCATCGGAGTTCAAAAGCATTCTGCAAGGTCCTGGTGTTAGGGTGAGGATATTTGAGTCCTTGACTCCAGTCCTTATCCTTTTACAGGACCAAGGATTTCAAATGTAAGCTTCAAATATCAATTAAAAATAGCAACTAAAAGCATTCTTTAGGTATTTCACGTAGTCCTTGTTCTTTGTCTGTTACACACCTGCCATGGAAAATTTTGGATATGAAAAGTGCAGCAAGTTTTGACAAATGATTTCTTGTTTAATTAGAGGTATGTATGGTTGACATACAATACAAGATGGAAGTCAACAGATTGCTCATGGGACATCCTCAGACTGCCTGAAACGTGGCCGAACTCTTTGTCTTGTGAGTTCATATCTGAGAACTCTCAGAAGCTCCCAGAACAATAGTTGCATTTCAAATATAGATGTGTATTTCTCTTTCACATATGTTCTTCTTGTGCTCAATCGTGAGGTATTCAACTTCTATTTCAAAAAAACAACAGCTTATGACAAAAATCACTTTCAAAATTGTACAGTAGAAGCTGGATGTATTTTCATTTTCACGGAAAAATGTGATTATGAATCATATATAAATTATACCTCCACTTGCAGATCAGAGTCCAACCCCACTTTTTCTGTACATGTAGAGATTATATATATATTTAAACACACATTAAATATATATTTTTATAACTATAAAATGATGATTTTGTCATCCGTACACTCTTCAAAAAGCAATGTGGGGAGGGATGCCACTCTCTTAGTGCTTCTGCATTATGATCTACTGACCCTGAAAATAGGGTCAGAAGGAGGTCTCACTGCTAACTGGAAAACTAATCAATATAATTCTACCACAGGGCTAGTATACACCAAGTAATATAGTACCCTCCCCCTCTGTAAAAGTCGGTGCCTCATTGTAGAGAGTATAAACATCATGTTCTGATGCTCATGGAAAATAAAAATAATATCAAGAAAAACCAAAGGTTTGTGCTTTGTGATTTTGGGGATATCACCAAGTCATATTGTGGTTCTCAAATTCTAGTTCTGAGCAGTTTGATTGGTTATGTTTTATTGTTTGGGCTTCATTCATTACTAAGAAATGTAGAATTATGCCTCCTTTCCTTCTACACTTAAAAAGTAGAGAAAAAGAACAGCTGATGATGAAAAGATTCTTTTCTTCCTCTGTCCCTTCCCTCTCCCCTGCTGCTCCCCAATATTGCAGTTACCCAGTGAGAAAAATAAGCTGATCTTACACTATGTTAAGAGTCAGACTCAGAGTGATGCCATGTGCAGCCTGCAGAGATGCCATCATACAGCAGGGCTGCATTTGATTCCGATCAGGTACTTTTACTGAGAAAGAGAGCAAGACAAAGGGTAAAAGGTCACTGGTGACTAATTTTCTGAAAACCAGCAGCTTGTGTAAGTAATAGAACATTTATTGTATTTCTCTGTCATCTCAGCAATGAGCTAGAAAATCCATAAGAATTCCCAGCACTAGCCTTTATTAAAGTATAGCCCTGGATTAGTTTAATGTCCAATTTAAAGTCACTGCCCGCACCTACCTTACTTACTTTTCTTAAAGAGAGCTATTTTCCCCCAATAATCTCCCAATGTAAGTTGCCAAGAATATATTTTCCCTTAATAAGAAGTAGGGTTTCTTTTATTTTGTGTATGTATGTGCGTATGTGTATGTTGAGGAAAGAGCACTGGAGTGCAGCCTTCTTCCTACGTTAGAGTTGTTTTCCCCACACTGAAATTTTAAAGCATAATAAGAACAGGGCAAATACTGCAAAATCCAAGCACAGCCTTCTGAAAAGCAACAGCACAGGAGGTATAAACTCTTGTTACAATGTTTGCACCCTTTCCTTTTGCTCTGTGCAAACATTCATATGGTTTCAAAATATTATTTTTCTGAAAGGTTGTTCACAAAGCTTGCCTCTGTTGCAGATGAGACAGAAATTGTTAACCTGAGTTCCTCAGGTCTGCACCCAAGCTACAGGTCTAAGACTAATCAGCTTGAAAAGAAAGGAAAAATGCCCCTCTCCAACTGGAATCTGCAAAGTGCTTGTGATCACTGCACTCCTTGTCTGTAATGATTTGACTGGAGAGCCCAAGTGGCTCGGTAAGAGCTGGCAATGGCAGTCAGTGTTTTCAGTCCATACATACTTAAGAGCTATAAACACTGTTATATGACCTCCAGTGAGATTCTTGATACATTAGTCTTAAAAAATGTAATTACCCCTTAGACTAGAACAATGAAATATAGATGCTATTGTGTGTCGGGTGAGTGCTCACCTTAGAGGGTTTTATTCAGCAAATTGTCTTCTGATGGCTCAGATTTCACTACATCTATGCCTAGATGACTTTCCTGATGCATCACCTGAATCATATGTACCTTCCAGAGTGTGCTCTTCTAGCATGGTATCCAGGTGAGTTACACCTGAGCAGGTGCTGCCTTTTCAATGCTGGCCACCCAACCCCTTTGGAAACAAGCCCATGGCCCTCATGTGCCTCCAACAGTGACTGCTCTGCGAGCAATCCTCAGCTGCTTGGTGAGAGCTGCTGCACTGGGGAAAGCTTCTCCCACACCAAACCCACTGTGAATCTGGAAATGCCTTTCCTCCCATTGTCAAGACTGCCAGTTTTGGTTTGCACATGTGCTCAGGAACCTTGGAGGGAAGTGGAAGGCAAGAGCCTATCTGAGTACTCCTGGCTCTCCAGGCCGCACTCCTGTTTTAGGCATAGGCAGCCATGGACAAGCTCTGTGCTTTGGTCTTTTCTGCTATGTAGAGGCCAGCCTACAGCAGATTTCCTGTACCTGGTTGTGCTTTCCACTCCTGTCTGAGCTGCCAGAGATCATGGGTGATGTTCTACTGGGGGAATAAAAAAGATAAATATGAGAAAAATTTCTTCACATAATTTAAATTCCTAGTCTAAATTCCCTGGCATGACCAACTCATAATTCATGCTTATGACATTACAGCCAGTTATCACAGCAGGAAAATACAAGTGTTTAATATTAAAGTTTTAATATATGGACAAAGTAAATCAGAGGGTATTAATGTTTTACATTTATTAGCTATAACTAATGTACACTTTGAAATATATCAGAAGCATTATATTCTAAGCTCATAGATTCTGAATTCAAGGATTATTTTTTAGGCAACAAGCCTCTGAAATTGTGCTTACATACTAGCCAGTCACTTGATGCACATGATTGCACATGCTTTATATCAACATGAGAATACTTTTAAAAATAAAATTCACAGCTCCTTAACTCATACTTTCTGCTATTTGTTTGTTTATAGGTAAAAATGTGGTTGAACCTTGTAGTTAATGCTAAAAAAAGCACAAGAGATATAACATAGTTATATCTCATACATACAACAGTTTCTGTATAGTCAATATGATGCTGACAATACTGCTGTGCCCTAGAGTGGTTTTCAACAAACCGAAAGATGCAGGAACAGCAGAAATTTGTAAATTAAAGTAAATTATCAATGTTCAGAAGTGCCACAGCATGGAAACCATTTTGATTTTTACCAGAGGAAGTCTCACTAGAGAACACACAATAAAAGAGAAAATCCGTTCCTCTAGCACCAGCAGAATCCAATTGTTTGTTTGGGGCAAGACTCAGAGAAACTAAACCTTCCAACACAGTGATTTCAGAAAGCAAGAGAATTTTGTTCCTGCTTCTCTTGGACACTGTATACAGATTACAAAATACAATTGTTTTGCACTTAATTTTGATCATGGAAACTTCCAGTTCAAGAGACAGTGCAGTAGTTACTTTCTGTCCTAACCCTTCAAATCTCTGCTGCTCAGAGAGCGGGCAAGGTGGAGAATGTGTCCAGGTGCTAAATGGAAGTAAAATTTACAGAGGCCAGAACCCCAGGAGACATTGCCAGCTGGTTACAATTACCAGGGTTCAAAACCTGAGTTAAAAGAAATAAGATGGTAGATGGAGCTGCACAGGAGGCAACAATAAACTAATATGGTTTTGAAAGGATACAGAAAACTAAGTAGAAATGGGAGTATTCAAGTGCTGGATATAATCTGGGGCATATTAAGTGGAAGAAATAAATCAAGCAATAGCTCTGAGCACATGGTATAGAGCTGTGTTTTCCTTTAAAATTTGTGAAATGATAGCAATTTTTTGACAGAGTTTTTAAGAATCAGCTGGACACATATTGGAGATGAAGAGGTAAATCTGCAAACCCACACCACTGAAAATCTGGAAAGCCTGACAACAGCATAAGGGCTGAGTTTAAGCAACTTCAGACTGACACAATGCATCTAGAGATTACTAAGGCATTAGGTATGACAGTTCCAGTTCAATGTTAACTAGAAGCAAACAGTACTTTTTCATGGAAAATGTGTTCGTGAAAAATGAGAAATAATGTTTAAAAAATCAAAAATAGACAAGAAGATACTGTCTGCAAAAAATCATGTTTTAAATATGTCCAAGTTTGAATAGTGAGTGGCTTACCAGTTGAGTTAATATGAAATTGGAGAGAGACAAAGGAAAAACACAATTAAAGCTAAGAAGGGAAAACACGCTTTAGTACATTATAGCACTGCAATGGACAATGGCTTTAGTCACAGAGCCTGTACTTCATTTTTATTCTTCCGGCAAAGCAAAGCAAAGGAACTTGCAAGACCTTAGACAATAAAACTGAAATCCTGAGCCTAGTAAACTACTAACACAGCAAAACAGTGATGTCATGGGATGAGGAAGACTGGAAAAAAAGGTGCGTTTTTCAATGTAATCATTTTGCATTTGAAAGTGTTGAAATCTTTTTTATAATCATGTAAAGAGAGTTCTTCATTGAATTTTTTTAATAAAGCATATAGGAAAAACAGCTAATAACCCAAGAGATGGGGTATGCTTATAACTTTGGAAGTTATCAACCCAAATTTCTCTCCACTGATGAAGAACAGTGGATAAATAATTCTTTGACTAGAAAAAGATAGACTTATCATATAATCTAGTGATTTGGGTACTTATCTGGAATGGGACAAAGAAAACTCGATCCCATATCTCATACAACTCATTTATCTCCAAGGAGAGCTCTAGCCACTAAATTATTGATTTTACTGAATTAACCTGCACATATTGAATTAACCTTACACATATATTCATTTGCTGTCTTAAGCCCCTGCCATCATACACACAAACAGGATATTTTTTAAAGTTCCTAGTTTTGTTCTGAGGAAAAAAAATAGCCAGTTTGGTCAAAACAAATCATAAAAACTTCTAAATGAAAGTAGAAACATTACAGGAATAGCCAGGAGTTATTATGCATGGATTTTTTTCTCAAGTTTTTATAGAAGCAAGAGGTCACCAAGAAGATCATGAGGCCCCTTATGGCTGATGACAAGACTAATTTGTTGACAGAAGATTTAGCATTACTTAAGAATTATATGAATTCTTTTTATCAAAGGGAAAAATGGCTGATAGATACCAGAAACAGATTTATTTCCCTAAGGAGGAAGAAGAAATACTAAAGGAAATCAATATCAGATCAGAACAGGTGATTGAGAAATTTGAATGTTCTAGTTGCAGGAAAAAAAAGAAGTTTTCTATGCCCCTTTTATTTTCTTCAAAAAGGCTACGATTGTGGCATAAACATTTTTCATTTGAAAAATGGAGAATCAAGACCAAAGAAATTCACAAAGATTCAAACTAATTGGTTTACAGCAGAAGCATTTTCAGATAAATTACTTTTCAAAACAGTTTGTTAAGACAAACTAGATGGGAGAGTACATTTTTCACCTTTTTATCCACTCCATCCTCTTTTAAAAAAAATAAACCAGGATGTGAAGGTGGGAGGTTTTCACAGTAAAGGAGTTCTCATCCTTGGCTTGTGATCTACCAAACTCCAGACATTTTCAGCTGAGGAAGAAGCAGGAACAATCCTCACAGGCAAGCAAGCTGATGGCAGAGGTATTCTTGTCCTCAGAGCTGATTTGTGGGGTTTTGCTGCATTTGGAAATCAAGCTCATATATTTTAAGTATTTTCCTGCTTAGGTTCCTTCCTTCTAACAATCTCTTTCAAAGTAATCACAAATCTTTCAAAGTAATCTGTGTACATAGAGCAGGGAGGAGGCAGATATTCTTGCAGAAAACACAGAAGAAAAATAAGCTTTTAAACTTCTTCTGAAGCAACCACTAAGGTAAGAGTATTTTTCCTCCAAAAAAGTGGAGTATGACTCATAATATCTGGTTACAGCAGGACAGGTCTGCCCAAAACAGAGCCAAGCTTTCCAAAACCACCACTGTTTTATGTGCCTCTTCTTATGAGTATTCAGTATAAGATAACCTGATCACAAGTTTTGAGCACTCACATCCTACAATTCCTCAGAGCTCAATATTGCTTAAACCTTAGAGAGAGCCACCAGAAACTGGCCTTTAAAAAGACCAGGTTTTGATGTGGTTGACAATCAAGCTGCCCTCGTATCATAGCCTAGGAAATACCCACAGACTTGAGTAAAGAGGCACTTGAGCACTTTGGCTATCCCTGCGCTGCAGACAACCCCTCCATGATGGTGTTGCTCCAGTTCCTGGACTGAGGGATCAGCGGGAACATGGAGTGGCTCTTTTCCTCTCTGCCTATCCACTTGTGTTTCCTTCCCGTGGAAACAAGGGAGGGATAGTCATCTGAGCCTTGTCCAAGCAGGGAGATGGAGGCTGGTCAGGGGGCACATCTGGAATGAGATGGCCCTCAGAGGTCCCAGGATACAGCCAGGCAGTGTCAGAGAGGAAACGCCAGAGCACATCGATCAGAAAAAGTGCAGCTTTGTTTCCTGACGCATGCTGCTTCGTAGATTTATAACTTCACAAACAATCCTAATAAAAACAGGAATTATTTCCACACTGAGGAGCTCCCCAGCATGAATAAGAAAATGGGAGTCAAGATTAGTTACCTAATACCAGCTGGTGTTTCTTCAATCATTTGGGGAAAACTGAAGAAGAAATATGTAGGCTCCAAGTACAACTACAATAATCTATAGTCTCATTATAATGAGCTGTCAGAGAAAGATAGAGAGTATCAAGGCAAACTTCTTCAAATGTTTCAAATAAATTTGGCTTTATTGAGCACTGAGCCCTACCTTAAGATTAAGAAAATGAACTAAGGAGTAATAATTGTGGAATATTATAGAAATAGCAATTCACTGAGAGATTAATATATAGTCTATAAAGGCACAATTTACCATTTAAAATTTTTCAGGGGGACAGCAAAAGAAATGATGAAGATTTCAGTAAAGCTACAGTGAGGCTGAAAATACTATTGGCTTCTTCAATTTGAGCTCAGAAAAGTTTGAATGCAGAGAGAGGCACCAGGCCTACTTGAGAACCAAATGCACAGGACTGCATATTTAAAGACAGTTGTGCTTGCAGACTGCAGAGGAAATGATATCAGGGCAGCCACTCTTCCACCACAACACAAATGGTCTCTCCAAGATGCAAAAATTATTCAAGGCAGCAGATGAGGCCTCACAGCTCTGTCACCAGGCCTGCCTCTCACACCCACATAGATATATGTCTATCCATCTCAAGTATGTGCTGCTACTTAAAAAGAAACCTTCCTCTGAATTCGTATGTTCTCACTAATTTGAGATTACGCGTTTCCCTGTACTTTTCATGCAGTAACTAAATGACAGTCACACATGCAAATCCAGGATAAAGGCTGTCTCACATCAACTTACTAATTATCACTGATGTAAGATTTTCCTTAGCTCATGATTCATCTTTGATTCCAAGTTAATTGAGACCCCATAAATAATTTGAGACTTCATCTTTTTTGTCTTTAGAGGTTTTTGAAGATGGATACAAGAAAATGACCAGCACTCACTATTTCTTGTCTACTTCAAACTCTGTAATAGTTAATATACAGCTATTTAGGCTTTCCTTAAAATTGAGGAGAAAAAGGAAAAATTAAACATCTGGGAAAATCCTGCCTGTGAAATAAAATATCAAACTTTCACATACTCACTAAGTGTATCTACTCCTTGCAGAGGATCCAAGGACAACAGAAGAAGGATGCTTCTCCCCTCCTAATCCATGGAAAATTAAGAATAACCTGGTTCTCAGATGTCGTGATGAGCATAGATGAACTTCCTGATTTGTCTTGGGAGGACTCCTTATCCCCTATATATAAAAACACCAAAATGAGACAAGTGTGCCAATATAGGAAAATTACTTGAAATCTATTGCGTCTTGATTCATTTGCTCATTTGCAATGCAATTTATAGCTTCCAAAAAAGTTTCTCCATCTTAATTCCATCTTGTACTTTGCTTCCTTCCTTCAAAATTCATGTGCAACATAAATGGCTAAGAGCCACCTCTGACAAGCAAGTCTTTCCTACAGTTTTAATGCTAACATAAAAGTTAACATTGATGGGAACTGGTAGTGGAAGTTCCTGAATCAATGTCAGATTTTCTAACCAGAAAGCCATTAACTGAACTTACATTGTGTCCTGCTGGACCTCACCTTCAAGTTTCAAATTTGAAAAAAAGCCCTAAAGTATTGCTAGGCACCTATGTGCTGGTGCTTCATCAGAGTGGATCATGCCTCGCTCTAGTAATCTCTTAGATAATTTTCCTTTTTTCTTTTCTTAATATACCAAAAATTTCAGTGTTGTCATCATTCCTGTCACAGCCTCGTGCTACAATCCCAAGATGTCCTTGTGACACCTCCTTGCTTGGCTGTCACAGGTGGGTGCAGTAGCACACTTGTAGATAACCAGCACAGGTACAGCAGAAACTGAAACTGGACATAAGGAAGGAGCTCTGAGAAAGTCTCCAGCAGCAGGAGGGGATGCACATCCACCCCTGCCATAGCTGTGTGCCTGCAGTTGCATTCACCAGTTGGCATTATGGCGTGTTCTATCTCACACTTCTAACAGCCTGCATATATCTATGGCGAATTATAAAAAGAGAAGGAAAAAAAGAGAAATGCTTAAGCATGAGGACACTTAACCATTTTATAGTCTTACCAGTCATATTTAGTTCTGCTTCTGGAGTATTGTTTTGAATCTGACCTTCAGTCTGAGTACAATACTTTGTTTTCTTCTACTGCTAAACCAAGTTGGCCCTGTACTTCTGGATCAAGGAACCAAAAGCATGGAGTGCAGATATCGGTGGTAGCTCTTTCCAGCAGGACACCTTTAGAGGGTCCAGACAATGGGGAACATTTACCAAAGACATTCAAAGGGCCTACTTGAGGTTTAGTGTACTGCCAGCTGCTGAGCCTGGGGAAAGAGTTGGCTCAGCAGGAATGGGGCTTTCCCTCATGGAAGAGACATCTGAAAGACACTTTGATGCAAACACAGCCGTTCCTTTCAAGCAGCTCAAATCCAAAAACTCCATCTTTCTCCTTCAAGTGATACCTTGTCCATTTGTCTGAAGTGATAAATGGGGCTGTGGATAATACACCCAGTTCTCTCAAGTTTCTGGCACCACCACAAAAACACAGGATCGCTTTTGTTAATTAACTCTTTTTCATGACACTCACTTCCTCAAAGTGCCCCTCAGCTGTTAGCATTGTGTACAACTACATTTTGCGGTAGGAGAGCTTTCTAGTTTTCAATGTTCCATATCTACTTTTGGGAAATAACAGTAAAGAAGATATTTACTGGGTTATGAGTCTCAAATCAGCTTTCAGAAAATGCATCACTGAATTCATGCCTTGCTATGCTTTGCCATGCAAAGCATAGGAGCTGAAAAGTCTCATTGCAACAGAAAGATTGCAGGCTTTTAGGGCAACCATTTTTCCTCTGCCCGTCTCTCCCTTCCTGTAAGATGATGGTCACACTGCTGTCCTGTTTTGTAAGACTTTTTGAGAGAAGTAAATTAGGGGGGCAGTGGGTAAAGAGGTATATTTTCATTTTAAGTGGCACACTATGAAATAAGCCCAATGCTGGAGCAAGCAGGGAAAGGAGTTGGGTTTATTTCCCTTCCTTCCCCTCCTTGCTGCTGCCAGCTGAAAAATAAGTAAGAGAAGGGGAAAGGTTAAATTCTGAGAAAGAGTTTACACACACCCAGTTTTGGAAAGCATCCACCCCTTTCCACTTCAGTATCACGCCCTCAAGATAAACTCTTCTAGCTAGGTATAAACAAAGTGCCCTATGGAAGCCCAGGGTGTGGCTCTGGTGCAGGGATCGCTGCAGCCCTGTGGGAGGCACCGGGAGCCAAGTGCTGTGTGTGAAAGCTGGCTCTTGTGACATGAAAGCAAACACCTGCTATTCATATGCTTGACATCAAACATTGATTTCTCAACCTCTCTGCCACCCAAGAAACAGATGTGTCCAAAAACTCTTTCCTACATGAAAATAAAACAGTGGTGGAAATCAGAGGGTGAAAACTGTGTAATGACTGAAGACCTGTCTTGTCCTTAATTCATTTTTTTTGAGATGAAGCACAGACTTCCTGGTCATCTCCTACCTTACTAGCAGTATTTTTTCCCCAGCACACAAAATTGTGAGGCACTGTGAAGAGCTGTTTTATTTAATCTTTTTTCAACTTAATGCTCTGTTTACTTTTTGTTGATAGTGGGTTTTTTTGTTGTATGTGCTTGGGCTAGAAGAGAGCATGGCTGCTGAACATGCAATTCCCCCTATGCACTAAGGGAGATCTGTAGCAGCACTCTCAGACCCTGGAGCTTAGTGAGAAGATTTCGTTTACAGGGGCACTTTATCCTATGCACCACAAGAGCAGTGGGGAAACTGCCAGTTCCAAATCCTGTCAGCATGTTTGCTGAAGAGGGGAGCATGCAAACAGCAGTGTGACTCATTTTTCTGGGCAGCACAAACCACATGCATTACAACTTGCTCTGTGTTTGTTCTTGTCATAGTCCACAGGCATCACACCCTCTGCTCCCCAGGAGCTTGGTGGGCGCAGTGTTTTCATTACTTTGAAAAATGTGTACTAAGGACAAGGAGAAAACTACAGCAAGTGGGAGCATATGGAGGAAGGAAAGAAGGAGGAAGCTGGGGTGGGGAGCCCCATCACCTTCTGGACATAGGAATGTTACTACGAAGTTCTTTCATAACCCTGGGTATCTTCTGGATTTGTCTCAGTCCCCAAGGGAGGGCAAGATTTGGGATGTTCTCCTCTGAAAGCAAATGTTTATCCCCAGTTGCAATGCATAAATTACTTTATGGGTACAAAGCCCTCAAGGGTACATCTCAGATTCATATAATATTTTCATCAGCTTCTCAGATTTGCAATAGCTGATAAATGTGTAAAATCCCAAGAAGCTGGAAACTCCCTCGTGAATCCCAATGTGCAGATGCCACAGAGCAAAAATTATCTCTGCTAATATAACCATTAACTCATACTTAGAATTTCCCCTTGCAGATTTATCTTTTTCTTCTCCTTCACCTCCTGCTTCCCTGGCTCCCACATGTTTGTGGAGATTACACGTACTTGTAATTAATTCAGGAGAGTTTTGATAACCCTCCTCACATGAATGTGGAGGATGTGAAGTGCCACGCTTTCTGAAAAACTGAAGCATAACAGCAGCTTCTTAATCCAAAAGCCCTGAAAGAGAAAAATAAAACCAAAATTGAAACGGTCTGTGAGGCTGATAGAAAGAAATTGCCTCGTCTAAATTTTATTTCCCTCAGCAAAAATATTTGAAATCTAAATGAATATTTATGCAAAATTACACTTAGAATAAATTACTTCCAAATTATGAAAATTATGTTCCACTACTTCTGTCAGCAAAGTGTAAGTAACAAAGCTGAACTCCTTCCATTAGAAATAGAAAGACCTATTTTTTTACTGGTCTGGATGATCAGGTTCAAAGAGATTAACACATCTTAATGAGCTGGAATCTACAAATACAGACCTTTGAAAATTTTCCTTTTTGTGTGAGGAACATGCTTTCTTTTTAAGAGAAAGAGGAACATGCCAAGAAATCTTGCAGTTATAGCCCAGCTATTTTGAAATGGACTCTGTTGGTGGGCCAGTCCCTGGGTAAGGAGGGGCATTTCGGGAGGACACTTGGTAGCTGCTTCTTCAGCCCTTCTCTCGCATCACCATGTCTTCCCCCCTATGCATTCACCCAGCCCCGCTCCCTGGCACAGGGAGAACTCCCTGTGAACTCCTGGCCATGGGAGCCAACTCCATCACAGAGGGACTCTCCTGATGATGTGTTTTCACAGCATGGAACCCATTTCACACCACCGCTCTCCTTCAGGTTTCCATCCCCTTGGGCCTAAGTACACTACTGTGGCACTGACTTCAATAAGTAACTTTTTATTGTGTCTAATCATGTGCAAATGTGTTAAAATTGGTAGTTTTTAGCAAACAGTTATGGAACATATTACCGTAAGGCATTTGTTCATGGCGTGACAATGATTGGCTCCATGCCACTTAAATGTTTTATTTAATAATGTGGGAATTTCAGTGTGTTTTCCTTTCATTATTTTTAACTTGAAAACAGAAACAGAAAGCCCCTTCTTTAAAGTTAAAACTTTACCGCCTAGAGTCTATCAAAAGCAATATAAGCATCTGGATTTTAAAAAGAGAGCTTTTGCAGGATGTTAATTTAATATACTGGCATATTTCATGCATACTTTTTATATTTTGTATGCTTGGAGCTATCTCTAGAGTGACCACCCAGAAACAACAGACTTTTCAAATTCAAAACTTACGAGCAAAAGATGATGTTCATGTAACGTTGCACATTTCAGGTAATATCTGCCAATCCTGGAAAACAAATGCTGTGCATAACATTTCAGCTGTTCCATGCAATGCATTTATATAAGCCATCATGTAAAATAAAAAGGTTTACATTACAAACAATCTGACCTTTAGCTCCCAGAAGGTTACACTTCCCAAAACAATTCCACTCTTAATAAGGTATGCTATGAATAGGAACATCTCCAATCTCACAAGAGTAACAACTTTTCAAGGTAACATCCCAAGCCAACACTTTCTTGGCTAAGATTTGACATTATATTGTATGTCATGTGAGAGGAATTAATAACCAAGTATGGGTCACTGTTCTAAATCGGGAATGTCATTGGAAAAAGGAAAAATGTACATATGCCCTTCCCTAGTTTCCTGAAGAACTTCTTTTGATGTCTTTTGCAGCACCCCCTCAATTAGAATAAAGAGCTCTCCATTCTTAATATACTGCTTGCTGGCTGGCTTATGTACTTTAGGAACAAACACACTTCTTGAGAAACAGTCTAAATATACAGTAGGTTCAACACAAAGCAGTTCTCTTTGTGCAAGACATTTGCTCCCTTATTTTAGTGAATCAAATTTGGAACCAAAAAGAAAAAAATATTGTTTTCAGCTGAACTCTTTCATTTCAAAACTTGATCCTTTATATATATATATATATATATATATATATATATATATATGTAATTTTTCTATTATTTTTTAACAATTTCCCTGTCTTCAGCTGTTCTGTGAGCTTCCTTTGGGCGACCGTGCTAAAGCTCCCATATCATACAATTAGTATTGGCAAACCATTCGCCTCTTGACTGTGCTGTAAGAGACAGTCAAAGAGAAAAGCAAGAATATGTTGACAATTTAAGATCAATACAAGTGATAAATACACGAGACTGTCCCAACACACAAATTACAAGAACAGGACAGATGGAAAACCAAATAGCAGAAAAAGTGGCATATTTATCAGATGCAGATAGACACAGAGTGAGATATGAAGGGTAACATTTCATGGTTCATCACTGACATAACATTTTTCCTTAATCTTTTTTGAACCCTACTGTAATGGTCCTGCTATAGTTATCTAAGTATTCAGTGTCCTCTGTTCACTATATAATATTTTATTTTGTTCTCTTCTACAATCATCTTAACTAGTTTCTTCAAAAATGACAAATTGTAATACAAATTCCCTATTCTTGAAAGAGCAGGGGAAAAAGCAGCAATAGAAAGAAAGACCTGGGTGGGGCTGTTGCCTGTTCTACAGGTTTGCCAGCTCTTTTGCCTGACAACTTACGCCAGCTCCACTATGACAGTTTCTGGAGTGAAATAAAGTATATTTCAAGGATCTTTCAGTTTCAGCCATGAAAGCATTAGCTGGAGAGCTGGAGAAATCAGGAATAGTTTGGAAGATGAAGAATCAGGAACTGGAAGGGTTAATTGATTTTTACTTTTTTTTTTTTTTTTAACCCAATTTGAACTCAGGCACTGAGATTCATCCCACTTGAAATAACACAGTTGAAATAATTATGCTTACTCAGATCTGCTATGGGCACTGATGGACACAATTTAAACTACTTGATGATTGTGGTGGGCAGATTACCAGGGAGAGGACCACTTGTTGCTGATGTCAGAGTGACTCTTCGACCTTTTGTGGAGCTCCTGAACAGCCTTGGTTATCTCCTGCTCAATCTGCCAGTAACAGATGATGAATAGAATAATTTAAAATTAGTTACAATCACCACCTGTACATTTACATATCTGAAAAAATTAAAGGAAAAAACCTCCCTACAATTTTTCAACTTTTTACAGTTGGTTGTGGTACCCTAAAGATAATTTTCTCCTATATATTGCTTTAAAAAACAATTATGTTATAAAATAAATATAGTCAGCATTATGCTGAAGTTAGGCATCCAGAGTCTAAGCAAATGCTGCATTAACAAGCTGCCAGGAGCCCAACAGCTGCATCTGATTTTCATAAAAGGAGCAGATTGCTTCAGCTGCCCCCTGCAGAAAGGTGAGGCCCAGGGTGTATCCTGGCAGGCACAGCTCCTGCTGTCCCAGCCATCCCATGCACAAGACAGAGCAATCTTACATCATGTCCCACAGTCTACCAAGCCCCTCTCACATGGAGTGGGAATTTCTCTTTTCCCACACATCTGACTAACTAGGGAGTGAGGCTGTGAGAGAAATAAGGGCACTTAGCCACTTCCTAATCCAGCTATACCCCATGGATACAATTAGATGGGATGGAATATAATAATTGACTAACAGCCTTTTTTATGCACTCTGAGAAGAAAGACTTCCCTAGACGCTATAGTTCATCTAGGTATCACTTTCAAAAGTCTGCGCAACTCAGGCTGCTCAGGAGGGCAAAATTTGAGGCAAGAACTGCAGTGCACATTTTAAAGAGGATTTATTTTTCACCCAAGTCTACAAAATATTATTTATGATTCCATGACTGCTACCAGTTGCTGATGATATCACACTTGGCTTTTTACATCTTTTCTGCCACCTGAATTCCAGCTCTGAGAAATCCTACACTGCAGCAAAAGGCAGGAAGATGTCAAAAAGCATGTGCTATGACTTATCATGCCCCAAACATGCTGAGAACACAGACACTATGTAATGCCTGATAGAGTGCTTTTGCTTTGGGACATCAACAGCTTTTCCTTTGTCAGTAGTGCTAAATGAATTGGAAGATCAGTGTGCTACAGCTTCTCAGTCAGGAGAGCTGTCAGCAGCTCTGCGATGGCCATCTGGGGAAAACAAACGCTTGGCCCAAAGCGAGATGACGTAACAGACGAGGAGCACTGGCAGGGACATGGTGGATTATATTAAAAACCTATCTTATTTGTTAGCTAGCTGTAGATGACAGCATTGAGTGCACAATAAAATGCATTTATGATGCTCCATAAATCCCTTGGGTTCACCACACTTGTCTACATTGTGAGCTCATTTATTGGCCAGGAATGAAACAGAAGTCAGTTGTGTTTCATTCAAGATTGGAATTGTTAGTTATCTGTATCTCAAATAGTAGTTGCTGCATAGTGCAGAAGTCTGTCAACTGTATTTTGCCTTTTTTTGGCACACACATTTTCACATAAATTTCCACTTATGTTTTTTTGGTAAGAGAACATAAATGTTTTCCTGACTGCACTGTAAGATAATGTGCAATATGTATTATTGTAGTTCTACACAGAAAAACAAAAAACCCAAACAACAGTGGCAAGTGCCAAAACTAATGTGTCTGCTACTCCAGTTTTGAAGAACAGAACATCCATTGTACTTGGCAAGATTTAATCACATTAATAACAAATTAATCTTATCAAAAATAATATAATCATTCCTACAGAATGATGATCAGTTCATGGCTATTTCACAAACATGCAAAAGTTATCTAGTTGCTTGTCTTTTGCATACGCTGTTAGGTCTTCTCTGACCTATAGCAATAGAATGCATGAGATGTGGATCCCCCTTGGTGACTAAAGAAGAAAGAACTTTTAGTTCAGTCACCTGACACATCAGGTTAATGGAGGACCAAAGCTGGCAAAAAAAAAAAAATTAAAAATGCCTTTTAGGCCAAATATACAGCGCATCAACAATATTGATGAGGATGCAGTGAATCAGCAGACCAAAGTGATTGCATCACTTTTTCAACGTGACACTGAGAAGCCTACATGGTTTTGGCCCAACAAGAGCCTCTTCTGACTGCAGAGATGGAAAAGGAGAAGAAGACAAACCCAAGATCCTATTTGTATCTTCGCTGTCTAGAAAACACTAAAAAATGATCAAGCACTACAGAGAGTATTTACTGTGTTCAGCATTAGCACATACTTTGTGATGTGAAAGTCTGCGCTGAAGAACCTCAGCCAACAGACTTTGGTCCTGGCACTTTAAAATACATGTGTAACGTGTATTGTAACATGTAACAAAATCATATATGTTGAAATGCAGCAAGATAGACGGTGTACAGAAATCCAGTGGGGGTTTATTTAGAAATAGAAGGTTGCCACTGTAGTCTGCATTAGTAATCAAGTTTACATGTACTCATAGAAAGAAGA
This sequence comes from Bombycilla garrulus, assembly GCA_013400315.1. NCBI lineage: Eukaryota > Metazoa > Chordata > Aves > Passeriformes > Bombycillidae > Bombycilla > Bombycilla garrulus. Next base: position 119,084 of record VXBU01004554.1, on the reverse strand, counting down.
AGGAAAGTATCTTGAATAGATTTCAGAGGATCATCCCTGTCAACCAGGACTTCAACAGAAACACGGATTTAATTTACAGCTTTCTCAATTGAGAGTTGAACAGAATGGCATGATCTGAAAATTAAATGTCAGTGATTAAAGACATTTATTTATTATGCGTGAGCTTATTTATGGACTTGATTTTTGGCAGGGGGGGATTGCACATTTCAATACGATTCACTGAAAAAGCTACTGAAAAACGCACATTTGCATAGCTCTGTTTGCTTGGTCTGGTAGTTCAAAGTCACCATAGTTTTCTAGTACCTTCCTTAACAGAATGGCAAAACTCAGGTAAAAATTAGGAGTCCTGTTTCATACAATATTTCCATAGCTCCCAGTAGTAAATAATTCTGATCTCCCTAAAAAACAGGCAATTCTCCTGTGATTTCAGAGAATGCAGGAGCATTTCATGCTCTAGTCTGGAATCCAGATTAGCACAGTTTTGCTGCTAGTTCAAAACCCTGACCTGAAACCAATCATTTCTTCCTCTCCCTTTACAGGCCCATTCTCTTCCCTTTAGTTGTAACTTCTTGACCATTTATGGTCCTTTATTCATCCAGGAACAGCTGTCAGTTTGCCTGCATTCCTTCCCTTCCGTCACTGGGATCGGATGAGGTTTTGCTCCTAATCACAACCTAATTGGCTGTTTAAAACACATAATCCTCTTCAGAAGATTAGTGAAGCAGAGGCTTCCAGGAAATGTGTGCTCTTGTGGTATTGAAAGTCTTCAGCATGAAAGCTTGGGACTTTCTTCCCAATTGCTCCCACCACATCAGCAGAGACATTTGTAAGAAAGCACAGGCAGCTTCCAAAAGTCTTCTGCAGCATGACACTTCCTCTGGTGGCCTAAGGCTGAGGTGCAGGTTTGCACTGATACTTTGGAGGAAGTGTTGTAATATAAAAAAATGGATTAATAGATGTATTAAATTATTGAATTTCATTCTAAATCATTCACAATATGCAGAGTTAAATTTACTTCATCAAAAATAGAAATATTTACCAGAAACTGCATGTCTACCATCAGTGCTTTTTCTTACCCAAAGATTGAAAGATACCAAAATCTACTGAAGTTCTTAATCAATGAAGAGGAAGAGAAAAGGTGAGGAGAAAAGAGAGAAAGAGAATTACAAAAGAATTAACATTCCTAACCTGCTAAAGACCCAATAGCCACTGTTGGAAAAGGGATATATTCTATAATAACCACATTTATTATGCATTACTAGTAAAATCCTGACAGGTTTATCAAGTCATTATACAGAAACCCTACCACTAGTGCATGCTCACAGACCAAAAGCCCACAATCTAAAATTACATGTTTGGGCATTCATTGGATAAGAATATTCCAGGGGGGAAGATGGGTGAAAAAAAGAGAAGAGATAAAAAGAACAAATCTCCTAATAACATGAGAAGAGTCAGGCATATCTGCAATTCTTGACAACTGCATTATTTCCATCATCATTATCTCAACTTTACTGTATAAGCTCCCTGAAAATACCATGGAAAAAGAATAACTCAGAATCCCCTGGTCTTATGAATTGATGAGTTTTAATTGCCTAAATCAACATTCTCTTCCACAATTTCTCTCTTTACAAAAGAACCTAACAACTTCAAGTGCTTAGGACAGAAAGAAAAGCACATTATGGAATACTGCAAATTAAAACACAAATTAGTTTAAAATTTAGCTGAAATAATGCAAGTTTTTTTGAACTGACTTCTATGGAGCTGGGTGTTCTGAAGGACCAGAAACAATGTGGGTGGAAAACGAGGGTGTATTTTCGGAGGAAAGGTTATGATGACACTTAAGAGCGACACCTGGTTTACCCAAGAATAAGTGCCAGTAAACACCTTCAGATGGAGAATTGATCATAGGCCTCAGCAATCATGCTGGAGACACGTGAAATTTGTTGTAGGCCTCCCTGTTATTTACCTCACTAGGAGAAGCACAGTCCTAAAAAGCAAGAACAAACAAACAAACCAACCCACCAGCTCATGAGGATGTCAAACAAACTGAAGCAGGAGATGAGGGTGGCGAGACCTCATTCAGCATCACGACACAGTTGGCATGGTAGAGACACTGGTCCCAGCTCACAGCTCACATCTCTGACTTTATGTGTCCAAGTCAGTGGAGGCCTGGGAACATTATCTCCCATGTTTTGATGCTCGTTTATTTGGTTTGCACTGGAACAGCAAAGAACAAAGGCAAAGCAAACCAGATCCCCTGCAAAGTTTACTAATCAAGTGTGATTGGAGGATATTTCAAGGTCTCAGAATTCAACTTCGGTGGGTCCTTAATTAATTTTCTTGCTGAATTTGGCCAAAGCCTGCTGGTGTGGTCACCAGCAGGAGCTCATACTGCAGCTACAAGTAAGAAATTGCACTGGTATGTTCTAAAAATGAAGTTCCTAGTGGAGAACTTGGATAAACTGACCTGAAACAGAGTTGTCAGTGCACTCTCAGGGAGTATTTAAGCAGTGTCAAAAGCAAGGAATTTTTTTCATGCTGGCTCTATTATAAGCAAAGGAAAAGCTGTGGAACAGTAAAAAATATTGGAAAAGTGTCCTGGTTTCTGCTGGGACAGAATTAATTTTTTCCTTAGTATCTGGTACAGTACTGTGGCTTGTATTTAGGATGAGAATAGTGTAGATAACACACGTATTTTTTAGTTGTTGCTGAGCAGTGGTTACACTAAGTCAAGAACTTTACAGCTTCTCATACATCCCTGCCAGCTGGGGGTGCACAAGAATTTGGGAGGGGATACAGCCAAGACAGCTGACCCCACCTGACCCAAGGGACATTCCATACCAGAGGGCACCATGCTGAACAATAAAACCGTGGGGAGTTGGCTGCGATGTGCCAATTGCTGCTCGGGCACAGACTGGGAATCTGTCTGCAGGTGGTGACCAATTGCATTGTGAATCACTTTTCTTGGACATTCTTTAATCATTATTATAATTTTCCCTTCCTTTTCAATCCTATTAAGCTGTTTTTATCTCAGTCCATGAGTTTTACCTCCAAAACTGAGGTATATGACTTGTCACTCAAAAACTCCAAAATTTCTGCGCTTCAAAAAATAGGTTTGCACTGACGCATGCCTTTGTTTGCTAGAGTTAGAACTAATCAATGGTCTATCAAAACACTGTTCATTCATTTTAGCAATGCCATCTGAACCAGCATGACCAGAGAGCTCTTTAAACAGGCTATCCTGGAAGCATTTCCCTAAAGAAATCTGGACAGGTGGAAAAGAAATTTAGTGCTTCTAAGTTTTTTAAAAAACAAAGCATTTCACTGCATTTCTCTGCTAGGACAGAGATTTTTGACTGGATTGAAAAATGATCCACAAGGAGGGTTCAGACATTGAGCCTTGATAGATAGTCACAATAACTCTAAAAAAGCAGCTGCTGTTGACACTACTAGAGTTTACATATCAATTTATGACAATGTGATGTTTCAGTATAGTATGGCTTAGTAGCAATTAGTTTTATTTGGAGTGATTAGGTGTTCAGTTACTTAGAGAGGCCTAGGGTTAGGAACCAGAGTTCCTTGCAAAGTTCTGCTTTGAAAATCCTTTGAGTAGTATAGATATTTCTTGCAATCCAAAACACAGAGGAAGAAAAATGGAAGCAACGCTTGCAATAAATATTGTCAGACAGACTAGAATTAATGAGATAAACCCAAGTTATCTAAAAACAAATTACTTAAATGTCAGTGCTCTGCCAATTTACCAAAGAGGAATTGGTTTCAGCCAGAGCTGCAGTGCTGGCACAACTCCACCTGAAAAGCATTTCTGGGGCTAACACAGAGAGAAGGTCAATGACAGGTAGACAAACAAAGGTCACCTCTCTTTTCCTGTGCACAGAATCCTTCTATCATGTGCCCATCCAGATAAACTTCTGTTTGTGCAAATATACAAAGCTGTGAGCTCACACCGACTGCACAGATCCAATTGGGTCTGAGCTAGTGCAGTGGATCCCGACTACCACACCAGGCTGGATTCTGTCCAAAAATCCCTCAGCACAACAGCAGCAGCACTACAATAATGTTGCCAGTTGTACAAGAAGGCTGCATATTTTCCTGTGGAGAACTCTAAATCTCATACAACACAGTTCCTGAAGAGAGGGGATGTTTTAACCATCCCATTAATAACATCTTAAATATCAATTTGCTCAGGTGCCAGTGATGCTGAAAGAAATGTGAATATAAACTGTCAAAATTTTAACTTCCCATATCACTATGAGATACTTGACCAGTTACATACATGCATTTTGATGAAACTGCATCTGCCTCTGGAGTAGAGACCCTTCTCTTAGTTAAACAAGGCATGAATTAATAAGATTAGCATGGTGCTACTCTAGTAATATTTGCCCTCGTATACCACCCATGGATAGTGTACAGCATGTGATATACTCTAGTTCTCTGCATGTTAATTCTAGGTCACAGTTTAATTAGTCCATGCATAATATATTTGAGAGATGTCTATTTCTGATGTAATTGCTTTTGTGTTGGGGGTTTAATTCATGAATCATTTCCCCCATCTCTGTTCTGGGCATGAGAAGACTATTTTGGCCCTAGCAAAGGCACAACAGCCTTTGGAAATCCCTTACCAGTGATAAGAAGCGGGAGTGCTATGGTCTTATGCCTTACATTCCCTTCTCCTCAAACCACTCTCTTAAGTTTCAGCCAGTCTGTGTTGTGTGGCTTCACGTAGACACTGATCCCTAGTGACTTTAGCTATTTCTTTTCCTGCTTTTAAAGTCAAAATTGTTTCCAACACAATCTTTGTACCACAGCCAAATGTGGCTGGTTATTTTCCTGTGAAAGTGAGGCCTGGTGTGTCATACAGAAAATTGTAAGTACTGACTGAAGCTTTAAAATTTTTTACAGAGAAAATTTTGAAGAAGAAATCTGTGAGGTCTTCAGAATGAGCCACCAAGTACTCACAGATATAAAAATAGCATTTTACTGATCTCCCTTATATAATAGATATAATTTGATTTGTCCAAGACATGGTCTCCTGACTATGTAGTAATTAGGATTAAGATCTTAAATTATTCAAATTACTATTCTTTGGTCTTAGAAATAAAAAGTTGTTTAACTCAAAAACAGATCTGTAATACTGTGATATATTTTTATCAATGCTTCTAATAATTAAGGAATTTCTGACTAAATTAAAGTCACCAAAACAGTATACATTAAGTACAGTCAAAGATACCATGAAAAAAAGAATCTCAGATCTGAGAGCATGACATCAAAAAGAGAGGTATATCCATATAATTATTCAACACCAAATGTTAATCCAATGAATAAAAGCACTAAGGGTTTAAAGTATTTTGGCTAGCACACAAAAATCACTTTGCTATGATAATCACATACTCAGACTAATTGCACACCTGATTCTTCAATAAACTAACAGCTTAAAACATTAAGCAGAGGGTTAAGACACTGATACTGAAGGTGATAGGACACAATTATATGTTCATTGTGTTTTAGATAGGTTTTTTTTTAAACATCAATGCTAGCTTGGATCTACAGCAATCCAAGAGTCAGACTGACCATGTTCATTGGGTACATACTCTTTTTTTCTGTTAATACTACAATTGGCATACACATTGTATTTGATAGGGCTATAGGGGAGGAAAGACACAGAAAAAAATAACTGATGTAATATATACATACCTTGAACTCATTTTGTTTGCTTAGTATTAATTTTAGCTAGTCATCACTATTCTGCATTTTTGTGGTCACTGGTGCTGTTTCTAAGATACGTTGTTAACACAACCTATGCATTGAAAAGGTCTGTGGAAAAAAACAAGTCATCTAGATTTCTGAAAATGTTCTGTCTCTCCTCACAATAGTAAGTTGCCTCTGAGGACACAGTTTAAATCACGTATTTCTAATTATAAAATGTATCTTTGCTGGTTCCAGATCCTTCCATACTGCCTTTGTTCCAAACAAGTGCCACCTGTTTCCAATAGCGAAATACCTTATTAGTCAATTGCTATCAATTAACCTTCAGCAACCACACACTGCATTACAAAAGGATTATGAATGTAGATCAGATCACAGTCCATCACAGGGAGGGAATTAGGTGTATACATAATCAAAGTCCATTACACTATATACTGTGTGTAAATTACCACAGCAGGGCAGCATCAGTGTTTTCACTGTATTTCAAAAACCCTTGGTGCATACTGATACTCAGAATTTCTCTTGCAATGAAGGGACCTAGAAGTAGTTAGCAGTCTGAGTAAGACCCTTGGTATTAGAATTTCAAATAATTTTATTCTCCTTTTACGCACTCTTCATATCAGAAGAAATGTGTTTCTTGTGCCCAAAGAGAAATATTCTTCCCCACAAACAAAACTCTAATCTGCTAAGGAAAATTATTTACATTAATACAAAGAATTAGAAACCTGAGATCACAGACCTATTTTGCTACAGAAATTAACCCAAATTTGCTTTACATGCTAAGCATGAAGAATCCTTCCTCCTTAATTTCTATGTTTTCCTGATTTTCAGACACCACATTTTCTTTTTGTTCTTGGGTCTGGCAGATCAACAAATAGGCCTGAGTTGGTTGTCCATTCTAATTCCAGTGCCATAACAAACTTTCAGCAGCAGTGGCATCAGCTGACAATTAAAAACACAACAACTTACTGTTGAGAACTGGCAAGGGATGTACTCCGTGATCCGACACTCCTTCATTTCTAAAATGCTGCCTCGGCTCTTAAGCTGCATGATCCCTGTTAACACCAATACAAATTGAGAAGCTGAACTCAGATGTAATGATTGCAAGCTCTTAGAGATCACAGCCCTGCTACTAGACACCAAACTGAATGGACTGCAGAAACAAGTCATAGCAAAAATGTTATTAACTGTTCCCAGTAGTCACTGCTTTGAGATACAGATTAACGTTCTCTCTATTTCAACCCTTGTGATAAAACAACATGCATGTGAAAAATCATCCTTTTTCTGCAGCTGAAGATTTTTGTGCCTTCCATTCTATTTCTTGCTCTGTTTCACTCCTGATATTGCCATGTTTCCCCAACTATTTGCAGTTCTAAAGAAAAGTGAAAATCAAATGCAGTAACCTAAGAATAATTTTAAAGTAACAGGCTTTCTGTACTAAGGAAACTTCGGTTTAAAGACTACCCCAGACCCCTGGCAGCCAGGGACACAGGCCACTGAAGCCAGTGTGGCCTAGGCCTATCCTACTTTCAAGAACTCTTACAGTGTTTTGTGGCAATACCAGCTGCTTATATGAGAATTGCTCTCATAAAGAGCCATGTCTGAGGGTACTCAGATATAGGATGAATGAACCTCCCTTCATGATTGTGAGTTGGGCATCTTAGAGCAGAAATGTGGCTACATTCTCTCGTGTACTTTCATCTCTTCTTCAAAACCAACGCCAAACTTCATCATTGGACCTGATCCTGGCAGAATTAAGGCTAACACATTTTTGCATCCCACCACACACAGTGTGGCTCCTACAGTTGTAATTTATGTTTAAGTGTGCAAATGTATGGAGACAAATGAACCACATTATCACAGCTACCACACTGAATAAAACCCACATGAACATGAGCCAGCAAGAGGAAAAAGTCACCAAGAGGAAAAGAACTTAGGAAAACATTATTTCTTAAGGTTCAGTTTCATTTAATTGAGGCATTTTTTTGTTTCTGAAGAGAGAAGAAACAAAACCAGAAGACCTAATATATGAATGTTTTTGTACAGTTAAGTGGAGATAATACAGTGCTCTCTATTTATAGTGTTCTCTATACAGTGTTCTCTATTTTCTTGCTGTCTTTCTGGTATAGCACGNCAGTTAAGTGGAGATAATACAGTGTTCTCTATTTAACCTTACTTCTTGCTGTTTTTCTGGTATAGCACAAATGAGAAATTGAAATTTTTGTGAAATATCCACATGCTGAAATTATAGCACTGTTTAACTGATAGTAGAGTTCTAAGTTGTATCATTTTCTGCCCTCTTTTCCTGCAAGGTTTTTAATGTTTCTTCCTAACTGGAGCTGCACAAGTAAGATTAAAGAAATGCACTGACAACTCAGACTGTGGATTTTGTCTCATACTTTCAAACCTCTCAGTACAGGGAAAACATATTTTTCAACTTTCTGGTATTTTTTCAGCTTCGTTTTTTCACGCCTTCCTCTCTGTCCTGGTCCTTCCCATGAGTGGCTGAACAGAAGCTGGCACTTGTACAGCTCCTGACCTGCTACACCCCAGCTGCAGGGTTTTCTCATGGCAGTGCTGAACACACTCGTGTCACTAAACGTACTGGAAGCAAAACTGTGGGCGTGGGGAACACAACACACATTACGGAGGCTGCCGTTCAGCTGAGTTATTTCCCATGCCCCAGCTGATGTCCCTGTGATCTGTAACAATGTGCAGCAAGAAGCAGCAGAGAGATATCCTTGCTGTTGAAATCAGAGATAAAATTCCCCCCTGTAGTGGGGATGCCACTTCAAGACTGGGAATCCAGGTGTACTTAATTAGACTGTCATTTGCCATTTGCCAACTGGCTAAACCATTTTTCCAGGTCTGCATTCCCAGTTCACACCACTGTAAATGAAGGAAGAGTGATGTACTCAGCCATAGTACACTTGGTTAAAAGCTAGCCGTAGTAGACCCACAAAAATAGATGACTAGTAATGAAGTGATGTATGTAAAACCAACGCAAATGTCAGGTAGTGTCAAATTATGCAATGTATACACAGCTCGCCTTCAGCCTGTAAAGAAACCATGCAGAAAACATTTCTTCCAAAATCCCAGGATTTGATGCACATCCCATTGTCTTCACACACAAGTACTTTGGTATTTACATCCCAAAAGTGTGAATGACAACAGAACATACACAGGGGCCTGTAAAATAATCCTGCTAGAAGCTCTGAAGATAAATCTCCAAATATGCAATGCTTTAGCACATCATTCAGCCATACAGACGCTGAACTTTTTTCCACTATTAAAGCTTCTAACTTACTTTGGACATACCCTTTTCTATAACCTGTCCCTATTAAATTATTTCACTAGTCCCTTGCTCAGATCATTCTTCTCTCTATTACTCGTAATTATTTAAATGTGCTCCCTTTTTGCCCTTTTCTTTCCACTAAGACAGCTATAATTATGAAGCCATTTCTAGCCCCGCACATCCTTGCATCAGCAAGAGCGGTGGACCTCCATCAGGCTGTGTTGTTAATCTTACCCATAATGACAGAACTTGTAATATTATGGAATCAAATCCATTTTACAGCTCATTTTACAGCTCCAGGGTTAGTTGTAAAAGTGACAGCTCCTGTGAGATGAGATTAATACATCTTTTACAAAACATGTAGAGCATTTGATCTGATAAGGTTTTCTGGTAGTTTTAACATACTCCACGTCTTGATTTTTTTTTTTTTAACTACTACTATGTTCCAGGCAGAGGTGAAAAAAATGTTAGTTTTCATACTGATGCCTGAAAAAATAAATTCCTGCACTATCTCTTTTTTATTTTTCTTGTCTGATTTTTTTAAACTACTCAGAGGCTTGAAGAGTCATTATGAAGGTTTCTGTTTTAATTCTTTTTAAGTCTGGTCTACAACATTAAATGCCTTTTATAGATTTCTTGACAGCTTAATTACCTGGACTTCTAAAAATTTTTTTTCTTTATTAGCTATGCTGAAGAAAACCCTAACAACAGCACTGCTTCTAACAGAGCAACAAACAAAAAAGCCCACCTCACGTAAATGGGCATTGGACATAAGGAATTTTGTAACTCTGAATTTAATATGCTTGTTTTCAGTGGCAGGCAGCTTTAGGAACCAATTATACGTAATTTAAGTACATTGAAATTACCCCTGTGACTTACATTTATGGGGTGTGATACGAATAAAAGACCAGCCTGGATTTTGAGCAGAATCATTCTAGGCAGCAGATCTGAATCTCTTTGAACTCTGGGGGATTTAGATGTGGGATGACATTTGTGGCTTTGGTACCTCTCCACAAGATTTCACAAACCCAGAATTTCAAACCAAATTTCCTCAGAAACTGGAATTGCTCTGATCTACCTCTGAACTTCATGGAGGCAGTAAATGAGTTAGGTTCAAGTGGTTTACTGAAGTTCAGTGAAGGATTATAAAGTTAGAAAACATCACCCTAGCTGTAAAGAAAGGGAAATGCTTATGATTGGACAAGGAAGAAAGCCTGTGGTTTGTAGAGGGCAGAGTGCATGCAAGCATTACAAACAGGTGTGAGAAAACTAAGGGATCCTGTACTTTTACTGAAATTCTTCTGTGAGACTATTTTGTGTTTCATAATCTGAACTAAGATCCAGAGACTCTTATCTTTACCAGAACTTTTCATAGCTGTTGTATTTGACAACACGACTGTTACTGCACTGATGCAAACGATCCTTTTGATTCTGTTCCCTAGGACTATTCTCTTAATCAGCATAATAATATCATCAGATTGGCTATTATTCATCCCAAGAAAATCCTATTGATTTCACTGGGGTAGTGTAAGACTTTGAACATTTACAGATGCTGGATTATACTCCTGGCAGCTTCTTATGGATCTCTTCTATCCTCCTCTGTTTTCCACCCTTCACACTGCTTTCCCCGGTAGACCCACGTCCTCTATAAAGGTTTCACCCAGAGGTCTTCGCTCTACCCATTAGAGCCCAGGGATCCTTTGGGATAGGAATGAGGCCAAAAGGCAATCAAAGGTTGTTCTAACAACTATTACTTGAAACTGTGCCTTGTTATGGTGAAGAGTCAATTAGCTGTCAGATACGCAATTAAAACAACCTATGTTGTGTCTCATTAAATCAGATATGAAACAAAGAATTTTATTTTTTTTTTAAGCAAAGATTATCCTGGTCTCAAAAACACCTGAGCAGCTTCCATGAATAAAAATTTATCCTGTAGCTATTTGAATATTTTGATTTCCAAAATACTGTGTGTCCTTTCACTCATTAATAAGAGCTGAGTGGCTGAATCTTTGTACTGCTTAGAAATTAGGGATATCAGGAAACACATATCTCTATGAAAACATAGCACTGCATGTATTTTAATCGCTCTGTTAACCCTTTGTCATCAAGACAGCACTAGAACATAGGAATAAAATAGGTAATCCCTAATAGGAGTGAAGGACAATTTCTTGTATGAGTGCAGCACAAGCAGTCAGCAGAAACAGTCAAAGCTGTTCAGCTGGGAGCACATCTGACTAATGGCTTGAAGATAGAAACTGATAAGGGAATAAAACATCTATGAAATTCAGAATTGTCACAAATCTCATAGGATCCAATTAATAGAATATTCAATATCTCACTTGAACAAAATATCTGAATCCTTCTTGAAGACAATTCTATACTTCCTGAATACTACTTATTTGAAACAGTTTGTTTCCACTGACTTCAGGCTCCAGTAGATGTAAGACCTAATAAAGAAGCAGCTGTCAAGAACTGGGAATACCATCAGACAATGTGGAAGAAATACAATACTATAAATTATAATTTAAGGTATAAAATATAAGAAAAAATACTATTGAAAAGATGGATCTGCACTATGAGTCCCTCTTTCTTTTAATTACAAAGAAGTGGTAGTGGGAAGACATGTAGAAGTCTCTTGGGCCTCTCAGATACTTCAAGCAGTATCTGGTTATTGGCTTAACATGCCCCAGCTGGCTGATAAGGACTGAAAACAAATAACACAGTAACAGCAAGTAATTAAACATGGCTAACTGGGCTTGTTTGGCCCCTTTTTCTGTTGTGGATGCCTATTATAAAACTTTTCCACCACATTAGTTATAAATGTTCACATATTCTAGACCAAGGAAATCTGCCAGGGCTGAAAGGGTCCAAGTAGTCACAGAAGTGTTGATGAGACTGTACATTTTCAAATCTTATTTTGACCCATATCTATTTCAGTATTACCTGGATTTGGGCATTAATGAAAATCTGAAAATAAAGGACAACTTCTCGGGAAGGAAACAAAGCCATGGATCTGGGACGGGCTACAGTTTATGAAGTATGGCCCACATGAGGTTTGAGCACCATGAACTTCTTCTGTGAGAGGAAATCAGCCTCCCCAGGTTTCCTACATTGTTTTAGGGGCTATACAATAACACCGCGATCCTTATCCTCAGAATCTTGTAAGGTTGTCATCTAGCCCTCAAGGATTAATTTAGACTAATTTAGCTCCTGCTGTGCTCAGAGGGGCACATGGTTCCTCCTGATGTGCTCACTTAATGCCATGAATTAGGATTTATCTCACGTGTACCTTGCAGCTCCTCATTGCTTCCAGGGAAGATGCAGCAGTAGGATGCAAGACCTGTTGCTATCTTCCCACCAGAGGATATACAAAAGACATTTGGGATTGCCTCTTCCAGTGGAAGAGGCAGAAATGCCACTTTGGAGGCTTTTTGCTGCACTGACAGGAATCTTTAATCTTGACAGTCACATTGAGAGCGGTAAATACATGATATAATAACCTGGCATTTCTGTGGGTAACTCAAGTCTCACTACTGGTACAATGGATTTTGTTACCTGCTGATGGTTACTACAAGTGCCAGGTAAAACAGTGCTCAGGTTAGCTGGACCAACACTTTTTTTCCATTTTGGGCTTTAGCCTCCCATTGAGCAAAATGCTTATGACAGGCCCCTGGGTGAGTAAAATTTACCAGTTTATGGTAAATCTGTGGAGAATCACAGCTAGGATAAACACAGTGCTTTGGTGACCTTCGAACAGGATTGGCTAAGTGACATGGCTCACCTGCAGACAGGGATCAATGACAGAGCTTTCCAGTGTGCCCAGTGCATGTGGCCACAGCAGTGTCCTGGGACCCCTGTTTGGAAGAACCAGGGAGGAATATTTTAGGTCTTGAAATGAATGCAGCAAAATAAGAAAAATGAGGGGGTATTGTTTCAAACTATTGCAGGACTTTGTTGTTAAGTACTGTGCTGACAATCTCATGGACAGAGATTTGGGCTGTGTAGCTGCTCAAGAGCAGGGTATTATCTAAGGGATTGGGAAAACCTGGTGTTATACAAGTGTTCCCAAACCCCAGGTGCAACTCAGATTGATTTCTTTATTTTAAATAATAAGCATAATTAACTTTTTAAATTGGAGGACTCTGTTTACCGCTGCTGTTGGAGGTAGACACTGGAATTTCATTAAAGACAATTACAGGACAAAACTCTGTCTCCCAAGCTTAATAGGACTGGTAAAGAGTGAAAACATTCATCTTGCCATTTCTACTCTTGTTTGTGAACAGTGGAAGCTGCTTTCAGCCCTCCAACCCAAATGTGCAACTGCCCATCTACACTGAGGTTTCTGAGAGTCACAGAAGGGTTAAAAACTGTGTGAAACCCCTCAGCATACCCTTGTATCCTTTCCAAAATGTGTTTCACTTCTGTATGTTTCTAGTCATACTGAAATCAAACAACTCTTTAGCTCCAATTGAAAGACAAATTCAGTGAGAAACCCCGCTCAGTTTTAAGGCTGGGGATTTAGTCAGACATTCAGATGAGCTTAATTCAATTTATAGTGCATGTAATTTAGCTATCATATTTCTTCCTCTTTTTATCTCATTCTTATATGATGTCAAGAAAAATGTGCAAGACACCTAGGCAGACTAATGATGTGTTCCTCTTGTCTGTGACCTGTGCTAGTGTGGAATCTCTCACAAGCTATCACTGTGTTAAACATGCCCATGAATTTCTTGTGTACCTTGTACAACTTGGGTTTCTTAAATGGAAATATCTATGCAGCTGTCTCCATATAGCCTCAGCATAATGTTCAGGTTAGGAGAGAAATGAAAAATCAGGAAGTAAACTGTCCCACATTTGCTAAAAGTAGGCCTTTCACTGCTAAGATTGTAACTTTTAATTAGGCAAGAAATAAATATCTGAGAGTTGGACGGACTATAAAACTGTGATTACCTTTTTAAATTACTGCTAACAAGCAAATTAGCCACAGCACAGAATAGCAGCAGATCAATAGGAACAGTAAAACTAAAAAGATTTTGCTGATCGTGTATGTCTTTGGATGCAAACTGTAAAAGAGGTCCCCACAGGCTTCCCAGCGATAACCTACAAAAGAATTAGACACAAAGGGTATCGAGCTCAAAGAGGCTTCAATTTCCCTAGGTAGTGAGAGCTCGTCCTATCAAACCGCCTATTAGTCACAAACTCATACAACCAAGAACTCTTGGGCCTCTTGAGATCTCCTGTCATCTTGAAAAAGGTAATACCAATGAGAGGCACTAGTTCCTCTTGAAGCATGTTCAGTTTATTGTTTTTCAATGGCTCAAGCAATTTATGATGTTGATGCTGCCAAGACGTATAAATAAGTTTGTACATCCACTCTTTAGCAAAGATCTGGAGGCTCACTGCAAATTAGTTAACTCAAAGAATCAAAACAATAAGTGGGCAGAAACATTTAAAATCACAAGATTTTGCCACAGGAAAAAAAAACAACCTCTTCCTTTATTTTTCTGCTTTAAAAGTTATTGGCTGACTTACAATAGCAATGGCTTATTTATAAAAGTTAAGCATGATTAATTAAAAAAATGATTATGACTTTGCTGCATCCAACTTTGCTACAGTACACTTTTAGTTCTTTCTGAAAATGCTGAATAATTCAGCTATGTTTTCTTAAAATGTCCATTCCTCAATACCAAGGTTTGTATTTGAGAAGTGGAAAATGTGGCTTTGAGATACTTGAAAGTAGGTTTTCTATTTTTCTTTTACTCACTATACACTGTACCCAAAATAATGCCAACAGAGAAAAATACCTGCTTAGCTATCCAATGCAGTTAATATTTTTTCAAGAGCTATGTTTGCATATGTATACAATTTAGGCTTTATACAAACCACAACAATAGGTTTATCTTTGAGTAAGTTAAGTACACACAACACAAAATACCCTCTGTCAATATGTTTGCTTATCAGGAAAGTAATAAACAAGCTTAGGAAATCTTTCAGGCAGGATATTAACTGCAATTAAGACTGAATTAGTTATATAGTTTACTGTCAGAAACTGCACAAACAGCATCATCATTTTAGGGTGTTGTATTTGCAATGTTTTGTAGTCTTCATGTTATTCTGTGAAGACTGAAAGGAAGGAATAAGGCTCATATTCATTATCATATAAATAAATATTTCTACTACTCTAATTAATTAATTTCATTTATTTTTTAATTTACAACCATCCTGCTTATTATTAGGCTATTAATTAGTCAGAATATGTCTTAAGTGGCTGTTCTATCAGTTGTCTTTCCTTGTACAATGTACAAGGAAGATATGAACATATCTTAAGTTAAAAGCTCAATCAGCATTTAAAATTCCTCTTAATTACCTTAATTGAGTTGTCTGTTGTGTTCCAGAATGTAAGAAATATTAAATTATTTCAAGTTCACTGGATACATTCAAACATAGGTGATTCCCTGTAAACAGCTTTTAGACAATTCATCTTTCCACTACTGGAACCTGTGAACTGAATGGGAATCCTGCAGCAAAAGAAAAAAAAAATAAAATTAGTGCACGGTCATTTATTTAAAGGTACAACATGGTCATACATTTAAAGGTACAACAGTAAAGCTTAATTCTGCCATTTGTTATACATTGAGCACTTGCCTTTGCAAACAAAACAGTGCTTACATGTATTTGCATGTTCCTGTGGTTTGAAACTACTGAGGAAGCACTGTACAGTAGGGCAGCTGCAGGAAAGAGACAGCAATATTTAAAAGGTAGATACCCTGTACAAAGCTGCCAACTCGGACAAGTCAAGAAATTACTTGAGTCGACCGAGCCCATTTTTTACTCTGGGTAAGGCTCCTGTCCTGTGCAGACCTGATGTGGACAAGATGGGGCTGCTCCTGATGGGACCAACTCTGCCCCCGTGCTACCAGCGTGGTGGTGCTGGAGCAGCATACTCAGCAAGAGATGCTGCAGGGCCAGCTGACATGGCAGGCAGGCTGTGGAGTCAGGACACTGCACTGGGGGTGACTCCTCAAGTGTCCACAGACCCCATGGAGCAGAGGAGAGCCCTTAAAGCGTGGTCAGACATCCCAGAGCCGGTTAAAATTCACAGAGAAGAGAGAGGTGGATGAAATAAAAGAGCGCAAAATGTCCTGCGGATATGAAAAGTGCTGACTAGGTCTCAGTCAGTGGGGCAAATAATAATTGTGATTCACAGGTTAGTATTGCCTCCATGGCAATATTCAAGGTATGCTTCAATTCATTTTTAATATAAATATCTGTGTTACGCTCTGTGCCTGTGGTTTCATATTCCCAAGAGTGAGACTGGGGAAGAAATACCTGTAAAGGTGACTACAGGGCTTAATTTTTAAATCCCTAAAGCCTGGGAGCTTTAGGCATGGGCTTGAGCCATATGTTTTATTTATTTTAGGAAGGGTCCCCTAGACATATTATTGAACCAGCCTTGGTTACTGTTATTGATATCTGACATAAGGTTATATTTAATCATTAACATTTAGTACCACTACTATGAGGAATCTGAAAAATTCAGTCTGACCAGCCAATCTACCATTAAGGGAAATCCTTTCCAGACCCCAACCGGCAACTGTATAAATAAAGCACACAGCAAAATATAAAAAAAAAATGAATAAGCTGTCATATAAACAAGCCAAACAAGCTAACAAAAAACCACACTAGCATGTAAAGTAGAAGAACAGAGATCTATGCCATGAGAATTGAGATGTATGAAGCAGGACAGAAAATGTTCTTGCTTGCAAGGGATCTGACAGTGGAGGGGCAGGCAGAGCGTGTGAATTGCAGGCTCTGACTCCCTCTTTGTAGTAACACACTAGGAGCAATAAGCAGTACCCTTTTAAAAACAGCAAAGGAGAAAATATGTGGTTGTAGTGTAGGACTTGGAAGTGTGTAGTAAAATAGACAATTCTCCTTTCTCGCCTATAATTTTCTGGAGGGAGTTTTTGACTATTTCTGTCTGAGACCCATGCATTGACCATTCAGCAAGCACAGTTTTGTTTTCACAAAGTTATTTAGGTGCAGACTTCAAGAGCTGGCAAATCCTACCTTGGACTTATATGTTCTGAACTATACTTTCCAGTGCAGTGAGGGAGATTTCATGGAAAACCCTCCTGCTCTATAGCCAGATGAATATTATATTCTACTTTTTCATCCCTTCAAGGATGACAACACACACATTTTTAAACATGAACAAAGCTGAACAGGTGACCAGTTCACCCAGAACTGCAACTCTATACCCCTTGTGACAATTATTCTTTATTTAGGTTATACTGGATTCGCATTTCCAAATTTTAAAAAGTCAAGGACGTTTACATTGCTAGAGAACAACTTATCCTCAGGTCAGCAGTTGAAAAAGAATAACCTAAGACAGTAAAAGTGTGAAACTGAGTTTTATCCATGCTCAGTGCAGCTTTGTATGTACTCACCTCAACCATGTAGGTTCCAAAGCACTCCTTTTCCCATATCTGTATTAAATACCACTTCTTCTCTTATGGCTTCAGTGTTGCTTAATCTTCATTCCAGCTGAGAATCAAAGGACATTTCAGGTTTTCTGAGAGTATGAGAGAAGTAGAAATCGTGCAGATCATGTACACCACAGTCACATTGAAAAAAACAGAAAAAAATTAACAGACCATTTAGAGATATTAATCACTGTGTAATTGTCTCCTTTTCCCACAAGCTAAGTCTGTAATTACTATGTATTTGATGAGGAGTCTTGTATCTTAGGCATGTAGCTGTAAAGACAGAAAGTTTTGTCTTAGTTTTTCGCCATTAATGTTGATACATTTTTATTATTACAGTAAAAACAAGAATCCACAAAATGTCTAAAGAAATCCACATTGAAGTATTTTCTAAGAAATTAGTGGGAAAATCTGTCAATGGAAAGTTATTGTGCTACTGAATGCGGTTTTAAAAAGAAAAGAATCTACCAGATTTATGTTATTGCTCATGTGTACTTTACTTTTCTTCCAAAAGGAACCTAACTCTTTTAAGGAATAAGTTTCACAAAATTAATTTTTTTTCTTCTCACACAGAAACATGTTTGATTTGGGAATAAAAAATGAGTCATTTGACCTGGTGCGATGGATCACATGTCTGACTCACTACACCACACTCATAACAATTGAACTCGAATCTCTGCAAAAAGGGGGAAATACCTGTTTAAATGCATGGCTCCTGCATGACAACCTCTTGATTTATTTCTAGCAGCAGCCAGTGGCAAGAGCTACATGGCATTGCAGAAAGATGGAGAATGAAGGTTTCTCTGTCATTCTGCCATCAAGTTTTATGTTCTGCCTCACACAATCTGATTTCCAAATGATAATGAAGAGCCTAAATAAGCTCCAAAAGTACATTCTGAGTATTTAATTTTCATTCTTACCTAATTTGAAATTTCTAAACTCAGTTCAAGACCAGTATGTGTAAAGATAGGGTGAAAACAAATTGATGAAAGAAGTTGTTGATGAGTCAGTCACAGAGAAGAGGGATTCAGGACAAAATTGATAGAGGTTATACAGATAGAAACAGAAAGGCAGAAATGTGGGGACAATAACAAATATTGATAAAATAATAACTGTCTGTGGCATTTAATTAGTTTTGTTATTATTTTCAGTTTCATCACTGAGATGAAATAAGGGAGACAATATTCTATCTACACTTGTCAGGATCAATTCTTGTGGCTATGGTAGACTACAACCACCTACATCTATGTGACCTCTTTAACCATCCCAGTTGGAAGACAAAATATTACAATTAAAGAAGCAAGCTGGGAGCATCACAGAAATGATTAAGTTTGATTTGAACCACTTAGCACGGGCCCCTGCACTATGTACCTCAGCCACCCACAAGAGCCATAAGAACAAGGAGTTCAGTATCACCTGTTCACACAACTTGTCTGCTTGGCAATGGATGAATATTCTTGCAGAGTTATAAACAAGGTCAGGTAAGTGATTTTCTACACATGTTGTAAAACTTGTGCATTGCAGCTGTCGGTGTTGCTCAGCCCAGCCTTGGACTCAGCAAGATGTCACCAATTGTGCAGCTTTTGATTCTGTTGATCCTGAGAAATTCTTCTGACCTTCTAGTTTTTGTGGGTCCTCTGCACCTGGTTCTTTTTTAATCACTTCATTTTTCCTTTTGGTTATCTTCTTTGGCAGGAGCCTTCTCATCCCCTTTCTCAGCTTTCTTTGGAGAGCCTAGATAATGCAGTTCTTGAATTTTCTCTATTTTACACCTTTACTTGGGTGCTGGAAACTCTTGACTGGAAGGACTTGTCTTTTGTTCTCTGTTGGTACAGCAATTAGTCAGACAATTCCTGACCCATAGCTCCTCTCTGATTCATCATGGTAGTGAAAAGAAACAAGAAACAGCAACAATAACCAGAACAAAAATAATAGAAGAACGTAAGAAGGCTTTAGGTACTTAATACTAAGCACACTTCATTGCAGTCTTCTGGGATATGTTATAAAATAATCACTAGTAATGCCAAGAAAGAGGAGTGTGTGTGTGGTGGAAACAAAGACGAATGAAATAAAAAATCATGTCCTAAGATGATATTTTATACCTTCTTTTTGGAATAATTCTGGTCACAAAAGAAAAAAAAAAAAAAGACTCAAATACCCCCCACACTCCTCCTGATTCCCAGTCCAAGCAAACAAGCAAGAACTAAAAGCCGGAATCAAAAGAAACAGTCATAGGAAATGAGAGGGAGAAACATAGATGACACACAGCATATCAGACAGAACAATAATAGAAAGCCAGGAAATTGTTGTCCTCTAGTGCTTACTTTGGCTCACAGTAATGCTTACCCCATCTTCCAATATTGTTTGGATAGTTAGCTGTGATGCATGCTATAGCGTTGCTTTTTATGTTTATATTTCTTCATTTTTATATGATTTCTACTCGCAGAGCTTTAGGAAAATATATTTTCAGCAATTACTTCTTTAAGGTGGATGCTGCTCAGTGAAGAACTAGCTCACTTTTATTGCCTTTCATCTCCTCATCTCTGACATCAATGGGAAATAACCATCTGTGTAACTACCAAATACATCTGTGAGAAAAAAATCTATGCCAGAAAATAACATTACACTTCTAAGTGGCATCCCTTAAGCAAGGAGGTTGGTAATGCAGACATCTCTCTACGCCCACACAAGAGGGACAGAGACAGATGAGAATCTGGCTTTGAATGCTTAACTTTTAAAAGCTCTTTTGGCTTTTGCTGGCACTTTTATCCCTGGTGCTTACCTTGCAGGTTTTTTTGTCACTTGGTTCTGTCCCTCAGAGCAGATGATAAGAGATTTTTCATGACCACTTTTTGTGGAATTTGTACTCATATCTGAATGTATGTATTTTGAAGCTTGGACAATTTGTTCCTCTGTTGAGTTTTTTTGAGTCTTATCTGTAATTTAAAAGAAAAAGAAGAAAGAGAAAAAGCAAGATAGGAAACTATTAAAATAATGAATGATTTAAAAAATCAGGTTCACTGAAAGATTTCTGGAATTACTTCTTGCCTTTAGGTTTAAAATTGGGATGTTTCACAGTAGCATTAATATGGCACACAAAAGCAAACCCAAACAATTCAGATGTAAAAACACACATTTAAGAAACAGCAGGAATTTTGGACTAAATTAAAGCAGATATAAGGAGAGACAGCTGGGAGAGGCGAACAGGAAGGCTTGAAACTTTTTGCCAACAAATGATAGAGTACAGTTTTATAAGCCTACTTTCTTTATTCTCTATTCAAATAAAAGAAGCATTTTGCTACTGTCAGTAATGTTTATGCACTGACTAAAGCTAAAAACACACAGGCTGTGTGAAGTTTAATTTTTTATTCAGCAGAGCCTGTGTAAAATTTATGTGAAAAAACCCCATTGTACCGTGCTCAAACTTAAGTTTCTTTTTAAAAAAAGTACAAGAGGCTGACCTTGCAACCTTTCTACACATGAGTAGTCACTTCAGGTCAGTAACAACCATCCAGCTACTTCAAAGCACTGCACATGCATTCATTTATAAATGGAAAAATTTAGGCAAGTCCAGCAAAAAAGGATTTACAGGATCAGGTCCTAATTTTTATCTATTATATTGAAATGGATTTAAAAGTAAATACCTTCAAAAACCTGAGGTAAAATACTGTACCTATACTTATGAGTTTATCAGGTTGTAGAAAGGACGGATGACAAACCTAAGAGAGCAACAGTAATTTCAGGGTCTGTTTATAAGCTTGGAGTTTAGCATTCATATGTTTTACAACTGTCCAAACTTTTCCAGCCTTCCCTTGCTTCGAAATACACTTTAAAAGAAAATATATAGCTGTATGTGTACAAATGCATGTGTTTAACTTAGGCATAAAAAAAAGAGTATTTCTATACAAGGTGAAAAAATTGATATAATTTCATTGGTATCACAAGCCACAGGTTAGAGCATAATAACATCATAAGGTAAAACGTAAAAGATACATAGAGACATATTTTTTAAATAGAGCCACAGAAAATGATGGCAGCCTTTCTTAGAGCTCTTCTTTGCTAAGGAAAGTGCAAATCTTTCTTTATGGCTTCTTGTTCCCACAGCTTTTGAGCAGAAGTTAAAATCAATGATTGGCTCTGCCTAAGAAGATTGCTAGCTTTTGTATTACATTCTACAGAGGGGTCCAAGACACACACATGGAAGTGCATCTAAAAGCCATCATAGTAGTCCAGAACTGTTCCATGATTTTATTTCCATGAATTACATCCCTCCTTTGTTGCAGTTCCCAATATTCCAGTTCTTTTAGAAAACCATTCCTCTTTTGCAATGATGTGGAGCACACAAAGGAACTTTTTCATGGACCAAGTATGTGTATTTATAAGCTTTATTACAAGCACCATGAATCTTTGGTACTTTGGCTAGAGCAATAGGAAAGGTAACTTTGTGCTAGAGAAAAAAATCCCTGAAGCCCTTCATGATCCAAAGGCTGAAGCAGTATGTGTCATGGAGCCAAGCTGGCAAACAAACAAATGGAGATGGATCTAACTTGGGGCTGTCAACTCAGTAGCAAGAAGAATATTGCAATGGTAAAATAAAATCATATTTGATCTGTACTGCAAATGGCATTTTAGAAGCATTGAGGAGACAAAAACCAATCACTGTAGTTGCAAGATGGTAAACAGCACCAATAATGACAAACATTTCACAAAAAATTTGTCTATTTTTAGAACAGGATTTTCTTATACTTGCACTTTAAATCAATGCTCACAGATGAGCATGAGCAATTTTAACCCAGGTTTTGCCCCAGCTATTAAACAGAACCAGTACAGACTAAAACAAATTTGTCATGTTGGGAATGAATGCTGCTTGCCAAAAAGCATTGTCATGTGCAGCCACAGCCCTACAATAATCAATCATCAATCGGTCATAGGAAGGGCTTATTCTGCCATTATACAAAGATCTTCATTTAATATATGTGCACTGTTCTCAAGAGATAAGAGATAAAGGTTTCTTCCAATGAATAAAGCAATAGTTTCCATGGAGTCGACACATTTAAATCCAGGCAAATACAAAACAGGAAAATACAAGGCGAGAGAAAAATACCAAAATATGTAGATTGAAGCAGCACTAGTAGGATTCCTATTCTTCTGTTTCTTACTTCATTTAAAAAATGCAGCATCCTAACTTTTCTAATTTAGGAAAGGGAAAAGAATATTATAATCCGTATCAAAATATTCTCAAAGAATTTATAACTTAAATTCCCTTCCAAAATTACAGGAAATACTGTACTGATCCAAATTTTGTCAGTGGAAACTAATCCATTGAAATGTGTGCCCTTCAGAGTAAGCAGAGGGCTATTTTAGGCCATGGAAAAAATCTGAATTATATTAGATGGTATATAATAATATAATTTAAGCTAGAGGTAAAGTATCTAAATAAAATACATAAAATCCTCAGAATAAATTCAAAATCAGAGTGCAAAAATGGTTTGAATCTGACACAATTTTTATATTCAAATTCATAACTCTTCAGATCTCCTGATAATAATATGAAATCCCCTGGAAAAGGAAGATGAGAGAAGGAGAAAAAAACCCCACATTTCTGCTGTTTATTTTTGAAACATAGGCATTTTCTTTCCCTTAAGTGAGCTTACAACCACTCTGGCACTTATTCTGCACCACTAAATAACAACTGGATGCTCATGCTTGGAAAGCTGGGTGAGGGAAGCAATTCAAAATTTATTTTCATAGTGGAAAATAGGTTTTGCCAAAATAGTTTCAGTTTATGAAAGGAGAGAACAGCTGTATTTGGTTTATAATAAATCTTTCACAAATCAGTAAAAGCAAATAGACAGCGCAACTGTAACCCATAAAAGTGGAAAATATTAGACAACAGACAGTGAAATTGTTAAACTTTCCCACAGATGCTGTTGGTAAAATGCCTCTGCAGAATTTGTACATGAAATGTGCATGAAAAGCGAACCTGAAGGCAAGAGGCATTGGAATGAGGCAGAATTACTTATTAGAGGAATATCCTATTAAGGTGGCTATTCTGGGTATGGAGGAAGGTGTCTCCAGCAGCTTCCTGCTCCTATTACTGAATGTTAGTGCAGAATAATTACTTGCTTGCCAAAAATGAGAGGACATTGACCCTGCAGACTTATTGAATTCGTGCTGCTTGCCTTCGGGCCATGTCGGGGGTTATTCAATTTTGCCTGAGGAGGACAATCTATTATGAGAGATGAGTCAAGAAGGCATCTTCCCTGATAGCCCCCCAAAACCATTATCACAGCGTGGAGGGGGCACGAGCAGCGAGTGGACGGACAAGGCAGCGCTGATCCCGATTACCCAGGGACCAGATACAATTTGCATTGTGAGCAGCACTGCAGCTCTGGGCAATCATCCAGGGCCGGGGCCGGCAGTCGCGCGAGCGCCGCGCCGCTAATTGCTTGTGCTTGGTGTGGCAACCTTCACCCTTGTGAGGAGGAGGCTCAGCGGCTTCATCTGCACCTGGGTGAATATTTTTATATTCACAAAGAAACACAAGTTGTCCCCAAAGGGAAAACCCAATATTTAAGGTGCAGTACATTTTTACACCTCTGATGCTGCCTCTTTTTACTGTGTTAATGTTTGATGTTGATGTTTTCCAGCAACTTATGAGACAGAGTCAAGTCACAGCTTCATTTAAAAGGAGCGGACTTATAAAACCAACAAAAAGTTTTGTTGGAGTTAAAAACCAAAACAACTGAAACAAATGAAATCCCAGAGGATTCATTTTTGTTAAAAGATAGATATGTGATCCTTTATGATGAGCTTGATCCAAAATCAATGGGAATCTTTCCAGTCGGTTTTAATCACTTCCAATCAGGCCACTTTTTTCACATTAAAGTCCCGTTCTTACAAGATTTTACAGGTTCCTCAGCTTTGAAAGGAGAAGTGTTGTATTACATACCTGAAGACGCTTGCTAAATTTATGTAACTAATTGGACATGCAAAATAAATCAATGTTTTCCTGTTAAAGGATACACTCTTCCCAGTGTTGCCTGCTGCAGGTGAAATTGATCTGATTCCTGACTCAAAGCCAAATGAAGCCACTGGAAGTTTTCTATGACTCATTTAAATGTGTTGAGTTTAATTTGAGCCACGTTAAGCGCCTTGCTTGTGAGAAAAGAGAAATTTAACGTAGAAATACATGTGAAAATATAGGTGTCAGCAAAGAAAAAGAAAATTGTTTCCCCATTTATGTTAATAAAGTGAGGAATCATCCTCCTGCCCTTACACCCTGTTTTCCAATACTTCGTGTAGTTTGGAATTGTCCTGTCATCTATGAAAGCCTGAAATATCTTTGTCTAGGTTTGAAAGTTAGCTGAAAGTTATGGCTAGCAAGCTTACAAGATTAAAGTGAAAAATGCCTTTTAGCATATCCTAGTAATTGTAAAAAAAACCCCACTTTCTAATGTTATGCTGTCCATGTTGGCATCAATGATCACATTTGTAAAGAGACCAAAAAATTCCGATGTTACCTATCCACAGACCACCAATCAAAGAGCAAAGCAAAATGAGTACAAATATAAAGTAATTTATTCTGCCATGGTGACTGGTCTGTCAGTGGTCTGAGGGGATGGTTTGATGGGCACAATGTGTATCTGTGTACAAATTACCAAATTGATTCCTCTTGAAACCTCAGCTTGGATTACATGAGGGCAAACAAAAGAAGATGAAGACATTGTGTCAATCTTGTTTGCAGTGAATAAGAGCAGTCCATATTTAAGGGCTTGGTTTAAGACCTCTAGGTATTTAGACGATAAAATGTGTTCTTTCCTCATGAAAACTCAATCCTATAATTAACTGCTTTCCTTAAATTAAAAAAAAATATAAACTGTTCATAGTGATTTTCCATTCACATATTCCCTTCCTGAAGCAAAACAGTAATCGTCACAGTAACTATGAGGTGCATAAACACATATATTGAGTGTCACTTGGGCTACCTTGGGTATCCCTTTCACCTAATTATTGCAGAAAGGCTCAGATCTTCAGTCCATGGTGGGTCCTCTGTACCAGCCTCACATCAATTGCCCCCATTGGGATATCTAGAATGACACAAGGTAGCTCTGTTTGGCCACTTGATTAGCATCATACAGAAATATTACAGAACTGTAATAAAGCACTATATAATATCAAGCAAACACTGAAAAGCATTCAAACCTTGCTCTGAAAAAAAAGTTTTCTGAATTTACTTCCTGTCCTTTCTGGAATGAACATTCCTGTAACACCAGACAGCTTCAAAGCACTGGGACAATTTCTGCCTGAACCGAACTGAGAGACCTCTGGCCAACATTCTTGTTGTCACGTTTTCCATGTATCCCAAAGTGGAATATATCCCACACATTGCATGATAAAAAGTTCCTGAGCACCATATTAATATAATGAGATAATAATTATAATAACATTTTGCATTCTCAATTGCTTATTCAGTTGAAAGTTAAGTCCCAAGTTACATGCATGAAAGAACTGCATTATTAAAGAAGACTCCATTTTAATATTTACTAACTTCTTAGTGCATGACTTGGCAACGACCATAACATTTTTTCAACTATAGGGGTTTTTCAGGGCTTTGTGCTCTTTGAGCAGGATTGGAGAAAGCTCTGAATGGATTTCCTTTGTTTTATTTTCAGGCATGCTAATGAAAGAAATTTCTCTGTGGAGCCTCATAGAGACATCCAAAGGTTTCTTCAGCCATGCTGAGCTTTGAGGTACCTTGTTCACACAGGAAGATATGCACAGCTGAGGACAGGGAATAGACTTTAACTCTTTTACCCCAGATCGCAAGCAGAAGGAAAGAAACAAGTGGTTATTGCACATGCAGATAATTGCTAACAGCGGTGGAATTGTGACAGCTAAGAATCTTCCTTGTCAGCAGGGGAGAGCTGCACAAAAAGGTAACTTTCCTGACATCCTGGTCTTCCATGTTTGGCCTCTTTAGATCTGCTGGGATGGCAGGACATATTAGCTGAGGAGATGCACAGTACTAAAACAGCTCTGCATTTTTCCAGTGTAAAGATTATCTTTCTAGCATATTTGGCACAATCTACTAGTATTAAATAGTACACCCCAAGTCTTTTGTGTAGTCTCTATACACACACACCATATACCCACCCTTTCAACAGAGAATACACCTATACACAACTCCAGACTGGGTTGACATCACTCTGATCTTCATATGATGATACCAGAAGGCTTTTCTCCAGATAAAATACATTTCTAGTGATTCTTTCTCCACTGTAGGCCTGCCCCACCTGTTCTAAAGAGATCAAAAAGCTTCAGCAAAACCTCAGTTTTGTTCCATTACTAAATAAGCAGCTTTTCTTGCAGAAGTGTTAACAGGTAGGTACTATAGCAGAGCATTTCTGTGGCCTCAGTAACTTCACTGTAGATGCCAGTATTTTTCAGATGATAGTCACAGTCCGTGGCCCCCAGGGAATGTACTCTAGCCCAAGATGGATGTGCACAACCTGCAGAAAAGAAAAACTGCAGGATGATCACATATCTTTAGAAGGGCTGTTTACCAGCAATATACAGCTGTTTACGGCCAGAAAGACAAAGCTTTAATGAATCAGAAAGTGTTTCCACTTCGTAAATCTCTGACATAGATATTTGAGAAGCAAGTGCACCAGACGGATTGCCGTACTTTTCCTGGGGTTTTCTGCTTTCTTTCCTGCTAGGTGAACATCCCAAACAACTCATCTCAAAAAATAAGTATTTTGTAATATTTCCTTTGTGAGACAATCAGATAAACAAATTACAGGATGGAAAACAGAGACACATGGCTCAACTATGCCTTTTAGTCACAAGTCTCTCATGGAATTTTTATATGACTAAAGACAGTAAGATTTGGCTCAGGCAGTGATGATGCTGAGCTCTGTCCCATGATGCAGACACTCAGCCCTTCACATTCTCCTTTGGCAGAAATGGCTCTTTTAGCATTTTACATAAGATAAAGTTACTCTTCTGAGGAGATTGGCTCTTTATTTTCAAAAGCAACCCTTTTCCTACCATTCCAAGTGGCTGGAACTCAATCAGCACCTCATCTGGAAGGATTGACTTGAGACATTGATTCTTGAGGTGCTGGATTAAGGCAGCAAGAGCAAGGCAGATTGATCTCATTTGTAACTTTTTCTCTCAGCTTTTACACTGTAGAGACCATTTTTACATTTTTCAACTCCTTTTCTCTGTCTAACTTTTGAGAAAGAAAATGCTTTTCTCAGAGATCATTTTAGATTTGCAGATAGAAAAATATATCTTTGAGCATTTCAAGGAGCTGACCAACTTAAAATGGAGCAGAATTCAGTGAATTCACTAATTGCATCTAATGCTTCAGTTTTATTTGTGGTTTCATATTAAAAAAATTATTATTTTTTAAGTTTATTTTGGAAACAAGCCCTCTTAGACCATCAATATACTCTGTTAAGCAAATTATTGTTTAGACACTCTTGTTTAGAGGGTTGCCTATGTAATGAAGTGCAACAAGTCCAAAAGAGCTGTTAAATTTTGCTACAGAAGTAATTACCATACTTTACTCTTTAAAGCATGTTAAAGCTCTAAAAAGGAACTTTTGTCTCTGACTTTAAGTTACAATGATAGCTTTTTGTACCAGTTCACAAGAGCAAGTTAATAGCAATGGTCTCTATAAATTGAAAATACCTGTGAGCAATGATGAGCAGCACAGGACCAACAAAGTTCGGTCTGGAAACAAAATTGTTTCTGGACTAGGGGGAATTTGGCAAAAATAAAGGAGAGATTTTTTTTTTTCGCAGCAATCCCTGTTTGCCAGTACAATCCTTGTGAGCCATCATCAGCCATACGTTCAAGTAAAGCATAAATATGTTAAGCCTGTCTCTGTAATGAATAAGGTCTTCTGGCACTGCATATGTCACTTCTGTTACGGACCATAATTCTGAGCTCAGCAGTGTTCACATACATATCTCCATTTGGGACAGCAGCAGTAAAAACAGAAAGGTCTCTGGTTTCCGCATGATATTTTCTGGCATAGTTGGACTTGGTTCTGCATTGGAGGATTAGGATTAGAATACAGACATAATAAAACTTCAGGGTTTCTTTTCCAGCATGGGTTCTTCTTATTAGAATCATATGGGGACATAAATAGATCATAAAAATAGTAAATCTGTTATAATTTCAGTTATATTTATTATTCATACACTGGATGTATTGTGAGAAGAATTAATTCTGGACATGTATCAGCAAAGTGAAATTAATAAATAAATCACTCCCCACTTGGTTTCCCAGACATGAGAATTGCTTAAGTAAATAACAAACTTTTGACTGCTTGCAGTATTCCAAACAGCACATCAAAATCTGAGGTAAGGTGAAGGCCTTTCTAAGGCAGGACTGCTAAGGTTTGGACACATAGAAGACAGAGACATGTAGGTAGAAAAGAAGCCCATCAAATGACCAGAGGAAGAAAATTTATCTGTGACAGTATGTAAGTGAGTGTAGGAAAGACTCGAGCTTGTAATAACATCAGGAGGAACATTATCTCCTAGGTTTAGCTATACCTTGAGTGAGAGGACCTTAGGTGGGAAAAGCTGGTCAGAGATGGGAGGGGTGAATAGAACTGACTGACAGGCTGCTGTTGGAAAGTTAGACTGACCCGACTTGCTTATAATGACTGAAACAGGAGGCAATGGCAAGAGGAAATACAAGGTAAAAAAAATCTTTGAATGAGAGATGAGGACCAAACGCGTTAGAGGAAATGGCAAAAAGATTGGCCAAGGTACAAGCTTGAACAGAAGAAAACAGATCCAGGATAATGAGGTAGAAGTGGCAGCTTGCTTAAATAAAATTGTCATTCAAAAGACAGAAATAAAGACAAGAATAAGGTCTTCTGAGTGTGAATATCCACTTCTGGCCTGGCTGCAACCACAAATATTGTAATAGAAAAATCAGCTTAGTGCTCGTGATTTGAAACAGAATAACCAGCTTCAATACAACAGAGAGCAAACCTTTTGAGCTCTTTTCCTCTCATTAATTAGCTCCTTTGACAGTATATTCCCTCCGTCCATAGTGATTCTCTGATGTTTTCTCCCAAAAGTTTTCTCTCGGCTCTTGCACCACCACTGAAATGCATAAAAAACTGTAGAGCCAAATCATATCCCAGAACTAGCTGTCCATCCTTGAATCAATTTCTATCACACTGCTCACTCCACAGGTTAGGACCTTGCACTCAGTTAACTGCAACCCAGTGAATCTCTGGAGGACACAACTGACTTTTCTTGCTTAGAAATTTAGGAGAAAATAAAAATGTCACTTTGTGCTGCTTACAAGATAAAAACTGAAGACCTGCTTCTGTGGGTTCCCATGTGATGCATGTGAAAGCACAAAGTAACCTGGTGAGATGCCAGACTGTGCACACTGACTGCTGTGTTCAGACTTCTCATGTTTTGATCAAGCCTGAAACAAGTGTCAAACCCTCACCCTGGACCCTCCAGTTACTGGACAGCCACAGATGAACTTGCAAGAGCAAACACTAATCTTAGGACAAAGAGAGATCCCATATAACTCTTCCTAGGGAATGTGAACTGTGCACAGAAAATGGTGCTCAGAGTGGTGAGCAGAAATAAGGAAGGGCAAGTATTTTAAATGTGTTTTAAACCAGGACCTAGCAGGACATCAACAGTGGGAAAATGTGATGTGGCAGGTGGGTCATCTCTGTTATCTGTGTCGCTTGCAGACGCTATAACACTTGAACATTGCAGGCTGGTTTTTTTCAAAATTAAATGTAAAAAATGGGGGCAGGCATGACATTCAGTCTAGCAAATGCTGTCTCTTAATGTCCTCCCCCTCTAGCTCACATTCTCCTCCCAGAGCCTAATACATATTTCATTTCGAAATTTATTTGTTAGAAGCTTTCAACCTTGTGCTACTGTACAGACACTAAATACAATTGCCATATCTGACTATAAGCTTTGAATGGAGTCAAATTATTCTACAGAATTCTTTTCTCTGTTTCTCTCACCTTTGTCAAGAAGCTGTATGAATTCTCAATCACCATCAGAAACATTCTCCTGCTCAGGTTCAACATTCTTCTGACCATTCCTCAAAGAACCTTTTAAAGAAAAAAAGAAATAAATTAAAAATTCTGTATCATGATCTAGCAGCTATTTTTTCCTTTTAATGTAGGAACACTAGCCCCACTTGCTCGGTTGTTTTTTGCCTAATGTTTATAGAAGTGTATGTGTGAGTGTGCTGGCTTATAAAGCATCAGGCTAACATTTGGCATTGGAACAGTGTAGCAGAAATGAATAGCTCCAGCTTGCAGACAACATTTGTATTGACCACTGATCTATTGAACTGTTATATTTAGAGGGATCATTTAAAGGAAAATCTCATAGGCTATTGAATTTGAAGCTGTTCCAGCTACTCTGCAAGGCTTTTATTTTATCCTTTCTTTTCTTTTGCCTGCAGTGAATTCTCCAAGGCAAATGGTGTAAAATATTTTGCTGGAGGGGATACTTTACTTTCAAGATTTATTCCTTTGCACCACAAATATATCAAGGAAAAAAAAATCAAAGACAATAGCAAAAAGAAAAAAACTGGGAAGTTTATTTTCAATCTCATTGTGAGAGTTTGACAGTCAAGCAGGGCTTGTTTGTTTTGTCATAGAGGGAAGTTTTATGATAGGCAGCTATGATCAAATTGAGATAACTCTCATTATTTTATTTTAATATTAGTTGTTTCTCCTTTGATGCGATGTCAAGGGAAGAACTGTCCTTCCTATTTAGACATCTGCTACAGAGGAACTGTCTGTTAATTATCTTGACAGATACAACCTGCAAGTTTATCTTGATGAGCTGTGATCTATAAAATGTAAAATATATCAGATTGTTATGTATACAAGCCTCCTTGGCATGCTAATAGCATGTATTTAGAGATGCTTGGTCTTTGCTTTCTAGTAGTTTTTACTTTGAGCTAACGCTTGGCTTCTTATTTGCAATATGATGGTCAGATCATCATGCACACACCCTATTACAATCTGCCTGATTTTGAGGAGAGAAATATGCATTAGATTATTGAATAGTCTGCAATATCCAAACCTGAGGGACTGTTTTATTGGTCATTTCACCTTGTGCATTCTCTTCCTTTTTATTCCCTTCCTAAAGCATCTTGTGTGACTTTTTAGCCTTATCAAGTGTTGACAGTGAAACAAACAAATACATCTTATTATTAAAGAGATTCTAGCCAGGAGGTAAAAAAAAAAAAAAAAAAAAAAAGTGTTCCTAGGAGATTTCCTTACATATTCTGTGGACTGTAGACAGTATAGCTTTACATTTATTGAAATTGTCTTTTCCCCCTGAGTTCTAAGAAAATGTGCCTAAAGCTATTATCGCATCTATCGACTCTGTGGGATTTAATGGACGTGGCTCCTGCTCCCAAGTGGCTGGAAAATGACCTCTATGAAGCAAAGTTCAAGCAGAGTGAAAGCTCTGAGGCTGAGATTAGAGACTTGTCAGTTGCCTGGTAGGATAAAAGTGTAAAATTATATGTGACGCCCAGTTCAGTCACATCAAACAGCTCAGAAATGTTTACTGAATGAACTACACAGTCTCTAATTACACTTTCCCCTTAAGTATTCACATTATCATGGGCAACAAATATCCAGAGAATCTGGAAAGGGAAAGCTGCTAATAAGTATGCAACAATTACACCAGGCATGGTTTTGCACCTTAATTTTCCTACAGTGATTATTTACAGTGAAGAGGCAAATGTGGCCAGTCATTACATACGGTATCTCTGGTTTTGACCTTCTGAAAAAAAACCCAATAAATTTTAGATCAAAATATAGCAACAGGAGCACAACTATGAACAATAAAATAAACACAGCTTCCTCAAAACATGGTACAAAACATTGCTTTAAGCCAGTGACCCTTAGTGACCAGGCTGTTCAGGGTGGTCACATATATAATGTCAAATGATTACAGCAGCAACTAAGACCTGATGAATCAGAGTGCATTGAAATTGCTCTTCCACTGCTTTCTGGAGGAAGTGCATTAATCTTGCAAACCGTGAAGTTTTTCTTTGTTATTGCAACTTCCTTATATTAAAAAATACCTTTCTCTTGATATTCACTAAATCAAAATTTTGTAACAGTGCAGAAGACTACAGGTGAAAGGCTCTCCTTCCATAAGTAAGGACCCTGCACTACACTTTAACTATCACCCACAAAGACTTCTGATCATGAATGGGACCCAGAAAGCGAGAGCAAGAGGGCCCAGGGACGTCCGAGCTGAGCTTTGTAGGGCAGTTGTAGTTGACTGGCCTGAGACACTTCAGGTGAGAAGATAAGGCCAGGCTTTGCTGGTGGTGTTCACGTGCTAGAAGACATGTTCCACCTCATCCACTCACAAGCCACTGGAAGCCCAATGAAGCACCAAGGTTGTTAGTAAATCTGCAGAGCAAGAAATCTGGGATGCTCCATTTCCAGTGGCAGACAGGTAATGAAGCAGTCAGGCATGGGGCTGTAAGAAAGAGAGCTAAGTGCTCGATCTGCTGTTATCTGTGTGCTGTCAGTGGGCAATAGATGAGTCCTGGTGGGGTTTTTTTTCTTCTTTCTGTCTTTGAAAATGCATTTTACACATTGGAAATACCATTTTTTCTTTTCAGTAATTTTTTTTAGTCATATTCTATAGTCAAGAAAGGAAGAATTTATTCATTTGAAGGAATAACTACAACAGACAGAAAATGATACACAATAAAACTTAGTTATACTAAAGTGCTGAGTCATTCTAGAAGAAAACATATTTTTGACATCTGAATATTTTGCTGTCTACTCAAAGTATAGTTTAGTTAAACTATATTACATTAGCAAGTTTAGACACAAATTATTTCACATAAAGATATTTGCTGTAACAGTTATCATAGGGTAAATGTAGCTTTATCTCTGTATCTGAATTTAATATATATTTTTTTTTACTCTGATTAATTTTCTAAGATAACAATTAGCTTTTTCCTGATCTTTTTTAATTCCAAATTCTTTAACATCATAAAAAAGACTAATTAACAAATTCAGAACAATAATCTTCTACAATATATTCAATAACTCTAGTAAAAGTATTTTTTCTTTACACTTTTATATGGTCTCTAAAACATGTGCTTAATTAAAATTGATCTCTCTTACTTGAAATCTTTACAGAGTGACTTAGTGAAACATGGCCTCAAACACAGTTATTTGAAATTAAATTAGCAAGAGATCTAAGCAATAATGTGTAATTGCTGTTACATAGTGTCACTTACTGTCTCAAGTATTTTAATAATGAAGAAGTATACATGGTTTTTCAGCTGATTTTTAAAGACTTCTTGATTAAACCATGTACTTGGCCTGATGATCAGCAGGTGAGACAATTTAGTTGCATTTTCGGAGGAGGAGAGTTTTATTTCTCCATATGGATATTCTGGAGTGGTGGGAGTCTGGTGCCAAGTTCTGGGGTCCAGCTCACCCTTAGAGGTCACAAGGGGCACATCCCACAGTATTTTCCCTATTAGCTGAATTAGCCACACCATGAACTCTGAATAGTTAACCTAAGATGGCATGATATTCTGCTTTTTAAGTATGTATGGTTAAGGCTCTGTTATAATCCTCGAATGAAATACACTAAAAAAAGTTTAAAAAATCATTCCTTAATTTCTTCCTATGTCTGACTCTAAACAGGCAGTAGTATCATTGATTCATTATCTTCCCTCATCTCTTCTGGGATGCCTATTTTATGCTTGGTCAACTACCAAACTTTACAGATTTCTCTGTTTCATTGATAGAGGTGTTATTTCTATCAAGAAAATACAGAAATGCATGCCATCGAAATTAAAACTGTACTGCTGCCAAAACATGTAAGGGACATGAGGACATTTTCCAAGACATCCAAAGTAGCTCAGAAAAACTGACTTATGTAGAGAAAGAAATGCAAATATGTGGAAATAAAGGGAGTATCTCTTCTGCAGTGCTTTGTCAGAAGGAGGAAGTCCCACATCACTGCCATTCCCCCACTGATTAACTGCACTCTCTCCAGGTATTTTGAAGGTAGTTGCCTGAAAGGCAGTTTGACATGAGAAATGCAGGTCAGATCATTTAGCAGCCATCCTCAGGAGCAGAGACAAATACACACTATAGACTGGCTGATGCATGAAAAATACCCCAAGTCTCTCACACATAGAATCTCTTTAGAAATTGTGCCATTTTCACACTAAACTTGATGAAATCTTGAATGGGGAGTGAGATCAAGATAGAATGGACAATTGTTTTGGTAAAAAGGCTTATAAATCTTGATGAAAGAAAGCACTTTTTAAAAACAGTTCACATATTCCATGGTAAGAATTCAAAATCTGTAATGGAAGAAGCCCTTTTAGAGAAGGAGATTCCCTTCAAACTTTGCCCTTTATAGACAATTTGCACAGCTATCCCTGGGCAGAGTTTACAGAGTTCTGAATCTTTTTATAACTCTTCAATTCTTGATAGCAAAGGAAACAATTAACCCCCATAGTCTATTATTTGGAAATAATTATCAAAATCTTTGCCTCCAGTCTCCTTTTTTTCTCCCTTTCCACTGTCCTGAGGCTATTAACATTGGTAGTGAAAAACAGATCTGGAGGGTCCTGCTAATCTCAAGGCAATGGGAAGTGGATGGGACGCTAAGGGAGTTCCAAAGTAATGGATCTCTCAGTAAGTGGTGACTAGAAACTCTTTTTTGGTGCACTTTTCCTGTGGCAGGGATGCTGGTGTATCAGACAACACGACCTGAGGCAGATGTAATAAGGGATTGCATCCCAAAACTACAAGTCTACCTTTTGCTTCTTGGAACTTTTCCTACTTGACCGACAATTCCTTTTCTCTGCAATAACTGTTACAAAAAAGATATTCTCAATGTCTTTTCAAGGGAAGGTAATTTGAGAAGATGGAAAGTGGTTTTAGATGTTTCCAACTTTAGTTTAATTTGGTTTTTTGTAAAAACGGTCTTTAAAAAAAAAAAAAGTATGTTAAGAATATGCCCTGGG
The DNA here is from genome assembly GCA_013400315.1 of Bombycilla garrulus. Taxonomy (NCBI): domain Eukaryota; kingdom Metazoa; phylum Chordata; class Aves; order Passeriformes; family Bombycillidae; genus Bombycilla; species Bombycilla garrulus. The sequence goes on along the minus strand of VXBU01004554.1, from coordinate 83,519 downwards.
CTTAACTTCCTGTGGATAAGAATAGGATAAGTTATGTCTTTTCATCATAGAAAGGTGATCTTTTCTCTCTACCAGTGTTATAAGCATCTGCAAGTCTGTATCCACAGGGAACAATCAATTTCTTCCCAAGTTTGCTCATTAAAGTATCTGACTATAACTTTACTTATTTTCAACAGAAGGTGCCCTCATTTTGTAGCAGATATTGAAACTGAAAATAAGTTCCTTACACATATACTGTTAGAGTTAGAGAATATCAAGTGTAGACTGCCTCCCATTTCTACTGTAATGAAGCACAGGCTCTACTCCTGGTTCTCAGTGGGAAGTTGTGACTGGCTAATTGACAACCTGAGATGGGACAGAATGAAACTCTCAAAAATATTTCCTTTATATGGAACATGATGTAAAATATCACATGATGAAAACAAGGAGATTAAAAAGCATTCACTTTGCAGATGCTCAGTCTTAATGCTTCCCTCCTGGTGGTACCATGTCCCCCCACCTGCTGGCCCAGACAGAGCCCTTGATGGTCAAAAAAACCTGCAATTTTCAATGCTCTCTCCTGCCTCCTCCATCTCTCTTTTTTTTTTCTTTTCTTAAAAAAACCCGATATCTGATATTATTTTCCACTTTGCAGTTATAATTTTTCATAGAGATTCACCTTTAGTATAATTCTCATCTTTTTCCTTTTCCTGTACCTCTGTATGGTCATGTGGAGTGCTTGCCCCATCAGAAGAGAGGGCAGAGCAACCTCTCTGCTTTCCTCACCATGATTGGTTTGAGAGAGTCCTGCAGGCAATTTAAGGTCGGCTTCACCCCTGCCACAATAAACCACTTTTTATAGAGCTCTTATCCGATCCAAGTTGAACTGCAGAGCACATTTCAGTAGCAGCTTAATTCACTTTCTCCCTTCCCTCAAGTTGAAAACAGGACATTAGTTGCCGTATAATGTGAGGCCCATATCTTGTTTCTTCTATTATCTAGACTAAGTAAATCATAACAACAGCAATATAGTTGCACACTGATTTAAATGAAGAAATATGGTTTGAAGTTAAAATAATTCCTCTAATTTATATAGAGCAAAGCCACACACAAAGCCTTTTGTCAATGACATCCCAAATCAACATGTACAATCTTGAGAAATTGTTTGATTAACTTCCGCCTTGTAAAACATCTTCTTGTGGCAAGTACTTAAGCCTCTAAGAGCTGCCAAGTTCAAGCCAGTGTGGCTCATGCTATAAGTCTTCCTGCAGCCCTTTGGGCCACTTCGTAACGAGAGCTACCATTTTGCTGTCACTGTCACTTCGCATATCCACTCTCTAAAGCTCTGTTTGTTGCTTCATTCTGTTCTATGTCTCCCTTAGGAACTTCTTCATTTTAATATAAATAGAGCGCTTCATCATGCAGTGCCAAAGACTCATGGAAGGTATAACTCTCAATATTACTGAAAATGATGCATACAGATGAATTTGGCCAGCAGATCGCAAACAAAGGGCCTTAAAGAAAAGGGAAAAACTTCCTAATCCAACAGTAGGGAGGGTAAAAGGTTGAAAATAATAAAGGAAAGGGGAAATGAACTCTTCACTCTGCTAACCATAGGTTTGATTATAATTCACAAACATAACTGGAAGCAGGTAGTTAAAGCTTTTTGCCATATGGCATGAATGCATCATACAGTATGTATATTTTTAATGTTGATTTTTAATTGGATTTTTTGTTTAACATGGAAATTTATTTTCCTTCTGAATCAAGAGGATTCTAAAAACTCAAACCATAATTATGAGCAAAAATTTATATTTGTTTTAGAAAACTGTTTTAAAAAATTAGTTTTGGAAATTTTAATAGTTGGGGTGTAACATTTAAAATTTTACATGGTTTTTAATTATTCTTTTTTTAATCCACACATTTATATTATATGATTAAGGATTTGCTAATAAGATATGACCTGGCAGTATTAAAATAGAAAAAATAGGATAAGACAGTAGGATTAAGAATACCCAGGCAGATCAATGCATGAACCTTGATATAATATGTGTTGAGAAAACACAAAATGAAAACACAAATTCTAACACTTTCATAGTAACATCAAAATAATACTAATACTAATAACAGTAACAATACTAATAATAATAAATCTAGAGTGTTACAAGCACTGCATGTCACTTGCATTATGTAGTAGCTGTAATATGTTACATTCTGGTCATCATTGCAATATTTCAGAAGAGGCAAATGAAATCAGGGATCAATTTAGTTCTGCAAATTCTACCTGTCACATATTGGTGTGTAAACCCAGTGCCATTGGCAGATTTGATCTAATCCCATTCTGTAGAAAGTAACATGAGGGGATCAAATAATAGTTGAGTTTTGCCATATTAAGAGTTTCTAATGACTTCATTACATTTTAACCCCCTTGCCTACAACCCTTTGGTTTTAGCCTCTTACTTGGACAATAAAACTGTTTCTAATATATCCATATGGAAATGCTTTGTGGATCATATCAGCTCATGCTTGCATATTTAACGTGATTGTTCCAGTTTAATAGCTAACTGCACAACATTAGCATTTCTGTTTCCTTTTGTGCCCTCTACAGTGAACACTCGGGTTCTCTCTTATTTTTACTATACTTTTCAAGGGCTACGTGTGCAGAAACATCCCAGTCATTTGGAATTGCTAATATCCAGTTACAAATTCACAAGTGGCAGATACGCAACCATGAAATTCAGTAGTTACAAAGCAGAACATTTGTACATTGTAAATTCCTGCACATTTCTTATGTTGCATGATGGGGAGCAGCAGGTGACATTATCCAGTTTTATGTGCACTTTACCTTTCTCTAACACCCCTCTCTCTCCATTCCCTCCTGTGGATGCTGCTTAAGTATAGAGTTTCATTCATTCACTTTAATGCAAAAATCCATCACGCTCAAAAAAACCTTCCCAGAGACTCGAATGGGACCAAAACTGATACAGACTCCAATCTGAATAGGTATATTTGTATGGTTACATATGTCCTCATGTCCTTTCCTTGGCACAGGCTGCCCAGGGAAGAGGTGGAGTCACCACCCCTGGAGATATTTAGAAGATGCCTAAGTGTGGACATGGTTTGGTGGTGGTCTTGGCACTGCTGGGCTAATGGCTGGGCTCAGTGACCTTAAAGGTCTTTTCCAACCTATATGATTCTATGATTTTGCATAGTTATATAGACAAGGGTGAGCACAGAGGCAGGATGGAGAGCATATTACAGTGTTTAATGGGTGTGTGGTACTTATCCTTTCTGCCATCTACACTTTCTCCCCCTCATCACAGAACAAAGCACCTCAAAGGTATTCAGTTATGTAACTCGTGACCCTTCAGTGGGGCAAAGAGCTATTATTATACTTTTTTGTAAATCAAAAATTCAGCCCAGAGACACCTGGTCACTTCAGCATCTCCCACTTTGCCAGTAGCAGAATCCTGGGCAGGTTTGATTTTTGCAGCTTCTCCTGCCATATAAGAACATTTATCAAAACTTTCATACTAAACATAGGGTAACTGAAGTCCCCGGTAGTGGTGGTAAGGAGAGGTTTTCATGCCCCAATGCCAACACAATGAGTATTTCAGTTATTTTGTGTTGAGGAGTGCAGTGTGGAAGCCTTCTTACCTACAAATCTGCCTTAATATCAAGGCTGCAGGATTGTGATCCATCCCTCTCTTTTGCTCAAAAAAGCTGCACATGGAAAGCTCAGACCAGGACCAGTCCCCTGAGCCTCAAGAGCAGACCATGGATGACAGAGACCCATGGCCAGGCACCTCCCTCTCAGGGGAACACATTTCCAACAGGAATATTTTTCTTTTACAGAACTCAGCATTGGCAAACCACCGGTGGAAATCTGTGGAGCAGGATGGACAGATACAAAATTTATTTCTGTGCACTGTAGAACTGCTCCTAGACATGTGTGAGGGCTTTTGCTACAGAAGTAACTCATCTGGTATATTAGCCTTATGTTCCTTTAACACAGCTGCAAATTCCACCTTTAAAAAAAAAAAACAACAAATAAATTAATTCAGTTTTAGAGAGGAGGTATTATAGGGGTGCATATCAGGGAAATGAAAAATCTTGCAAAACAGACTTGCACAGAAAGGAAGAATGAGGTGACTACCTAATGCCTTTTTATACATTTTTTTAACATAGTGATTTACTCCCAAGTTGTATTTAAAAATTTGTGTAGTCTATATACATCTCAAACACCTATCATAAAAATATTTGCTTGGTATCTGTAAGACGCTCTTTCACCAGACCAAAACATAGAGCCATGTGATATTGTTTTCAAATACACATTATTCTACTTAATAAGTAGCCCAGCATATCTTCAGCCACACCACTTGCAGAAAAATACTGCTTGGTGAATAAAGTGGGATAGAGTTTCTCTCACATTTATAAAAGACAGTGGGACATAAGCAAATGTTGGTATTCAATCATCTTCTACCATAATTGATACTTTTCAATGAGGGAGAGCAGCAGACACAAGCAGATTTACTCAGAAGACAAATAAACTTGTAGAAATTTTTTAATTACTGTGGTCAAATTCTACTGTCACATTGCAAATTAATTGGTGGCCAAACTTAGTTTCAGGTGTCTGAATAAAAGTATTTTCTTATTACATTTTTGGTGTATAAATAATACATGGTATTTTTGTGAGGAAATAGTTGTGTAACTCACACTTTCACTCTATTTGTGCCTGGAAGTCTTTGCCTCACCTGTGTCAAAGCATCATAATCTTACAGCTGGTAATTGCAGCAGAGTGGCGCCTTGAGTTATTTTTGTGGTCAGCATGAGATGGCATGTGACATTTTATGTTATAGTAGCCCTCAAAGAGGCCTTTCTATCATAAAGATTTTAATGCAGAAAGGGGAGGGAGTGGAATCTGCCAACACCTCTTTGAGTTGTAATGTTCTTGATCATGATGTAAAATTAGGGTGATTTGTTTATTTGTCAAATTCATTACTTTAATGTTAATACACAGTGGTGTATGTAGCACACTATCTAGCTAATATATTTAAGGCAGCTTGTCAAAATAAATGCATATTAGTTCAGTTCCAACTACGCTGGACTTTTGCCCAAGCAGAAAATGAGCAAATTAGAGCAAGATTTTAACATGATGAGTCACACCAGTCATATTAAAACCCTACCTTTTAGGGAGCACATTAGGTGATATCCAGGAGCTCATATTTAGAACCTTCTCATAAACATTGTAAAAAATTTTGCTGTGTAGGAGCTACAGAGGGACTCTGGGGTTTAGCTTGCTCTGTTTTTAAAATGGCAGCAGATCAGATGTGCTTTAAGAAACACAAACAACTGTATTTTTTAAGTGAGCATTTTTTAATCTCCACCAATTTCTTAGTAGCCTACAAATAAGCTTATGCTCTTTCAGCTGAGAATATATATCAGGTTTCCTGGAAACCATCCCACTAGGGCATGACTATAGCTCCAATATAAGCAGTGAAGCACTTAAAAGGGGGCTAATTAGCTATTTGCTGTACTTGACAGATAAAAGATGTATGCAAGCACAGAGAAAAGACTGCAAATATAGATATCCCTGATTATGTTATTGTCCAACATTTTAATTAATTTCTTAGACCACCTTTGTGTAATGTAAAAAGGTTTTGAAAGATGTGACAGTAACAAGGCTGTGGTGTTTCTTTAACTAATCACCATCACTGCAGGGTGCTGGAAATTTTAAAGCACGTTTTATATGCTCAGTTCATTGAAAAATTACTTTTAGTTCTACTGGCCTTAATTTTTGCTTTATTTGCAGAGCAGCAATGAGAAAGGTGTGCTTTCACACAACTAGTGTGCTGCCTAGAAGCCATTTTGGCATGTAAATCATCTGCACAGGAGACAGATTGGCTGGTAGCTACAAATAGGGACAGATGATAAAACCTGTGGTGTCCATCTGCAACTCTTTCACTGGGTGAGGAAGCAATGCCGCTTCTCTGAGACTTATTTTAGCTACCCATGAAATTAGGAAATCATATTTATCTGTCAGTTGTGAGCATTGTGTAGTTTTCTACCTCACCAGCCTTCAAGTTCTTGGAAAGCTTGAAATGTAATTTCCTCACAATATATTTTTATTTCTAATTTTAGCCAAAACCAAATGCAAAGTAGCCTACAGTGTGAAGCTAGCCAGGCAAATAAATGCATTAAAAATATTCTGAAACAAAACCAGTTTGGCCCAGGATTTAGATTCCAGCAGGAATTAGGGCTCCTTCCTGGTTTCCTGGTACAGTTTCATGGGTTCACAATGATACACAGCCACCTTGGCTATAAGTCAGTCAGTGTCCTGCCATCGATGTTACAGGAAGGAAGGATTGGCCCTTTTATAAAAATAGGGGTGTATGTGGGTAAGCAGAGGGGCACCAACAGAGTAAAGAGCAGTTCAGAAACCAGCAGCATTTTAAGCTTTGTTAATAGCAAGGAGCCAGGTACATTAAAGTAGCAGACAATTTGTTTGATAAGCAATTGATATTTGACAGGCCAGTGACAGCCATGTTGTCAGGAGATCACAGCTCCTGCCTCAGTATGTGACTTTAAAAACTTCACTAGGGGAAAAATTACAGTCAGGCAAGCAGCAGCAAGGCATAGCCTAAGGCACTATCTGCCAATAACTAAGTCCTAGGGAAAACTGATTTGTGGCTTCTGATCACATGAACCTATAGCCTTCACTATTGACTAATTGTGGTTCATCTGGATGTAGATCTATCTTGGCTAACAAGAAAGCACTAGAGGTCTTCATTTAGCCATTGAGCTGAGTCTCTGGAGACATGTGTGCAGCTGTCTTTACCTTCTTACCAATCAACACATCAAAAGCTGCAGAATATATTTCCACTTTCAGAAATGCAAACTGCAAGTGAGATAAAGTTGCCAAACTAGACTTGAAAAAGAGTGAATGATTATGACTCTCCTCCAAATACAAAAGATAAATCATTTATGACCGTGCAGAACTTTGCTATCTATATAAATTCAGAACAGATACGATGGAATCAATTTATCAGCTGGACAGCCACATCATTTTAATGTAACTGTAAAGGATTAAAACAATTTTAGATGTGTTTTTTTTTCTACAAAGCATCATCCTAGGGAGAACACAAGCAGACAAGGTGAATGCTCATTCCCTTGCTGAAAGTGGCCATTGACTGATGCTGTTTCAAATTATCTTGGTGAAAATAGTGTAGTTAAAAATAGTCCACTTTGTGCCTTGAAAATCAGCTGTTAATTATTATGCAAAGCGTTCTACGCAGTCCAAACATTATGCTAAAATTGGGAAAAAAAAATACAAAAATACTTTGGATGTATTTGAGGGTAAAACTACAGGAGAGACAGGATGAACACTTTTGGCTTTAATCACTTTCATGGCTTCTCTTCTGGTTAACAATTCATTCAATTACAGGTTATATTGGCAAGACACAGGACACCACCACTGAAGTGGCTGAGTTCCTTCATACTCCATCAATGCTCTCAGCTAAAAGTCCAAGCAATTTTAGGGTTTAAATACAGTTTGACTTTAAGTTCAGATTCAAGCCACATTGTATTTAATAGGACAACAATTTGCTTCAGGCTCAAATGACCAGGATTTTGTGGTGTCTGTTAATCAAGGCAGGACCAGCCAGTGTGGATCTGACTCAGACTCATGCTGCTCTTTCTTTTCTTTTTTCTTTTCTTTTTTCTTTTCTTTTTTCTTTTCTTTTTTCTTTTTTCTTTTCTTTTCTTTTCTTTTCTTTTCTTTTCTTTTCTTTTCTTTTCTTTTCTTTTCTTTCTCAGTAAGCTGGGAGACAAGTTTTTCTTGTAATATTTGTGTTTCCTCCCAGTCCAGAGGAATGGGAGTAAAAACAGTGCAGAATCTTTGCAGAATTTCAGTAATGTCCATGTGCCACCTTGACTTCAACAGGGAAATGGCAAATATTTTTGCCATATCACATTCTGCACAAATAAATTGGGATTCACAGTCTGGCAGAGAAGAGCAAATTGGGCACAAAGTTAAAACAAATATAAAGATCCCCTTAGAATGTCCATCCTTAGGGTAACTGTGCTCATTTTTATTTACATTAGTGAATACATGTTACTGGACTACCTATCTTGACCAAGTTGAAAGGGGATAACAAAACTAGATGGGCAGTCTGGTACTAGAAGTTACTAGGAATTTAAAGCAAGAGACAATTTAAATTTAAGACCTGTTCTTCAGGGCAGATTTTGTATGTAGGTAAAGCAAAGGAAGTTTATGTGTGTTACCATTTAACATAACAAATTTCTGCATCTGTGAAGGTGTATCTATTGCTGGTTATTATTATTGCTACTAATTTTGAACTAGCATACAGATGCACTTTTTTCCTAGTTAAATATTTACATCTATATATCACATTTCTTTTTGTTGGACTTACACTGTGAAACTTGTGCCCAGTAGACTTACAATAAATGACAAAAACTCTTACAGGCAGTGTAAGCTGTTCAGCCTGTTCCCAAAACTGCCACATCCTTGTTGTTACAAAACCCTCTCTACATATTACTTATAATTTTGCAAAATTAACTCCCAAGGATAACATTTTCCACACTGACATAGTTACTCTGGAAAATATCTCTCCATCCTCTTGTCCTCTTGTTTTTGAAGGACAGAAATTCCTCTATAATAGAGGCAGGGATGGCTTGTTACCACTTACTCAAAAATGCCTTCAGCTGACCAAATTGGAAAACTTTGTGAGGAAAAACCAAAAAAAAAAAAAAAAAAATAAAAAAAAATCACTGCTTCAGAACAGTCTTAGTAAAAATAGCTGCCACTTTGCCACTTTTAAGAATTCCTTTTTGGAGTGAATACTCTGAAGATTTTTACCATATTAATTGCGTTCTGTCCCCCTCAAAAGACAGGATGGGCACAAACTTAGGGCAAGAGCGACCTGGAAGCGTCTCTAAAATTTTCTCTCGAAGGTCTGCTTCTTTTCAGGGCTGCAGCCAGGTCCTGTAGCTAGGAGCAAGGCATTGCCAGCATTTCATACTCCTTATGAATGCTCCCACAAGCCTGGTGGGTATTTAGGCAGAGAAAAAATGTGATGAGCACGTTATAGAGAAAGGGATAGGGACAGGATAGATGAGATTTCATGTGAAATTCAGAGCTAAATGTTTTTCCTTAGAAAATACTAGTTTTGCAAGTTTGTAACTTCCCTGCAGAAATTACAGTTTCATTCAGAAAACTCTAACCGTAACACTTCCTTACTCCAGTTCCCCACTCCTCCACCCCCCATATCTTACAGTTTTTAATAACACAAATATGCCTTGTTTTCTCAAATCTCTCTCTTCTCACTCAGTGTGCAGGACCAATCTGCTCGGGACATGGATCCAAACTTTGAAAGCAACAGCTGTAGCTGCTTCATCCATTACAAAAGTTACCAAATCTGCAGTAAAGGAAGGTGAACACAACAGAATATGGCAACCAGTGATCTGGTCTCATTGTCAGAACGGTTCACACTTGTGAATTAGATTCTTCAGAAATATCCATCTCCAAAATAACCCCTTTCACGGGCAGGCACCAGCCAGTCATTACTATGTGGGCACCTGAACATGAGCTGAAGGTGCTTATCTGCTGAATGCCCCACTCCTGGGACATTTTTTATGCATTTTAAGTGCCTACCATATATTCTGAAGAAAAGGAAAAAAGTAAAACAAGTTCTGAATAAGGAGCTATCAGAGTTCTTTAACCTAAATAAAAAGTTGTTTTCATAGGAGGAAGAGCTGATGATGGAGGTGTTTATTACAAAGAAGTACACACAAAACAAGGATACAAATTATTGTGTTTAGTTATCTTAACCCCTCTCAAGTGTCTTGGAAATTGTTTTGCAAACTGGATGGTTGCTTTATAAACAAATTGCCTTTCTTCCCATTTGGAATTTGAACTCTCCAACTTTCCAGAGGGAATGCACTGAATCATTCTGATATTCTGTGACAATTTAAAAGCAAATGAAGGAAATACTCTGCACATCATAATTTTTTTAACACCTCTGCAGCAATTTTAAAATTGGTTGGATAAAATGACCATTTCTACTCTTAAGGGTTGCACATTTTTAAGTTACCAGAGCACTAATTTCCACAATAAAGACATAAATCTATCTATACAACGTAAGCCAAAACATACATATTTTTTATATCTATTTGCTGAACTCTGAAAATCCAGACACATAAAACATAAATAAAGAATATGTGTAAACTAAAAAGTAAAGCCCAGATAATTTCATCATGCTTTATAAAGGAGATTGGACAGTTTTGGTAAAAAGATTTCATCAAGGGAGAGTCTTCAGAACTAGAAAATGTGACAGCAGGCTGGCAGATGCCAGTGCCTGACTTGGGAAGATAGTTTTGGTGAGGACTGGAGAGCTTTTGAAATTTGAATGCAGCTCTTTGGCTCTAGCAGGTCAGATCTCCTCTACCTTTCCCAAAGAGTCTTTAGGAGGCTGAAAACATATGGAAATAACCTCTCTCAGGAATACAGAAGCCACAATACAAGCCCAAATCCTTGCTGGGTGCAATCTATCCGTAGCTAACAGGTACAGCTGGGGTTAGAAATGGCAGCTTGATAGTCAATCGCATTTCTCCCAAGCTTATGTCATTCTTTTGCAGGGAGCCAAGTCAACAAGGCCTGAAGTACTTCAGGAGTTTCCTCCCCTTTCACCTGCTGAGAAGACATAAAATCAGGATTTGATAATAGGTGCCACTTGCAATAACTAGAGCATGCAATGCGTTTTATATGCAGACCCATGTTCTCAACAGCTCCTCCTTTCTCTTTTCTTTTTCTATCCCAGGAATGCAGCTAAACAAATCCCCCCATATTGCATTAATTTTTAGAAACTTATTATTAAGAAGATAACTCCAGTGCTTTCAGCACAGTAGACTAGCCATAGCAGGAGAATGATTACTCTAAATGTGCCATGACTTATAAAACCTGAAGGTGTTACCTCATGAATTGGCTCTAGAGAATGAGTGACCCCTACCTACATTAGCTCCACACAAAAGGCCATTAAGAGGGGTTGGCCCAAAGCTCTGGAGTGGGACATTCCTTATGCCTTTGTGGTCAGAGGGACCAGACGCCACAGGATCACCCTCCTCACCTCCATCTGCATAACACACTGCCACCACTTCTCAACCAGTCTCGAGAAATTAAGAGCCTTCAGAAGAAAAAATCGGTCCAAAGCACAGGAACTATTTATCTGACCACTACCACTAACATTCCCACACTGCTTAAAACACATCAGGTGATATAAAGAGATCACTACTAAGCGTTCCAACCAAAGAGATGAATTTGAGAGTGGAAAAAGTGTCCTCAAAATCACACTCAGCATGTGTGTATCGGCTGCCTCATTTTTATGTGCTTCTCCCCTTTTTTTTAACTCTGGTTACCAAGAGATGTTTCATTATTTTATTCCCCCACAGGTACAGTTTTCCAATTATTTTCTGCCTTACAGATTAAGTACCATATAAGAACAAAAAAAGACACCCCCTAGTTTGGTAAAGGAGACGCGTCTTACACTTTGCTAACATTATAGCCAGATTTCACGGTCATGGGAAAACAAAACACCCCAAATGGAGCAGTTATTAATTCAATAAATCCAGCTGCTTTCAGTGCTCTGGGCAAAAGGCAAAGTTAAAAGCAGCTGCTTGTTGACGACATGTGCGACCTGACCAGGGGAAGGTAGCTGTTTTAGCACATCATCCACCACTTTGAAGGCTGACTGCACTCAATTTCTTAGACAATCTACACACCATTTTCAGTTCTGTACCTCCATAATTTATCACAACAATACCTCAAGCATACAGATTGGTGGGGAGGCAGGGTGGGGGATGAAAGCAATTTACAGTATAAAGATGAAAGAAGCTGGATGGCTCAAGAAGACCTACTATGTAAATCATATCCACAACTTAAAGGAATGTAGCCATAATATTCTGGAATTAATTTTTCCAGCATTCCTGTATAGGTCACACAAAGGTAAATGTAGTTTCCTCCTCCCCCTACCACTATATCTGGAGTTGTTTATCAATATGTTAAAGAGGAAATTGATTCTACCTCCCTTTTTCTACAAGGACAATAAGAACCTTATGTATAAAAACTTCTGATAAAAACAACAGCAATCAGTGAAATATTAGTGTGCAATCTGTCTGCATGTCTTCCCTTCATATTTTTGGGCACATCTTTCAAAAGTTACTTTTCATGGTACTCAAGACAGAGAAAGGAAAATAGTCTTTTCCCAGAAATAGTCTAGATCACAAACAGTGTATCCCAGATATCTCTTACCAATACCAGCTAACTTCAAAAATGCAAAAGTTATGTGCAGCCTTCCTACATTGCTACAATGGGATTTTAATACCATTATTTTAAACCTGATTTCAAACAGAGGTCTATATTTTCAGATAGTTTTCTAAATTATAATTGCTAAATATGTTTGATTAATCAAAGGTATGTTCTCTAACAGTAACAGAAAAAAAAAATCTTTTTTTATAAGATTATATGCACAAAAGTTTTCTTTTTAATTGACGGTTTGGTAGCAATCTTTTGCACACAAGGATTTATTTCTGTGTTCAGGAAGTGCACCATGTATCCCCAGGAGAATTTGTGTGCAAATCTCTTTACACAATTTTACCTCTTTTCTCAATGATCAATGACATATTTATCTGAGAAAACTCTGAATTTGCCTACATTTACTGTGTGCTTCTTAGCCCTCTAACTGCAATCTGATTCTCAGTCTCTCTCCCCTGGGATCTACTTTTAAAGGTACAAGCATGTTAACAGTTTCAAACAGCTGCTATGGAAAAAAAACATCATGAATGTTTCCTTCTTCCTCCTCAATTGTGGACTTAAATCTCAAAATACACTGAGGCTGAGTTGCAAGAAGCAGTTGTAGTTACAGGATTAACTCCAGACACCTCCTGTTCTAGCAGGCTCGAAGTTGAGGCTTATATGAGTGGAAAGGTGATACAAGAGATATTCATCTCTTGCTTTTCACACTGGTGGGTCCTGACATTTTGGGTCAAGCAGACTTTTAATGAATGGGAAAACTATTTCAAGTTATATTTAAGTATTTCTAAATATATTCCATGTTTTTCTCTCCTTCCATAGAGATTTCAGGCAACCAGTTTTAAAGACAAGAGGCTTCTGAAAAGAGCACAGACTTCAGACTAAATTTCAGTAGACCACGTAGTGCATTTGTAATGTGTGGTTTCACACAGAAGAGGTAACCTATTCCCATACAGTGGAAACAGAGGATAACATATTAGCTTTTGAATGGATAATCCCTCAAACCACGCTTCAGCCCAAATCATTAGATAACCTTCTGCGTGCACAATGTACAAATCCCACTGAATGTCTAAACATCACATTTCTAATGCCATCCCTCACATAGGCACGTGTGGAGACCTCACAGCTCCCTGCCTATTGCACTTTGGACGCAGGCTATTCAATTGAACATAACCATTGCCCCATCATTCCTTCAGCAAAGTATATAAAACTGTGTTTGCAATACTCTGACTCCTTGATGAAATGACCCACTCCCAGTTTGACTCCACTGTACCTCAAAAACTGGCTTAAAATTAAAATTTTCCTTTTTTTCCCCATCTGCTTCTGACATGCCATTTTGAATCTTCAGATTTCTTTGGATTCTCATGTGGTGGATCCCCTCTGCAAGACCCTGACAATCTTGCCAAAGGTTAACTCTTAGCCATCAGGCTGCCCATAACAAAACTGATGTATTATGGGGACTGATCATCACACCCCCTTTCACTGATGCTCCACTGGCATGCAAAGTGAGTGAATCACCAAATCTAAGGCTGACAATATCACAGGCAAGCATTTGCCACCTTGCCTGGCTAAATTATTTTGGCCAGTGAATGCAAACTGAACAGGGAGTATTTCACAGTTCTTGTCTAAACAATAAAATCTGTCCAGACAATATTTCTGGCTTTCTCTAAATCCCAGACAATCCAATGTGCCTCTTCAGCCTTTGCAAATAATCAAGTGTAAACGGTTTAAAATGGACTTCTGTTAAAAAGCAGTTGATCGCAACTTGCAATACTGAAAAATAGGATGGCATCTCTTGGATCTCCACAATGAAAGGCAAAGATCATTCCATACAATAAATAATCCTGTTATATTGAGTGACTAATTCCATTTTATTATTCATACAGTAGTGGACAAATTGATATAAATAAGAATGAAATTTTGCCCCAGTGCTTAACTCCCAAGCGTGCCTAACTTAGAATTTTACTAATAAACCCACGAACCCCAAAAGTTTTGCCAGCTGTCATATTTTCTTGCTAAATATAACTAAACCTTTTTTTAAAATTGCTTTTATAGAGAGAAATACATAAAATAAAGTCTCACCTGACTCACAGGATTATATTATAGCCTTAGCTTGAGCGTGCAGTGGGCTGGGCTATGTTTCAGCCACTTTCCTTACAACAGAAGGTAATGTTCCATTGTCCATCAGCCACACGGTGTCTGGGTAGACTGACTGGGTGGATCAGGATACCTGGGGTACAGGCAGAAGGAAAAGGAGGAGCTGTCATAGGTGCTGTCACAAGGAGGACAGCTGGTGAAGACTGAAAGACATGTTAAATTTAGAGCACCTACACTAAATTTGCAGCCTCTCTGTTTAGGTATGAATTACCTCTCACAGCATTTGGGACAGTAACCTCTGAAGAAGGGAGGACCCGGCTGTTATGTGCAATGAATCTGTTCAATACCAAGCCCAACACAGTTTAGGAGCTTGGAATCCATCTGTGTTTAGCAGTGCCTGTGTGCTGCAAGGTTTTCAGGCTCTGCACAAATCCTGTGCATCTGTCGCAGATCTTCAAAAGTTGAAAAGTGGAAAAAGGAGGAATTTGGGGTTGCCTGTTGGCTTCTCAGGCCACAGGGGTGCTTAGACACCATGAAGTTGCCTAGTAGTGCTGCAGGAGTGAGGATGAGATGGTGGGCACTGTCCCCAGACAAGCCCAGGCAGAGAGGATGAGGGACATCTCACAGGTCCTCCTGGGACGTTGGTTCGCCAGTGTTCCAGACTTTTTAATTTCTACAGCTGCAAAGCAGACAGCCAAAAAACATGCACCCTGTTTAACTCTTGTACCAATCTCTCCTTTAGAAGCTCTTCTGCTGCAATTGTTCAGAAGGCAGGGAAATACATTCTTTTATTCTTATCATGAGCTTGTACTCATTTCAGATGAGTTCACTTTCTCATGTGGTAATTGTCATGACTCATTTTCCATATTCTTGGACTTAGCTTTTTTTCCTCTTTCATGATTCTGTATATTTTGAATGCTTTTTTTCTTAATCTGGAAAGAACGGCAGAAAAGTTTTTGCTGCTTGACAACTTCTGAAGTTCTTATTTTGCAATTCACAACAAAGATATGTGTATAATTTGTATTAAAATTATTGCCAAATAATCACATCATGAATGTTATATTTCTGCTTTCATAGGACCCTTGTCAAGACTTAAAAATGAGGAAACAACAAGGAACAAGAAAAACACACTCCACAGTTATTTGTGTACTTTAAGTAGTAGCTACAGGGAAAAGTCTCCATTTGCAGTAGCTTTCATAATATAACATTTCCCATGCAAGTTCAAAGGAGAGCTTCTTAGGCAATTTTATCATTGCTCCTCGTCTATAATCTGGAATCCAATTTTAGCTCAAATGCACCTAATTATCACTGCAATATGTATTTTTATTTCTAATTATTCCTCTTCTTACAAATACAACCAAATGTCTGAAAACCAGTTTTGTTCTTCTGTTGCATCAGCTGTTGTTGTACAAGGAGAAGGAAGGAAACTGTGACACATGCAATCTCACTTTCAAGTGATAGATCGTTCTAGGGATGAGGAAAGAAAATCATGACTGCATTTTTTGCCATATGTGGTACTAAGATGACAAATCATCTGCTTTTTCTACAGCTGGCTGAACGCTGTGGGGGATCCCCAGCAGATAAAGATTAGTGTATTTGTACTTTATTGTTACTGACAAATAACTCCCACTAGCTCACAACAGTTGATGGGCAGTGTCACAGTAAATGACAAGGCTTGATTCCTCTATTATCATCAGTTTAAATTTGGTATTTTCTCCTGTGTGAATTCAAAAAAAAATATTTCCAAGTGTTTAAAATATGCTTAAGCTGATATATTGAATTTCCCTGAAGACTTACACTGTAACAGCTTTCTTTAGAATGATACACTAACTCCTTCCCCCACACACACACAATTTTCCCTTTTCTTTTACATAACAAATTTCTTTTTTAAAAAAATAGAGTGTGAGACAGAAAGCTTATATTTCAGGGAAGAATGGCGTGAGGGGCCGGGGAGGCTGCATAATTGGGTGTGATGTGTCAGTTTCTCTAGTGACTGTCGGGACCATTCTGTCATCACTTCCGCAGCACGAAAGCGAGAGGACTGCACAAATCCCCACATCTCCCGTGACTTAACCAAACACTGCAGCCTCTCTAAGAGAAAGTTAGTCAGGAGGTGTGCAGGTGTTTTATACATTTGCAGAGAAAGCAACAGATGAGGGGGATGTAAGAGAAAGGCAAAGGATGAGATAGTGTGATATGAAAAGAAGAAGGGCTTGCCAAAACCAGCATATTCATTCAGGTTCTGCTTAGCAAATTGTACTCCTAAAAATAAAATAAGTAAAGATAAAGTAAACCCCAGAAGTTTAAAGTTACCCTAGCTAGAGGCAGATATACCTTATTTTACAGCTGTGGGCTACTCTGCAAACACAGCGTTTTCATTATTTCTCTAGCTGCTCTCTTTTCCCTAAAGACAAAATAGAAAAAACTAACAATACATCACACTTCACCTACCTTCTGAGCAATTTCTGAGTGGGCAGATAAACACAGTAGGTAGTTAAGAGACACTGCAGCTGTAGTTTTTTCTCCCTGAACCTTCCTACAAATTATCCTATCAGTCACAATGAGCAGGATTCATTGCCTCTGCCTTAGGTGCTAAAAATACAGACCTTCAGATCAGAGCTGGTCATCTCTTTGTCTTCAAATTAAAGAAACAAGTAGATGTCCAGGACAGTTCATCTGAAAAATTTTAGATATGGGTCTTGAAAGAAGAAATGCATCTTAAGAGAGCAACTTGAATTTGATTAATTTTGGAAGAGTGTGGGCTCATTGTTCAGATGCAGACATCTACATACGCAGTCCAATATAGTCACAGCACATGATCATGACTCAATGGCTCCTTGTATGAGACAATGATGCATTAAAGAAGCAAACAAAGGAAACATCTAGGTTTTTTTATTTCTGTTTTAACAAATTCACACTTAAACCATGCCTAGTTTTGTGGAAGAAAATTATTATATGTTGGAACCCAGGGGGTACCTATGGCATCTCACAATGACCCAAACCCTGGTCAGGAGGCTTTTCAGCCCTGCCAGAGGTGTCAGAGACCCTGGATTGATACTGAGAATGCCTGTGGCTTTGACTCTAATCCATGAGACAAACTACCAATTTATAAGAAGAATTGCAAGTCACCAGAGATTAAACAGTAGAATAGTAATAAATATAGATGAATAGGGAAAGATTTGGACCCATGTCCAGGGGGGTTTGAGATTCTGGACAGGGGGGTCTGGGAGTCAAGATGGAGAATTCTTACACATGGCATGTTATCTCTTCTTCTTCTTCCTAACCTCCATCTTCTTGGTGATGTTGGCACTTTTGGATTGGTTTGTCAGAGAGCTGGACAATGTAATGTAAGGGTCACGGATTGGAAATTAATGGTAAATATTGGATATGTAGTTGATAGTATAAAAGAATAGCGCTGACCCAGGGTGGGACAGTGTGCCTTGATCTCCCTTGCAGGGCAGAGAGTGTGCAGCACAGTGTGCCTCGAACTCCCTTGCAGGGCACAGTGTGTCTCTGGAAGTTTTGCTGTGTCGACCTTGGCAGGGCAGAGAAATCTACTTTTGATAAGGAACTCATAAACTGCCTTGAGAACACGAACTAAGGACTCCAGAGTGCTTCTTTGGCTCAGACAGCTGGGAGAAAAGGACTTTTTACACACTGCGGGAGAACCCGGGGCAGGGAAGTCTCCCTCATTATAGACTGTACTTCGGTTTTGCTACACATCTCTGCATTTGTTCTATGCTCAGTTAAACTGGAATCCTCCCTAAAAGCCATGGTCATGATCCTCCCCCTTTCTGGTTCTGGACCTCTAAAGGTCCAGAATGTAAATTTAAGTACCACAAAATCAAATTATATTCACTGCATGCCTACTGGAACTCAATTACCTAGATTTTCTCACGTAAATGTTTCTTTGTCTTTGGAAACGGTCCCATATCAGAATGAGGGTCATTAATAGATACAATACCAACTTTATTTCAGGCATACAAGGTGTGTTTCAACCTGTATCAAATCATGGGCCAGAAATGCCTTTTTGCCTTTCTGTACCTATACAATTTCTGATTCAGATAGTAAAATAGGCACAGACTAAGAGGAAGAGTTTATACTTGGCTCCTGTGAGTATATCAACAAAACAAATCTCCCCTATGTTTTGTTTCACTGCTTTATTTCACTAGTGAAGTTGGCACTGCAGAAGTTCACTTCTACAAGACAAGCTGTTTTAAAGCCACTGATCCTGGAACAAGAATTGTGCTTTTTAGCACCTAATGCTGCCATGATTTATATATTCACATTATATATTCACATGCAGTGAATTCCTCAGGTTTCCAGAACATTAGGAATGTAAGAAAATTAGGGATACACTACTACCTTTGATTCGCTTAACTCATGATATAAACTTCAAATCTGGACTGACACTAAATTTCACAGTGATCTAGGAACAGGCCACCATCTACTATTTTGAGTCCCAACTCTCACACACAAACGTAACTGCACAATAGAAGCGCCCAGAAGGATTTACAGATTATGAGGTCTATGCAATATTCTAACCTGTGACAAACCAAGACACAGTGTAAATTAAAAAATAAAAAAAAAGAAGAAAGAAATAAGAAGGAAGGAAAAAAAAAGAAAGACAAAGAAAGGGAAATAAGAAAGAAAAGAAGACCTACAGGAAATCATAGGAAGAAAACGAGAAATGTATTGTTACTATTTTAGATCTTTGAAATGAGAGGAAATTTGTAAATGGAAAGAGTAGAGTGTGTTGACAGTGCCACATCTCAGACCTATTTCAAAGAAGAGTAATCTCCATTGTTTGGAAACCTTCCATCTTTAGGCTGGGGAAGAAAACATACCCAAGAAGTTATTTGAAAATGAGTCTCCTAATAAATATAGCATATGAAAATTATTTTAGATACTGCTAGAAATTACCTGAAACATCACTTGAAGTTCCAAAATAAAGCTAGCCTGAATGCTCTAATTTGAAACAAGCAGATAAATTTGGTTCAAAATATATTTTTGTGGATATTTTTATTATTAGGGTGGGAATCAGGAATGCATGAACAATTTTGCAGTAATAGTCCTTTGATCAGAACTAGAAAGCCTGAGAAAACTTACAAGAAAGCTTGTTCTCAATAGAGGAAGTTCATCTTCATTGGAGCAAACAGCATCCAGACATCACCAGGCACTTGAGAAATACTGAAATAAGCACAGATTCGTATCTTACAGTATTTGAAAGACTTGCATTTGAAGAGCATGCAAAAACAGAAACAGATTTTCTTTCTACTCTCTCTCTGCATTGTATATTAGATCATTATTGCCAGACGTGAGACCTGTGGAATTTGTAAAAAGCTTTCTTTATGGGCATGACAATGAATAGGATGAGCTCCAGAAATACTATGCCGTCGGGTACACGTTCTGGGACAGGTGTCACAACCAAAGAAAATTTCTTACTTGACTTTGCTGGTCCAAAATGTACATTAATCACCTGACAGGGTCACGGCAGAGATCATAAGATTTATTAGTCAGAATATCAGACATTTAGTTCAAACATTTCACATACAATAGGTCATAAAATTATTAGGTTTATATTATGAAAATGACTGTAAGTGTCCCATTTGGCTTGCAAGTCTGCAGCCACAATAGAATTGAGATGTAAAAAAAACAACAACTTAACAACAATAATGCCTTGAAACACATCATATGTGGGAGATTTTCCATTTGAGAGAGAACTCACACAAATCTAGGGAAAAAAATTCCTTTTCTTCAAATGCCATAACTATTGATTTCACTACAAAATGCCTTTGAATTAATTTCTTTTAGAACAAGAAACATTTATTCACTTAACAATTTTGTGCTTGCAAATTCTACAAAAAAATAAAATTTCCTTCCGTTTCTGTTTTTAAGAGGGAAGCCTGCTTGACTCAAGCATTCATGGTCATCTCGTGTTTGACAGCAAATCTCTCTGTGTGAAGGGACTGTGAAGGAGGGAGAAGCTATAATTCGTTAATACTAACACAGGACAATGAAACAGAACTAACTACAGAATATGGCTAGTTGTGTTTCCTTTCATGAAATTTCTATTGTATATATATGTTTGTGTCTATAAAGTGTATAATATAATAATATGTATTAAATATATAAAAAATGTTTCAGTCGTTATGCCATTTAGCACAGAAAATATTTTATCTTAAGTAAGAGCACTTTTTGAAACTTATACTCCATTTTAAAAACATATCCCTGTGTGTACACTAGTAGGTGTTTATGTTGTTACCCCTGTTGTTTAAATTAGGGATATTCAGATTTCATTAAGCTAATGCAGGAAATATTTACAATATTCACAAAAAACCCCATGCTGAAGTAATGGAATTTTGATAGACACACTTTTCTAAAAACCCACTCCAATAATGAGAATTTAATGCATAATCTTGCAAGGCTGATTCCGAGTAATACAGGAGTGAAGAAACAGTAATCAAAAGTTAAATAAATAATTTTATATTACTTTTAGTTTCATAAGATACACTATTGAATTGAATATAAAGAAGATATGACAGAGAGCTTCAGGGACAACGCAGTGCTATTCAACATCCTTACTGAGACAAGAATTTCCAATTTTGAGGAATCCAATTCCCACATATTTTATTATTTTTGCTACAGCAGCAGCCAAACAAAATGACAACCAAACTGACACGCTGCTCACAACTCAAACCAAATGTAAGGTCTGATCCTCTAACTTAGAAGCCAGCCATTATCTTCCCAAAGATCTTGTGCAGAAGTAAAAGTGTGTGTGAGCAAGATGAGCACTGACTGCAAAGTAAAGCTGCATAAAGTGTGTTCAACCTTTTAATCAAATGTGTCTATGCTCAGAGCAGAAGCAGAAATGGTTCTTTGGGCCAGGTAAATTGGCTGGAAATGCATTAATTTAATAAAATAAATTTTAAAAAGGGAGGTCTGTGCCAGTAATTTTTAAAATAATCTTCTGCAGAATAAGATAAAAGGCCATGTAATTAACATAAAATATTTTGAAATAGGAAAACAGTCTAAAAAATAGAACAAAACCAGATTTCAACATGGAGGACATTTGTCAGTGGAGTCCATAGGGTTCTGTGCAGTTCAACTGCCTCGTAAATGACTTTCAAAAAGAATTTTGGCACCACAAAAATAAATAATTTGGTTGCAGAAATATTTCATGATTACAAGATCAAGAAAGAAAAATTTACTTTCAATGAATATAAAATAAAATATAGACAGGAAATGCAATTAAAACACTATCACAATGGATAATAATGTCAAGTTTAAGGAAGGCTACTGTGGACACATAGTGGACAATAATCACCAGCTCAACATGTAACAAAAGAAAAAACACAGGTAAACTATTTAGTTTTTTTCTTTAAATAATAGAAGGCGGTATAAGTCATTGGTGTAGCAGCCACTTCTTGAAGACTGGATGCTGTTCATAAAAATATAGCAAAGCTTCAAAAAACACAAAGAAGTGTACTGAAGATGACAAGGAATGGATAAAGATACAAGTGCCATTCTCTAGACATGTAAATTAATTAGCCTTGGGATCATTCAGCACTGCAAAAACACAGTATAAGAGAATTTGTTCCCTCTTTATGTTCTCATGTAAAAATTTCCACTGCCTCAAAACAGGAGAACTAGGGAATATCAAATTAAATTATTAGGCAGTCCATTTAAAATAAGCACTTTACCAGGAATTCCTATTTTTTCAAATAATCAGTTATTACATTCATTGTTTTATCTAAGTCATTGCTGAATCATGTCACAAGTGTAAACAGAATCAAATGCAACTGGACAAATTTAATGAACAGAGGACTATCAAGGGCACTAAAATACAATAATCTGGTAAAGCCTATGAAAAGAAATCTCTAAAGCTGAAATCATTAGAAGACAGAAAATATTCTCTTCTGGACATTTTCTTGTACTAATTTACTGGCCACTGTCAGAAACAGGTTAATGGACTTCTCATGTGATTTAAAACAATCACTCCTACTCTCTGCCAAAACACCAAGATACACAGTTTATTTTTGTCTAGTGGGATGGAAGAACAAGATATTAGAAAACACTGCAAAATCAGCTACATTTTCTAGAAATGAATACATTTTATGCATTTCCACAATTCTTGTTAAACAAAACTTCAATTTCTTTCAAGTTAAGAAACATAAAGTATGTTCAATGACAATTCTCTGAATGTTCAACTTGCTTTGAACTAGTCCTGAACACAAATAAAATTCCTCTTTCTCTGAAACTGAAAAGCTCTGTTGGGTTACAAGAATAGATTAGCTGTGACTAATCTGCACTGGTTTCATGGCTGTCCTTAGGTACCTACTTCTTTCTTAATTGTCCATG
The DNA here is from genome assembly GCA_013400315.1 of Bombycilla garrulus. NCBI lineage: Eukaryota > Metazoa > Chordata > Aves > Passeriformes > Bombycillidae > Bombycilla > Bombycilla garrulus. The sequence goes on along the minus strand of VXBU01004554.1, from coordinate 60,757 downwards.
GTCAGTAAATTACTACGCTGTCTCAGAACAAGCAATATTCTAACATTTCTTTCTATTATTTTATAATACTTCATAAAGTTCTAGAACACTAATATAGCTGGTTGATGCATGTTAAACATGCAAGTAAGCAGATAAAATTTTAAGTCAATAAAAGAATTGTTTTATTCTTGAACTATATTTTCTGGTACACTAATGGAAGTTACAGAAGATCATAATTTTAGCTTAAAACCCCACTAATCCTGGGAAATTAGAGAAATCAGCCAAGGCTTTTTCCACTGACGTATGGCTTCCAGACCTCAGAGAGGCTGAACAGGGAAACAAGTAGCAAAAGTCAGCCTGATTCATCAGAAACTCTTTCCCTATTCCCTGAGCTTCCTGGGATCATCACTACTCAAAAAAATAGACAGAATTTGGTCATCATTCATCACAGAAGCTGCTTAAAATTGATAAATATCACAGTTGTACCAGCTACTTCCATTTCCTCAGAGCAAAACCTTCTATCTTCTGTAACTATTTGCAACTTGATGTTAAAATTATTTCATTACTTCTCTCTTGATATGTCTAGTTATATTATCTCCTTTGTGATAATTACTATTAGGTTCTATCATAGTATTAGATCCCTAATACTTAAGCAATTTCAAGCTGCTTAAAGAACCCAGAGTTACAAATACTGGTACACAGTTGACTGTGGTCTTTGACACTACAAATACTTTCACAGGACTTTCTCTTATTTTTTTTCAGCACACTAAATGTGTTGTTATTTCTGGGTTTTTTTTCAGTGACTGTTTAATTTTCTAAAACTTTCAAGGTTTTTACTAGTGTTATTATTTTCCTTTTTTATTGTTTATTTTCTTATAAGTCAGTAGTGACATTTCTGTGACTTAAACAGTCAACTGCCCACCAGTCTACTTGTCAAATGCAGAAGGGGCTGAGTGCTCACTTCTAAGTTCTATCATTTCATTTTCATCCTAACTCATCTTTTCCACTAAGGAAAACTGAACTACCCACCTACATCCAGATGTTGCCTTCTCTGCAGTTTCAATCCTGAATAGACATTTTGCTATATTAACCGGTTTTTCCATGTTAATATTTTCAGTCAGAATTTGCGTTAGCAATTCTACATTTAGCTCTTACTGTCCTTTATTCTATGAGAATTTCTTTTACATTCCTCTTTCTCTAACTTAAGAATGACCATGTTACATGCGACCAGTGGTCCCTTCAGTATCAATCACTAAAAGCCTTTGCTGAAAGGCACGTGGAAACTGTGCTATACACCCTTGTAATGAGCTAATCGGTGGGGAAGTTTCTTCTTCCTCTACTTTAATTAAAGTTTGACTTATATTCTAAGGCTTGAAAACTTAAATCCCTGCCCTAAAATCTTTTCTGACATCAGTCTGAAAATTTTTATTTGTGACATACACTTCCATGAAGCATTATTTTAAAGTCAAGGAGTTTAGGATGCAGGAGAACACAATGGTTGTACAGGCACAAATCCATAGATTATAATGTAGCAGTAGAAATAACACTTTCACGTGATGCTCAAAAGTAACACTTTTTATGTTAGGAACAAAGCTTAGAATTGTTATGCCTCTTGCAGAATTTACTTTTCAAACATAGACAAATATAAACATTACCTAAACCTCCTTTTAAGAAAAAAGTAATATAATTACAAAAATAACTGCATAAAGAAAGTAGTGAGTTAAGTGTAGGAAGGTTTAAAACCAGGAACAAGTTTTATTGAGACATACTTTATTAAAAATTCAGAAATGAACTTTAAATAATTTTAATTATTCACAGAGAAGATTCTTGCTCAAGTGTGTATTAAAGTACTTTCTTCTTATTAGCTTTTGCATTCCATTAATTACTTTTTAAACTATTTTCTTATCTTAGTCATGCATCAAAGAATGATGCTTCCAGTTTTCCAGCAAGGATGAAGAAGATCTGCACAAATGTATCACTTCAGCATAAATGCATGCAATTTATTACAAAAATTTAAAAATAACAAAAAATATATTTATTTTATTTTCCATTTGTACTGAAACAATGAGAAAGACTGTACCATGCAATTAAATTATCTGCTGAGACCAAATATTTCCAGTATGGTTTTTCAATAAACAGCCTGTCTTTCACCGTCTTCGCTTCCTCTTTCAGCAGTGTTATTCCCAATAAGTAACCATTGACATTCAAGAGTCTGTATATTTACAGACAATTACCACACATACTGTCACCTGAGCTGTCACCATTATGTCCATATCTATAAACAGGGAAGTCTGAAGCATCAAATACTTTCTGCTTCCTGTATATGCTAATACATGCATATCCCCTTTTTAATGCTGCTTTTCTTGCATTCAGAGTGAATTTGTTTTGATTTAGTCTTGCTGATTTATAATGGATTTCTGAAAACTGTGCAACTTCAAAGAGAAAAACATCAGCAAACCTTATCCTTACACGGACTATATTGTTATGTTTTTTCTTTTCTAATAATTAGTAACCCTACAAAATCATGGCATAAACTAAAATAGAGAGAGCAAACATTCTGTCTCTTTTATGTTTCTTATTGGTCAATTTTTATAACTGTGTACCTGTACCATTGTACACTACACTACATGTAGATGCACAGAATGTTTCAAATGGGGAACTCAAAGAAATATGTTTAACAGCACAGAGAAGTGATCATTGAGCAAATCACTCTGCTTAAGTTACCATCTATTTTCCATGAAACACAGGGTAAAGCACGTTAATGTAAAGGACAGATATTGCAAGGCAGTGTAGTGTTACACTGTGCAGGGAGAGCCCTGCGGTCTGCAGCAGCCTGAAACCGTGCACAAGTGCTTACAGCTGCAGTGACATGGTGCTAAGCATGTTTTAAGACTAGTCCCAGTCGAGCGGCATCTTATCCAACCAGAAACAATCCCACAATCCAGCTCTTTTTAAGTGATCATCCTTGTATCATAACAGATTTAGGTTGCAGCTACTTTGGATTATGGTTAATCTAACCTTTATCCATTCACATCTTCACCTGAAACTTACAAGGACCAAGAGTCAATTGCCAGGGCATAATTCACAATGACACTGATCTCTCCTTCCTCACTCTAATTATCTGGATTAAGAATAACACTTTTGAGTAATTATTTTCACATTGGATAAACATTAAGCTTTCCTGGATTTATCTGAGCTTTTTCTTAACATGAAATAGATCCGAGCAGGCTTATAAGAACATAACTGACAGCGGTGACAGCTTAATCAAGGAAACCCTAAACAACTAAAACAATAGTAAATGTTTGTTTCACATTGTTTTGAATAATCAAGAGCCAGTAACTTGATAACCCACTGGCAAACTATCTACTCATACACCAAAGAAAAAGCAATATCCAGGCAGATCAATTACAGTGACTAGTACTGTCTTAATAAACATGAAAAATTTTCTCTGATGCGGTTCCAGCTCAAAAGCAAACACGAGTTTTTACCACTGGCATAAAATGTACAAGACTATAAAGCTGCTGATTTACGTGATAGATATCACAGGGATGAGAAAAAAAGAAAACCATATTACCAGCCTGCTAAATTTATAATTAAAATGAAGGAGTTACCAGCTGTATCACTTCAGATGACAATTTCTGAAGAAACTGCATTGTCCATCTCAAGCTACACAGACTCCCCAAAATTGATATCACAAGCAGGCTAGAAAAATCTTCCAACCTTGTCTTTGAAACTACCTACGATCATATACAATTACTCACTAAAATCACATCACAGAACCCAATTGCACTTTGGCTTTGCAGATCCACAGATAACCTCTTAAAGAGCAAACTCCCTTACTGTGTCGACCCCTGACCTCGAGCTCTTTTTCCAATCTCCAGTAGCACCACATGTTTCTTTCCCAGAGTGAGACAGGACTTGGAGTTGTGAGGTTTCAGAGGGGTAGCAAGTGCTCCAGCTATCATAACTTTGAGGTTAAAGGGAGCACACTGCTGATATCTCATTCACAAAATTTAATGCATTCCTTATACTACTACTTAATTTAGTTTGAACATTATTTATGAAGGACTTTTCTGTAAGTTTTTTTTTTCCATTTGTGGGAGGCTTTTAATAATTTATAAGTAATAATTTTATTTAGCTCTTAAAAGGCTTTAAAATGTTATGCCTTAATTGAATACTTTAGCAGCCACTGGAAGCTGAATCACAAACAAAGAAAAGTATTTACGTCTTAATTTTAGGAATTATTTTAGAAGATGATCAAATAAGGGGCAAAGACAATTTTGTTAATAACTTGACTTTCCTGGGGCTCCACAATAGTAATTAGACCACTGGGATGTCCTCTTCTCATGGTTAGCAATAATAAATATTAAAACTATGTTTTTATAGTGGTTTATAGTTTCTATGATTTCTTTATCATGCCAAGAGTAGAACAGGGGCTATGGAAGAACATTTTGAGTTGGCTTTCAAAAAACAGAGGACAGAGCACCAAAATTCTGGACACATAGCTGTAGCTGAGGCAAAATAATAAGAGTGATATCAGGTGCAACCTCTTTCTCTGTACACATGCAAACTCTTGCTTACTTGGAATTATATTCTGGATGTTTGTGTAAACTTATCTGGATGAGATACAAAACAGCATCCATGAATATTGACATACATTCACCTGCATGTTTCTGACAACTCACCCTGATGACAGGCTAGGACTCTTGCACTTTTGATACCTTACCCCTCCCAGACAGAGACAGCCTTTCTTTGGTTTTTTTTTCTTTAAATGCAGGGACTTTCAAGTGTTCTCTCATCTGCTTTTACTGGATACTGGAAAATGGTCTCCTCATGCATTTTACAGTAATTCCTGTAGGAGTAAAAGGGACCTGAAGACTGAAATGATCTAGGAACTGAGAGCCTTGGGGATACCTCCTGGTGTGACCATAGCACTACTTCCTAAACTGTAGTGCACAATATCTTTAAAATTGAAAACCCTGAAACCTGTCAGAGAATGCTTGAGATTGGAAGGGATCTCTGGAGATTGTATTGTCCATCCAGACATATGTATGTCCAAGGCAGACATAATACAGAGAATTTCTGGGTTTATTGAATGCACATTTTTATTTGGAAAACATTAGTTAATACTTTCACTTCTTATTTAAAACTTGTTCAAAATAGTTCACTTCAAAAATCTAAGGTTTCCAGCAAATGGTAATAGCTTCTATGAAGCTCCTAGATTTTTACTTTAAGCAACACTCCAGCTCTCCTGTGTGAATGATGACTTTGAAATATTTTGCTTTCACACTTTTTTTTCTTCTAATGCATGTTACTACTTTATTAGGTAATGTGCTCATCATTCTTTAATTTACAACTCTGTAAAATCACCCAGAAGCATTCACCTACTAAAACGATTATACTCATCAGCAAACACAGACTAAAAAACCTTGAAAACTGGTGAAACACTCTAAAAATTAGTTAGGAAAAATGTAAGGTAGGTATTGATAGCTGCAAAAATGGAGAATGAGAGATAACTGGTTAGGGGTGCTTTTTATGTGGACCAACTTCAGAGTGCTCAAAGACAAGAAAGAAGAAGCACTATCAACATAGTACAACCAGAAATTTAGGAAAACCTGGACTAATGTAGTTAGGAAGAGAAGTAGATTATAGGTCTTCAAAATAGCTGAAGACCTTATTCTACTCTGAGTCTTTGTTGGATGAATGAGGTGGCTAAAATTAAAGATATGAGATGCTGGAAAATGTAAGGGTAGTGAAAGACTGCAGTAGAGTGTTTTGAGGAATAAAGCATCTCCCACACCAGGGATGATGGGGAATAGATTGGACATAAGTCCATCAAGAACAAAATTACAGAGGACTCTTCTGTGGGTTAGAAAGGGAGTACATGACAGTTGTTTTTAGCCCTATATTCCAAGACTACAGTGGCAGGTGTACTCTTGGAGAGAGTGAGTGCATGCTGGTTTTGGCTGGGATAGAGAGAATTTTCTTCAGAGCATCTGATACAAGGCTATGCTTTGGACTTGTACTGGAAGCAATGTGGGTAACACAGAGATGTTTTTGTTACTGCTGAACTCATACAGAGTCAAGATCTTTTCTGCCTCTCATCCCACCTCACCAGTGAGGAGGCTGGGGGTGAACAAGCTGAGTGGGGACACAGCCAGGAGAGCTGACCAGAAATGACCCAAGGGATATTCCAGACGTGTGGTGCCATGGTCAGCACATAAAGCTGGGGGAATAAGGAAAGGGGGAATATTCAGAGTGATGGCATTAGTCTTCCTAAGCCACCATTGCATGTGCAGGAGTCCAGCTTTCCTGGAGGTGGCTGAACACCTGCCTGCCCATGGGAAGTGTTGGAGGAATTGCTTGTTTTGCTTTGCGTGTTTTTGGATTTGCTCTAGCAAAACCAAAACTCTCTTTATCTGAATCCATGGGTTTTCTTACTTTTGCCTTTACCATTCTTTCTTCCATCCCATCAGTGGGGAATGAATGAGGGGTTGTTGTGATGCTTACTTGCCAGATGGGCTAAACCACAACAGAATGAAACATTAAGTATTCTTCTAGGCCTGGTAAAACAGTGGTTCTGATTAAAATAATTTTTCTCAATAGACAATTAATAGATGACTTTCCTTTTTTTTTATTTTTCCATAGATCATGTCTGCCTTCTCCATAGCACATTGAAGACTATGGTTTTCACTGGATTCATAATAATTCTGAGACCACAGCAATTTCTAATTAAAATATTTTCCCTGGTTTTACTCCATGCTATATTCCCTAATTTGGTTTTCTACCTCAATACTTTTCCAGTGTAGACCAATCTTTTTCAGTTAATAAACACGAAGAAAGGAATTTATAATGAAGATGCTTCATACATACCTTGTTTAAAGACACCATAACACAGTCCAATTCAAATTTATTCATTCAGACATTATATGGAAAACTGAGTCAAACCTGAGTTTTGGCTAAAGAAAGCCAGCTGTGGGACTGCTTGCTTTTCACAAAGACTTCAAAAGCTAAACCACTCCATTTATGGTCAAACATGAATTCAGAGTGCTTGTGTAAAGGAAATGCTGATTTTCTTGTCTTGTGTTTATAGAACCTGTATTTTCTGCAGGGCAAAAATTATTCTTTCCTTCCCCTTCTTTCCCACTGATTTTTTACTGGAAAAAATGAGGAATTTTCTGATGATTTCCCATCAGATATTAGGAAACTAAGAGGAACTAAGCTAGAAGGAATGACCAGCTCTGCCAATGGTACCTTCGCGATTTTCTAGAGGAGGATGCTTTTATCATTTTACAAGTACAAATGGTGTGCTTCTATTGTTAATGGAAAGAGTGCAGTTTGGTNGCACTACTTCCTAAACTGTAGTGCACAATATCTTTAAAATTGAAAACCCTGAAACCTGTCAGAGAATGCTTGAGATTGGAAGGGATCTCTGGAGATTGTATTGTCCATCCAGACATATGTATGTCCAAGGCAGACATAATACAGAGAATTTCTGGGTTTATTGAATGCACATTTTTATTTGGAAAACATTAGTTAATACTTTCACTTCTTATTTAAAACTTGTTCAAAATAGTTCACTTCAAAAATCTAAGGTTTCCAGCAAATGGTAATAGCTTCTATGAAGCTCCTAGATTTTTACTTTAAGCAACACTCCAGCTCTCCTGTGTGAATGATGACTTTGAAATATTTTGCTTTCACACTTTTTTTTCTTCTAATGCATGTTACTACTTTATTAGGTAATGTGCTCATCATTCTTTAATTTACAACTCTGTAAAATCACCCAGAAGCATTCACCTACTAAAACGAGTATACTCATCAGCAAACACAGACTAAAAAACCTTGAAAACTGGTGAAACACTCTAAAAATTAGTTAGGAAAAATGTAAGGTAGGTATTGATAGCTGCAAAAATGGAGAATGAGAGATAACTGGTTAGGGGTGCTTTTTATGTGGACCAATTTCAGAGTGCTCAAAGACAAGAAAGAAGAAGCACTATCAACATAGTACAACCAGAAATTTAGGAAAACCTGGACTAATGTAGTTAGGAAGAGAAGTAGATTATAGGTCTTCAAAATAGCTGAAGACCTTATTCTACTCTGAGTCTTTGTTGGATGAATGAGGTGGCTAAAATTAAAGATATGAGATGCTGGAAAATGTAAGGGTAGTGAAAGACTGCAGTAGAGTGTTTTGAGGAATAAAGCATCTCCCACACCAGGGATGATGGGGAATAGATTGGACATAAGTCCATCAAGAACAAAATTACAGAGGACTCTTCTGTGGGTTAGAAAGGGAGTACATGACAGTTGTTTTTAGCCCTATATTCCAAGACTACAGTGGCAGGTGTACTCTTGGAGAGAGTGAGTGCATGCTGGTTTTGGCTGGGATAGAGAGAATTTTCTTCAGAGCATCTGATACAAGGCTATGCTTTGGACTTGTACTGGAAGCAATGTGGGTAACACAGAGATGTTTTTGTTACTGATGAACTCATACAGAGTCAAGATCTTTTCTGCCTCTCATCCCACCTCACCAGTGAGGAGGCTGGGGGTGAACAAGCTGAGTGGGGACACAGCCAGGAGAGCTGACCAGAAATGACCCAAGGGATATTCCAGACGTGTGGTGCCATGGTCAGCACATAAAGCTGGGGGAATAAGGAAAGGGGGAATATTCAGAGTGATGGCATTAGTCTTCCTAAGCCACCATTGCATGTGCAGGAGTCCAGCTTTCCTGGAGGTGGCTGAACACCTGCCTGCCCGTGGGAAGTGTTGGAGGAATTGTTTGTTTTGCTTTGCTTGTTTTTGGCTTTGCTCTAGCAAAACCAAAACTGTCTTTATCTGAATTCATGGGTTTTCTTACTTTTGCCTTTACCATTCTTTCTTCCATCCCATCAGTGGGGAATGAATGAGGGGTTGTTGTGATGCTTACTTGCCAGATGGGCTAAACCACAACAGAATGAAACATTAAGTATTCTTCTAGGCCTGGTAAAACAGTGGTTCTGATTAAAATAATTTTTCTCAATAGACAATTAATAGATGACTTTCCTTTTTTTTTATTTTTCCATAGATCATGTCTGCCTTCTCCATAGCACATTGAAGACTATGGTTTTCACTGGATTCATAATAATTCTGAGACCACAGCAATTTCTAATTAAAATATTTTCCCTGGTTTTACTCCATGCTATATTCCCTAATTTGGTTTTCTACCTCAATACTTTTCCAGTGTAGACCAATCTTTTTCAGTTAATAAACACGAAGAAAGGAATTTATAATGAAGATGCTTCATACATACCTTGTTTAAAGACACCATAACACAGTCCAATTCAAATTTATTCATTCAGACATTATATGGAAAACTGAGTCAAACCTGAGTTTTGGCTAAAGAAAGCCAGCTGTGGGACTGCTTGCTTTTCACAAAGACTTCAAAAGCTAAACCACTCCATTTATGGTCAAACATGAATTCAGAGTGCTTGTGTAAAGGAAATGCTGATTTTCTTGTCTTGTGTTTATAGAACCTGTATTTTCTGCAGGGCAAAAATTATTCTTTCCTTCCCCTTCTTTCCCACTGATTTTTTACTGGAAAAAATGAGGAATTTTCTGATGATTTCCCATCAGATATTAGGAAACTAAGAGGAACTAAGCTAGAAGGAATGACCATCTCTGCCAATGGTACCTTATTTTCTAGAGGAGGAAGCTTTTATAATTTTACAAGTACAAAGGGTGTGCTTCTATTGTTAACGGAAAGAGTGCAGTTTGGATTTTGAATATTCCTCTGTGTAAGTTAGGAATAAATTTGTGGGCAGATGCATGGATCCATTCAGCAACTCCTTAAAATATCTGTGCTGAATTCTGATAGGAAACCCCACTGAAAGAGATAGAAGGGCTGAGTGGTTGCATTCTTTTACCCCTTGGACAGGCTTAGCACTTCTCTTACTATTCTGCAGTTCCAGTGGTACAAAATTTTCTAGCAAGGAAGTAGTCTGAAGACAGATCCTGACAGCAATCCAGAACATGTTAACTGACAAAAGGAAACGTTTTTCTATACTCATGAGGAAGCTGGGCAAACTCATTTAGATGTAAGAAGTGTGCTCAAACATCCTTTGATTATAAAATCCCCCTTCAGGGAACCATTGAAAATGTTGCTACCAGGCTTCCAGCAGAAGAAATTGATGAGACCTCAGAGAGGATGGAGGCATAGGCCAGTCTCAGTTCAACCACCATGATCCCCACTCTGTCCAAGTGCTCCAGAGAGTGGTTTTATTGAGGGGAATGGGAAGGAGCTTTATAGGGAAGACTGGCTGGCGGGAGCATTTGCCTGATACAGAAGGCAAACACCCAAAAAAATTGCTTTTAGATAGGAAGGACTTGTGTCCCACAACCTGAGCACTGAAAACTAAATTGCTGACAAAGCATTTCCTTCTTCAAATTCAGTGGCAGAAGATGAGCTGTCATGGACCAACATCTCATTTCTTTCGTGTAAGTTCTCATCTATTTAGTTCACCCTAAAAAGCCCACATAAACCTGACTGAAATAAAATAAAGACCACCTTCAAAAGAAAACCTTACAAAGACCTTTCTAGAGACCGTTTCTTGAGGACAGGTGCAACTTAGCAGCTTAATGTTTCAGGTACTAAAACAATACTTCCCACTAGAGAAAACAATATAGTACTCTTCTCAGAGAGGTAATAAAATATCTGATTATAAAAAACAGCAATCTTGTCTTTCTGCAGGGACAATGAATAATCAAGTCCCAGTCTGTAGTCAACTTCTGGAATACAGTCCTATTTTAATTCCAATCTCTCGATAAAAGACATTCAACTTTTTTATTTTTTTTTTAAGTTTAAGGAAAATGAAGCCCTTATTGACTCTTTCAGAGGACAAATAACAAGACAGAAGAAATTAGGGTTTTTTTTTTGTTACTTGATTGATTTTGCTGGAGAATGGTGTTATTGCAACATCTCCCACCCTGATATAATATTGGCTTTAAAAGTAATGATAAATAATCATCCATGTAAGATACCATCATTATTTTTATATCATGTATACTTTGTCAAAGTATATGCCCTTTTGGGTGAGCTTTAGTCATGACACATTCAGAGTAGTCCACAATTTCAGAACAAGGTGAAATAAATAGGAAGTGAATTAGCAGGAACCGGGAGAGAAAAAAATTTCTGATCAGAGTAGCAGTAAAGCAGGGATAGGGATCCAAACCCAGTCACATGTAGGTCCAGTTAAATTTGAGCCAAAGCTAATAACACTGCCATATTTCCGAGAAGCACTGAGCAGAACATCCCACCAAAAATATTTTCTATCAAGTCTACTGGTTTTAATATATTAACCTATATAGGCAAGATGGCTAACATTCTTTTTCAATTTAAATACCATATATAGCAACTATAAGAAGGATAAATTCAACTTGTACTTCAAAATGACAGTTGCTTATTCTTTCACATCATCAGCAAGTCACCCACAGGTGCAGAGAGCTCTGGCTCTCCAGCCATGAGGATTTCAGATGCTAGATTTAAAATGATATATGATAATGCAGAAATGAAAATTAAGTGTCATGTATTCCTTCATATAAAAACGGAAGGGGAAGACAGCATTTTTGGGGTGGTGGTGGTGTTTTATTTTGTTTCAAGTCTTTTTTGTTCAAGTGTTATTTCAGTTAGTAATACAAGTGACAGTAGTCTATAAACAAAAGGTTCTCCTTTCAAATCTAAGCCAACATCCTTGAGTTTAATATATGTTTCACAACAGGCTGATTTCAGAAACATTTTGTTTCATATGTATGCTTTACATTCAGAAAGCATTTTACAAAATGTTTCTTGCTGCTCAAGAACACTCTTGCTTCAGGTCGCCATTGTTTGATGCCAACAAGACCTCATCGTTCTCATTCTCTGCCTCAGGAAGTTGTAAAACTGCGATCTTATTTCAGATATTAGGAATGCCAAATTGAAAATGAATCACCTTGGACTTTTAAGAACTTGCAGCTATCATGAAAATAAATTTGAAATCAACCTTTCTTCATGTCCACCTGCCATTTTTATAAAAGTCAAAACCATATGTGCTTCCTCTTTGAAGTCTGTTTTTGCCCCCTAATGATAGCCTTCACATTCCACTGTATTGTTCTGTTAGCTATAGCTTTCCATCAGCCAACAGGGGGCAAGGGGGGAGAAGAAAAAAAAGAAAAAGAAAAAAATCAACAGCAGCATGACAAATGCTTGTGCAGATGTCTGATGCTGATGTGATAAATGGCTATAGTCTATGAAGTTACAAGTACAAAATAATGTCAACAAGTTGCAATGATAAAACAGCCCATGAAATATTTCAATATATGTTCAACAGTCAGGGCAATTTCTGGTTTGAATTACCAATCAATTTTTTACTGGGTTGAAATTATTTTTCTTACAGAGGAACCATTGTTTATATGGTTGGGTTTTTTTCAAATTTCTGTCACAGTCTTCACATTGGTAATTCTGATTAATGTGCTCTGATTCCCTTATTTTCTCAAGGCTTCACATTTTATTAGGAAAATAAAAACATTCACGGCACTTAAGAGTCCAGACTCTAGGCTGGCCAGAATGAAGCTGTCACTGCTGCAGCACTTGCAGTAACTCACCTTTGAGGAGCATCAGAAGTGCAGAGGTTTGCTGTTCTGCTGGTGCCCATTTGTGAAAAGCACAGAATGTAGAATCGAGTCATGTAGAATAAAGGATGATTTTGGTCTCTGTCAAGACTTAAAGCCAATTATAAGTTTCTTATTTTTCTGTAAGAAAAATAAAAGTTCATTGGGTTTTCTTTTTAATGATTAAAGCAGATGGGCAGGAAAATCGAATTACTACTTGCTTTCATTTGTCATTCCCAAACTGCCAACAGAGCACAGAAATCTAGCACGCCTTATCCTTCATTATGATCTAGTAATTCAAACATGCAAACAGGGTAAGGGGAAAAAAGTAAAAAATAAAAATAAAAAAAAATAAATAAGAAAAAAGCATAAAAAATAATCATGTGGCTGGATACTAAATCAGGCATGCATGAAAAAATCATATGCCCTTTTAATTGAGAAAACACATTTTTCTCAAATCCAAATTTAAAGCTGATTCAGTCAAACCTAGGTCTGTGCAACACCACAGCTGACTTAAGTCAAAAAAGAATTACCTTTTTTTGAACTGAGAGGTTTGTGCCTTTCTAAACCAAGTCTACTAAACTGACTTATTTATATTCAACAAAACAGGTGCATGACAATTTTCAGATAAGCCATAGTAAGATATTTTATGACATAAAAGTAAAGCCTTTGTATGCTGCACTACTCAATGAAGCTTCTAGCTTCCAAGTTTTGCCCCCAACAGTGGCATAAATGATCTGGATGTATCTGGACAGTAACTAACCATAGTAGCAGAACAAGAAAAGAGTGGAGAGTTTCCCTTTGAACAAATAAAAGCAAGGTTCACTCTGACGGTTTTTTTTAACCAATGTCATCCATTAAACTTTTCTAATTAATAAAAATAACAGGAATAAAACACACATGAGATAAGAATGGAAGACTGATGAAGTTTATTTCAGACTGTGGGACAATCCCAGACAATAATTTTACACATGAAAGAAGGCTCCTTACTCTTTTAATGAAGGATTAGAAAAGACAGGTTTTTTTGCAGTTCACAGTGTCTGCATACTCTGTCAGCCTCATAAAAGCTATTTTTCATATTAGTCTGGAAATCACAAGGGAAGGAGGTGCAGTTTTGACAACATCCTCCTCCAAAACCTGTGCTCATAATCCGGTGCCCACTGTACTCCTATGAATACCCATTTGCTCCCTGAACTGATACCTATTTAGAAAGGATTTTTTTTTTTAATCACCACTTTTTCACCTCCTCAATCCTGTATTTTTTTTTTGCCGTAAGGGAAAAAGCACATGGCAGGTTCATGTCTGAAGCTGGCTTTGACTGGGATTCAATCACATCACAAAGAGCAGGGTCATTTCATCACATAACAGGAAAAAAACAAGACAAAGAAAGAGCAGAACAAGAAATTCTTGTTCCAAACCTCCAAAGAAAAAACTGAAGGTTTAGTACATGCCTGTTTTGTCCAAGTTGAACTGAAAATAGCTGTTGACCACCAGTACTCACCTTGTATGACCAATTTGCACTGTTCTTCTATTCAAAACTTCAAAAGAGTTTCTCAGTGAGTGTACAGACCTGCTTCTGATAATATGTGAATATTAGTCAATTGTTTTCAGTTCATAACAGCATCCTATTCTTAGTCATAATTTATTCCTTTACTGTCTTCCATAAAAGTATGGGGCACTAGTCATACGCAAAATTTCTACTAGAAATAAGATATTATTGAAAAAATTTCTGTCACAACTTTTACAAAACCATTTTCACTATTCTATTTTTTGTAAAGCATGAAAAGTATGTAATGGAGACTAAAAAGAACAAACAAAAAAACCCCACAAAAATCCCCCAATTACCGAGGAAATAAAACAAACCTTGAAGCCCAAAAAGAACAGCAACAACAAAACTAAACAGGTCAAAACCTTCTCTACTATGGCCACTTTCCTGATCAACACATTGGCAATCAGCAAGGATACAGCTTACTCAGCATTTGGTTGCATGGGCAATATGTTTCTACTGCTTCAGAAAGGGACAATAATCTCATGATGGCACCAGTAATTTCACATATGAGAACTCTCTTCTAATTAATTTGAGGACTTTGTTAGACCTCAAAACAACAATTTTTTTATATGGGGAGAAATGAGTTAAAAGCATTTTCTGAGTCACAGAGGTAGGAAAAATAAAGCCACTGTGGATATTTCTGCAAGCAAAGACAGAGAAGACTGCACATCATTTTCTAATTCGCTGTGCTGCCATGGGAGCAGCAGCCACTGCCTGGCTGTTGAGCTCAGCAAGCAGGATTGTATTTGCATGATGCATATGCGTGATGTCGTGGTTCTCCTGGGTCTGGAAAGAAAGCTGTAGAGTTTGGCACCACAGGAATGAACTGTGTTTTTAGCTGGAAAGCAAACACGAGTATTTCTCAAGGAGAGGTGCAGTCAGGACTTGCTCTCATTTCTATCAGTACTGTAAGACTTCCAGATCACTGACAAATTTCTTGAAGGAGCCCCAGCCATTACTAATGGATAAAGTCTTCCCAAATGCTGTCTGAGCTTTATCCAAGTCCTCCCAGCAGTAAATCTCACAAAGAGGCACAGTGGCCAAGAAAACTAATACAATCCTTTAATGCATCGGCAAGGAAATAGCATATAGCAAGTAGAAGTAATGAGCTGATACAACCCTCTGCATATAGCATTAGTGAGACCATAAGTAGTACACTGGGAGCTCCCCAAAAGAATTCAGCAAACTGGTGATAGCTCAAATGAGAGCCACAAAGTGATTCAACATCTTGAAAATACTGACTTATAGTAAGAGACTGAAGAAATTCAACCTATTTATTTCATCACAGACAAATCCAAGTGGTGACTGACCACAGACTCCAGGTCACAACATAAGGAAGACATTCGTGATAGCAGGGAGCTCTGCAGTATATCTTAACATTTGACAGCTGATATTAGTAAGACTGATTTCAAGAGGGTTATTGACTGTTGGAGCATTTCACTGAAGATATAGGGGATTCCCCATCATGAAACATACTTAGACCATGTCCTTTTTCTATGATTTAACCAGGAAAAAAATACCAGGTTCTTGTCAATGCATATCAAGTTTGGTTCTCTGGTTTATGTAGTGCTGTTTGGGACAGATGATCATATTGGATTCTTCTGACACTAAAAATAAGTAACCCTGAATGTGAGTGTTAAATAACCCTGTATGTATGGGCTCAATGATCACAGGACAGTAAAAGCTCCATGGTAGTATCTTCCCACTTGTCACCTTTTAATGAAAGGCTGGGATTTAAACATTCCTAAAAATTATTGTCCAACGGCTTTACAAATAGGACATTCACAGATGTGTCTGTAACTTCTCTTTGTCCTGATAGTATCACTTAGAAGCCCCTGTCCTTTTTTTCTTCCTCAAACCTAGATCCAAACACAGCCATTTTATCATGACTCTCAGAGGGAAAGTCACCAAAAACTATCCAGAAAAAAAACCCTTTTGAACAGAATTATTTATCTTGATATCATTCTTCTATAAACTTGGAAGGCTGAATTTTAGGGGAACAGAAGGGGACTTACATGCCAGCAACAAACAAAATTAAAGAAACAAAGATCTATTTTAAAATCAAAACACAAAGAGAATAGTTTGTCTTTGCAAGGGAGCCTGCTAATTTCAATTACACATTCATTAATATTAATAAAAATCTGCACACCATAAGTAAATGCAGCATTTTATAGACATTATTATAAAACATTCTTCATTCTCAGAAAACTTACTATTCCAGGATCAAAACCTGCATCAAGATCCATGTATGGCAGTGTTTATATAATTGTATATTGGAAAGAACAGTAAAAACTCAACAGAAACAGAAAAATAAGAATTCTGACAACAATCAGCAACATGAAAATATCCTTGGGAGACAAGAAAGTTTAGTGAAAAAGATACGTTGAGGGCTGTTTCCTAGGAATGATTAAAAACTTTTAATGTGACATTCATCCCAATGAGAAGTTAATAATTCAACATGATGTGCTCTTTATGTTACAAAACAAATGAGACATGTTGGGAAAGTTTGTAAGTGCTCAGAGGAGAATAAGAAAAGCAAAGTTAAAAAAACCCCAGTGGTAACTTCGGAAATTGTGAAAGGCAGTTCTGGAAGAGACAGATGAGTGGTCAAGGATGCCTAAGAAACACACACTAATTACATGGCTCTCACCACCACATGTGATATCACTCACCCAGAGCAGCACAAGCCCTCGGAAACAAAAATCAGCACATTTTCCAAGGGGCTTCAAGAAAACTTACTAAATCCAACTTCTGACTTTTTGATGATTTATGTTAATACACTGCAATCATTTTCTTCTGTGTACAGTCTATGGAAGAACTGAAATTTAAATAAATGTTTCCCATAGAATATCCAGCATATCAAAATGGCAACCAATTAATTTCACAAGATGTTTCTTTTGCTTTTATTAGAAAGCCCAATTTTTATATCCTGAGCTGGAAGTCATGATCATTTTTAGAACACACTGACAGTAATGCACTGTGTCATGAAGACATGGGTATGCTCCTCAGAATGGATTTGCTGACTTCCCAAGTTTAGTGCAGAAGCTTTTTTCTTTGTTTTACTCAGCATTATTTCCTTTCGTTTCAAAGTGAGAGCCAACTTTCTATTTCAAATTGCTCTTTTTCAAATGCCTGATGAATTACACAAGTTGTACATTTATACATTACATATGTTTATTGCATAACTACTGTAAAATCATTTTGCCTTAAAATATAATACAATTGCAGGCTGGATAACTGCCACATTTGGCTTGGTCCACGTTTCTCAAATCTAGTCCCGGGCAGCACTTTTCCCCAAAGGTGCATAAATTATATGCAAACCTCCCAAAGGACAATCTTGGAAGAGAAGTGCACAAGAACCATTTCCAGAAAGAAATAGAAATAGGAAGTGATGCATTTCAAAGATGCACACTGCATGTGTAGTAGAGGGGAAAAAGATGCTTTAGCATTGCCACCTTTGTTCAGTGAGAAATGTAAATTAAATTAAATGCAGCTAGATACACTCCTCACTGTCCAAGGATTTGGTTCCCTGCCCAACTCCTTTAAGACATTGCCGTTGCAAGGGCTTGTTTGGGAGCTGCAATCATAAATCACACCGTGAAACTGCTTCCTCTCTCCTTGTGCGCACCTGCAGAGGAAATGTGCCAAGGGGCAGAATTGGGCATGCTCTCAGGACTGTGGGCAATACAGCAACCACAGAAGCAGCCTGGGATAGGCTGCCATCATTTAGAGCAATCAGCAGCTTTTTTGACCCGCAGAGCAGCTGAGAATCTAGAGGATGTGAAGATGGCACAAGTTTTCTAGAGGCAGACCCAGGAGACCCCTGCGCAGGCAGCTGCTGGAGGCCCCAGCTGTGCACAGCAAGTGCCGGCAAGAGCCTTGCAAGAGCAGGACTAGGACTGAGGTACAGACGCTGGGGAATGTCTCAGAACAGACTGAGCTGCACTTGCAGAAGTGATGGGGGAGCTATGGAGAGTTGTCACACCTGCATTAAGGGTCTGACCTGCATGTGCCACTGCCCTACAAATGATAGATGATTCCAGTGCTGCTGATTTTCAATGCACATTAAACAAAATGGAGCGACCAGTGTTTCTTTTTTTTTTTATTAATTTATCCTAGCTTTGATGGCTTTGCCCTAGCCTCCTCCTGAGGGATTCCTGTTTTGAGAAACATTTCTCTAGATAACAATTTAGCTGTTTTAAATAATGCCATTTGTAATGCAGGCGGATAGTCTGTTCATCATAATGTAATAATAATGCATTACATCCATTATATTAAACCTACCTCAGATTGAATGTGCAATTTTCATTTGTCTCCTAGTTCATTGGTTATATAACAAATGTACAATATCTGTCACACTATCTCAAAATGCCTGTTTTATCTGTGAAGTGTTTGACAAAGCACATGTTACAAATGGATATTCATAGTGAGTTAGACACAAAACTATTGTATGCACTGTTGAAGAAATGAAGAACTGAAATCCAGTATTCAGCCATCATCATTCTGTATTACAAGACATAAAGGAGCATTGGAATCAAGACCTCTCTCTTTCCTCTTCCCCATCAGCTACCACCATGCTCCCACCTTCAAGGTGCTTTTGTAGCATAAAACCATTACTCTGACCATCCCTGGCAGTCCGCTCCATCTCAGTAAGTTCTGCTTCCATTTATTATATCTGACTTTAGGTCTCCTCTTTGGAAAACACATCAGTTACCAAAAGGAATGCAGTATGATCTGATTCGTAGTAATTTTTTCCTTCTTAGTTATCAGGGTTCAGTTTAAATCAAACAAACAACAAGTGTAACTTTAAAGACTTGACAGGATCCAACATACGATTATTTATCTTAAAAGTCTGCTGTGTGGTATCCAGCAAATCAAATGAACTGGGTTAACTCCCTGTGTTAGAATACCTAGAACCTTAAACTGCAATTTATAAGATATATGTCACCCTGCTAAAGACTTCCAAGTCTTGCTAAAAATCAGAAATTCTCCAGGTTGGAATCCCAGTTATCAAGGGCAAAGCTCTTTTTGGCTTCTACTATGATCAGAAGCTATTTCAAGCACATATATTAAATTATAAAATAACCTCCAGTTCAGGGTCCTATAAAATCATCATTAGTAGATCTGCCAAATTAAATTATAGTATGTTTTCTATTAATTCTTCCACAACAATTTGTAACAAGGAAAAAAAAAAACCATGGACTTACTAGCCAAGCTACAGTTTTCATCTTAATTTTGCACTTCCTCTTTGATTGCTCAGCACCATTTAAACCAACATCAGAGGCTCTTGTTACTTCTGTCCCAGTGAAATCATCAATCCTACATTTTATCTAAGGTTATTCCATTGAAATACTTGACATTTCTTTGCTTCAAATGTCTGACAAAAATCACTACTCAAGGCGATGTGGCTGTACAAACATATTTAGCTGAGGTTTAAGCTGTCACTGAGATGGGACAAGGCTTCATCCCATATAACACACAGAACTTATGACATAAATGTGGCCTCAGGGATTTCTTTCATGATTCAACAAGTCTCCTTTCGGTAGCAGCATAAAATGTAAACAGATATTATCGTTCTAGAGGTGCTGCCTTGACATTTCCTTTCTGCTTCTTGCCATGTGGCCACACCTCAACATGCTGAGCACAGTTCAGCAAAGTCCAACAAAGCCAACTTGCAAATACTCTGGAGAAACTATAAACAATACCATTGTATTTAGAAAGCATTCAGAGAAAAAGAGAAAAGGCAGTTGACACTTGACACATGGACTAAGCCCAACAGTGTTTTGAAATTACTATTTCCTGTCTTTATAATCCACTAATTTATTGCTAGTTTTCAATCCAGTATCATGCCCAGACTGTTTCTTTGTTATCTCTAACCAGGCTTTGGGATAAGTGTAAAGCTCATCTCCACATGTTTCTACAACTTTTCACAAACTTCTAAGCCAAATTATAGAAATAGGGCAGTGTTTTTTTCCTCTTTGGAGTTCTGACTTTTTTTGTCCTTCAAATAAATCATTAATGTGTTACAGTGGTTTAATTTATAGCATGAAATAGGGCAACTGACTCCTTGTAAAACAGACCTGAAACAAGAACTCAAAACTACCCTTAGACATATCTTGAAGGGATTTCGTATGGATACATACAGAGTATTATTTACAGAGCACTAGACATTGTCATTATACATATTAAAGTCTATAAAACTGTAACAGAGAGCCATTAAAGAACATAAATGATCTGGGGCTACTGAGACTCAAATGCTGGCTATGTGAAAATTTTAACAAGTGAAAAGCAAGACAATAATGAAAAAAATCCCCAAGCACTTGACAGCTTCTGGAAATTTCTATAGCTTACTGAGCAACCTGACCATACCAAATAAGTTCTGTTAAGACAAAACAATTAAAGGGCATTGCCTCGTCCACTTGGTTTATTATCAGAGTAAAGATGTTCTGCTCTGTCTCAGCCAACAGCTCTTAGGTACGTACGGAAGTGAAGTATTTCATGAAATATCACCACAGTGAGTTTCAGCTGTGTGACTATAGTTTGACAAATGTTTCCACATCCTCCTCAACTAGGACTTCTCCATACTGTTAGTCGTATATAAAAAGAGAATAGGGTTTTGGTATTTATATAAAAGAATCTACAATTTGAAAAGGATAGTTTTTAAAAAAATGAGGAAGATAATAACAAATAAGATTTGCAAAACAAAACATATCACCCTACTCTGAAAGACTTTCTGCAGCTTAACTTATTGAGAATCTTGTCAGTAAGACTTGATTAGAAACTGGAAGCATGAACAAAAGACCTGGAAACATTGGTTTCTCCAGCTGACAATACCCAAGGGAAAATATAATGCCTGAAAGCTGCTTTTGGGCATAGCCTGAAAATAATAAGGCATGTTCTTTTAATTAAGAGCATTTAATCAATGGAACAAAATCCTTAGAGCCATTAAAGCTTTCAAAAAATTAAATATTTGGCAAATTTGACTACCTGATCATCTCTCCTTGTAGATAAACTGTATTTAAAAAATATTTTTGATTTATCTAGAAACTCTAGGAATAAATTTGACTTTGTTGCAAGCACTGCAAGACAGTCATTGGAAACAAAATGCTAATGATTTGGATATCAATTGCCAGTATTCCAACAACTGAGGTATTTTTAAAGTATTTAATATAATCAAGCATCCAAAAATAATCTAAAAATCAGCACTATTCACAGCAGGAATCAAACTTTTCCCTATTTACCAACCAAACAGAATACTACTACTAATCTAGTTTTATTTCTGAAGGTATACTGTAGCTCAAAACATCATAAGAATATTCTTTTTGACACTTTGATAGCCAAAAAGCATTGCACATAAAAATTCTGGTGCCCAGTTTGTCCTGGAACTGTCTGAGATATAAAGCGTTATTCAACATAGGGATGGCAAAATTGAACATGGTGTATATCATGCATGAGTTCTGTAACCCTTTAAAATAGGTTTTAATAGGAATTGAAAAAAAAAATTAATTTTGTAGCTGCCCTCTTTATGTTTGTGGTTTTTCCAAATAGTTGCAGGTTTTTTCCTGTCATTGTCAACGTATTCATATTGCACGGAGAGACATGGTAAGAGAATCCTCCCACAGCTAACAGAGATCCCACAAATATCTTTGGTATCAGCCAAATACTGGGCAGCCTAATGGATAAAACACCCACTCAAAATTTTCTAAACAAGCTCAACTGGGTGCATCTTACACAAGTTGTTAGGTGGTTACGGAAGAGAGCTCAGCTTTGACTGTGCTGAACACAGGTATGTCCACAGGTACCTTCAAACAGCCTCCACAACCAGCAGCCACAATCAGTGCCATGGTTTTACAAACTACAACTTTATATGACCTCCACACCTTGAAATAAGGCACCATTCAGCTGTGTTTTCAGCCTACAAGAGAATGCAGCTTAGAATCTTTAAGTCTATGTTAAATTTACAACCATATAAATGTATTCATTTCAGCTTCTAACTAAATATACCAAATCTGCCACATGACGTGCAAACAAAATAGGAAGAATAAAAAAAATACTATACATCGTGAAGGAAAAATAGGATGATTGTAACTTCTTATTCATAGTTCTCTCTGCAGGTCATACACTTTCAGGATGGGTGTGTGATGTGGCCTGATTTGGGAAGACTTCTGCCTTTCAGAATTCCAGAAGTGATGGGGGATGGAATAAGCTGTCTTGGGATGCAGGGTCCCCAGTGTGTTTTCTAGCAGGATAACATCTGAGAGAGGAGGGAGAAAGGGGTTGGGGTTTGGTCAGCGAAAGATAAGAAGTTATTTTGTTTAGTTATTCTGGGTTTTTTTCCTCCCCAGGAACAGGAAAGATTGTTTTGCAACTATTCAGCCGCTTAGCTGAAGCCAAAATATTAGCAGTAATTTAACAGTTTTTATTCCATACTTTTGCTAACTAGTTGACATGGGAAAGGAGAAGCAGTAGTTGAAAACCAATGGATGGTGGCTGGATGACATCACTCTTGGATCAGTCTCAAGAGTAAGGTTTTCCAGCATGATAAAGCAAACACATCACTGGATAAACATCTGACCACAAGTGATTCTTAATGGTCATAGTTAAACCAGCAGGGAGGGATCAAGGATTAAAAAAGTAATTTTCAAGCGATAGTTGGAAACATTAAAAACACCCACTGCACAACACAAAAAGAACCAATACAGATGGACATCACTGATCCATATATACTGGGAAGCCTAATGAAATGGAAAATTTACAGAAACAAAAAAAGAGTAATATACTTAGGGACTTGTGGATGACAAACCAGGAATGCCTCTTTCCTCAAAGGAAATCATGTTCCTGAGCTTCTTTAGTNAAAAAAAAAATTAAAAAAACACACCCCAAATTAAAAATACTATTTAATCTTTGATTAAACTATAAATAGATAGATATAATACATATAAATAGATATAATAGATATAAACACATTGAGATTCAAAGATCCATATTTTTTAGAAAAAGAGAACAAACCCAGTAATTTTGGGTGAGGGAAAGAGGGATTTTTAAAAAGCTCTTGGTCTAAATATCTGAAGAGTAAAGCGTGAGAGTTTCAGAAGCTGATATGAAAAAGTCTGCTGGAATATCTGATAATTGTAAGAAAAAAATATTCAAAGGTATAGTTTTGGGGAATTACAAGTTTTTGGGGATTTTTCAGGCCAGGCTAAACACCCATCTGTTATGGAGTGCTTTGGGATAATGAAATTAATTCTGTCATAATCCCAGGAAACAAACTACAAAATCTATCAGGCACCTTTCACAATGAATACTTCCATGAAATACTTCACACATTGCTTACATGGCAGGAGAAGGAAATAACTTTGGGAGCATTCTAAATGGACAGGAGCACAAGTGTAGACCACGTACAATATTGGTTCTTCTTTATTAAGAGTAAGTAGTTTATTGTCCCCACATGATGTTTCTTGGAAAACGGGAAAATTACAAGTGAATAGGAGAGCAAGCAAATTGAATGAAGTACTATAAGTAGCACTAAGGCGGCAGGCCAATAATTTTGGCATCAATATAGCACACGTAGCATTAAGCAGCAAATGATCAAACATTCTCTGCAGTCAGACTTTGATGTTGGATGGTGGGTAGGCCCCCAAGTCATCTCATGTTGCTTCATTGCATTTCCTTTAGAACATTCCCCATCCTTAGCACATCCTATTCCCTGAACCAGAGGCTACTTCTCCCCTGAGCTCTCCTTAGTAGGGTTTTGACATCCTCTCTCCTTATTTTATCTCTCTCCCTCTCCTGAGATATCTTCCCCCATTTTACTTAATTTGAAGAACGGCGACCATCCTGGCAGGTGGGTATTCCCCAAGTCTCACAACTCTACTCAAATAGTCTCTTATCACTGTGCCCCTGAGCAGTGAGAGCTCGTAACTCATTTGAAAGGGAAACAGTTGGGGGCTCGCCACACTTCATCCTGTGAGACTGTTGACACTGTTAGCAGCTGTCAGTGTCGCTCTCCTTCTTACCAACTGGGAGCATATCAAAATGTTACACGCACATTCAGCACTGTAGTCTCTCCTATTTCAGTTTAATGGGAATTAAAAATACACGTCAAGGGGAGAATACACTCCACAGTTGCTAAATAATTTATACCTTTTTTTTTAACATACTTATTATAGGAAAAAAAGTGAATTCAAATTCAAGGAGCTCCATTAAAACCAGTCAATACCAGTAATGGCATTTTTTAACTATACAAAACTTTATTTCACAGCAAAAGGGCAACTAAAATCACTGTACTACACTCTTAGTTTAGGGAAACATAAAACCTTACAGAAATTTCTTGGTAATCTAGAAAAAATGACATTGGCAATCTTCATCCAATTCCCAACAGATAATTGTTCACATTCCAAAACTCTGAAAATTTTGCTGGAAGATTAATTTTGGAGATCAAGATGAGAATTGCCATGAACTCCACGCACAACCATAAACAAATGGAGAGACATGCACAAACACTGAGATATCAGACTGCTACTTGCTGAAAGATGTTGCCTCTTGTCCTGGAAAGAAAGTGAAAGCTTCAAACTTAGATGAAACTAGCATTATAATGAGACATTCACATAAGCATGTCACTTGAAAATAAAAGTACGTAGGACACCACCTCCTACCCCCTGTACTTTATTTCATATCAAGTGGTAGCAGCCATAGCTTGTGTATCTTGACTGCAGTTCTTGTTTCACACTTTGAAAATAAAGATGCATCTTCATTTCGGAAATCTTTTGTACCAAAAAGGAGCCAGGATAAGTAAGTTGTACCAGCTGTGTCATTACTTCACTGTTTACACTTACATGCATGATAGTGACACGCAAAACTGTTTCATCGATGGATCAACCAGGCTCTGGGTTGACACACAGCTCTGGAGTATTTAGATACTGTGATTTAAGATGTCACCACTGGCAGCTGTCACCCACCTCTAAACTTAGCAGCAGCAGGAATAATCTTGTGCCAGACCTTCAGCCGCTACAATTCACAGCCTGACATATTTTCTAAACCACCTTCATTGCTTAGTCAATGCATCTGCATTCCAGACTTACTCACCTGCCTGTGAATTGTGGCAGCTGAAGATCTGGAGCCCATTTATTCTTGCGGCCTTTACGACGGGGGCAGTAGCCTTTGGCTCAGGAGTGAACAGCTTCTGGTGACAGCATACCAATGTAACAATTCTAGGACTACCATCAAGTGCCTTAGGAAGAGCATTGCCTTCAGGATGTGGGACATGATCCTGCCCCTCTGCTCAGCCCTGGTGAGGCACATCTGCAGTGCTGTGTCCAGTTCTGGCCTCCTCTGCAAAAGAGAGACACAGAGCTCCTAGAGCAGAACCAGCAGACAGTGACAAGGATGAGTAGGGACTGGAGCACCTCAGTTATGAGGACAGTCTGAGGGAGCTGGGCCTTTTCAGCCTAAAGAAACAAGTGATACAGGGCTACCTCAGGCTCTGTCGGTACCTGCAGAGGATGGAGCCAGGCTGTGCTTGCTGGTGGTGAGCAGTAGCACAAGAGGCTATGGGAAGAAACCAATGCACAGCAAGTTCCACCTGAACATAAAGAAGAATTTCCTTAACCATGTTGCTAGAGCACTGGAATAGTTTGTCCAGGGGAATTGTGGACTCTCCCTCACTGGAGGTACTTTCAAGAACTCTCTAGATAAATCGTGCATCCTACTTGAGCAGGGAGGTTTCACCAGATGATGAACTGTGGTCCCTTTCAATCTGAGCGACTCTGTGATGTAGCTACCACCACCACATTGCTCTTGGGCTGCAATCAGCACACACTCACATGTGCTCCAACAAGTCAGTTTGACAGTGCCGCAGGAGCAGCTCCCTCCAAAGTGCTGGCATGACAGAACATATCACAAACATTATATCACAAACATATCATAATTATATTAGAGCTCTCTCTAATTGGTCCCTTTCAGTAAATCTCAACAGTCTCATTCAACTGCAATGCTTAACACCTAGATCTAAATAAAATAATTTGCCATGGAGCAGTGGTTGATCTATAAAATAATGGGAAATCTGAGATTGACTATGAAATATGTGCTCTGGCAGCTTGCAAGAATTGTTTCTGATAACACACGTACAGGCACACACAGTCAATAAATAATCTTTCATATCCCAAGAAATTATGTGTGTTGTGTTACTTTTTTCTATTTCCAAATAATTCGACTTCCTTCATCTCCTGTTCTCTGCTCTTCCTTTTCCAGCTTTTCTTCTTTGAAATTAAAAGAGCAGGGAAGAAAAAATAAGGAAAGCAGTTAAGCTCTATTAGCTCTGAATTGCTTAGCTAGCACGGGTTTGAGATGGTAAAAAAAAGGAAAAGAAAATTATGTTGGGAAGATTTCCTAGTCCTTGGACTACAGCTCATGAGAAGTCAAGATCTACTTCCAGATAAGCTGGGAAAACCCAAACAAACAGCCTTCTGCCAGATAGTCACCCAGCTGAAGAGGAGCTAGGAAAGTGCTCTGGTTTTGGTTACCTGCACAGCTCTGACACAGCTGGTTTCTTCCCCCAGAGAATAGAACACTATGACAACAAATACCATCCCAGAGCTCTCCTCTCCTAATCGTGACCTCAAGTTTGTTTCCACACCACCCCTTCCTGGATGCTGCCGCCTCTCACTGTGAAGGCTGTGGTTTCCCATCAGGTCTGGATAAGTAGAGAGCTTCCCAGAAAGAACGCACAAAACCAATAAAACAATTAGTGACCAATTAAGTTCATTAACACTGTTTACCTACAGAAGAAAGGCAAGCCTTAAATAATTAGCAGTAAGTTTATTTTTTAAGAGTAAAAAAGCCTTTTGAAAACACCTTCTGAGTGACAATGTTTGTTTATAGACAGTCATCAAGGTATTACATTTTTCTACCCTCTCCTAACTTATTTCAGATGTTAGGAGAGCAACCGGTCATTCAAAACATAATATACTTGATTCAAGCAAGGGAACCATTTTTTGCAGTAGCAATGGCTTAGTGCTGTGATTTTAAGCAATGCTTACAACTGCAGTCCTGCTGAGAGTTATGAATTATCAGCACCTCAGCAACAGACTATTAACTCTCTGTTCAGCTCCTCAAATGGAACACGAAGAAAAATATTTCCCAGCCTTTAAAAGTGCTTTGTCAGTGTACTAGAAGTTTGTATACATTTTGTTATACCTTTCTGCTAACTTGGCTTTACTGAGGAAAATTCCTCTTCATAGAACAGTATTCAGAGACAAATGTAAAACTGCAAATATAAAAGTATCTTGTATATTGCCATGAAAATATTTTTTATCCTTTGCCCTTAGGGTGGGAGAGGACAGGAGAACAAAACAGGTCTCATTAAGACTTTCTGTCTCAGCTTTCAACATACAAAACACCCAGAGAAGTGACTCTTGCAGCTGAAAAACTGTATAGATTTTTGCTGTACTCATAGGAAAGAGAAAAGCACCATGAACATGGATAGGACTAAAACCATAAACCCAACAAATACTGAATGGAATCTGATTAATTTAAAAAGTTGCTAATATTTACACACTTCAAGAATTATTTTTTTTCTCTACATCAATTTTGAAGTGTAGCATGTTTATGCTTCTGTTCCAAACCTTTCTTTTCTTTCCTAGTGTACTGAAATGTTATCTTCTAGGTCTTTCCCCTGTGTCCACTGCCCTTCAAACATTTTCCTTAAAGACATCAAGCATGACTAAAGAACCCCCAGACTTGAAAACCCATGCAACAGATACTTCTTTCAAAATGGGACCAGCAAATGCTCTCGTATAACAGGAAATGACTCTGACTGAACACAGATTTCATTTTGCTCTATAATCAGAGCGTTATGGAGTAGGACAGTTCTGATCTCTGCTGCACATCAGTCCAAGAGCGTATGTATTGTGTCTATGATTTTGAAGAGGTGTAACACAGAAATTTGTTTTCATGTCCATATATCTTCATACACAGATGGTTTGCCAACAACTGATATGTGATACCAGAATTAGGACTCAGTTTGTCCTCACTACCTTGCTTGGCCTTCAGTTTGTTTAAATTATTTATAAAATCAGATAATAGCGAAAACTGGTTTTCATAACTGCTGACCTGATTTGCCTTTTAAGTGCATAAGACCTATAAGATGCCCATGTTAAGGGGGTTAAAGACAGAGACAACAATTTCATAGATGAAGCATAAGAAGCAGTTCTTCTAAAAGTAAGACAACATACCCATCTCTCAGCCCAAGAATGGAGATCACATTTCTAGTAAGCTTTAAGGGGCAGTGAATCACATAAATAAATATTCCATGTCTAATAAAAGTGTTTTAATTAGTTTTGTTGAGGCCGAAACCTTTTTTCTTTTTTGACTTTTCAAGATGAAGGATATTCTGCTATATTTATTTTTGCTTTCAAATACATTCTTAATTCTTATTTTACTGATGGAAGAAATTATTAGGCATTTTCATAAGCCTTTTAAATAGCTGAATTTTTTCTCATGCATCTTTGAAATTATAAATCAAGACTTTGTAAAGAAAGATTCATATTCCTTCTTAATATCCTTGGAAATTTAAGAATATTAGTTAGATAAAAGATGTTTCCCCACTTTACTTCAAGAATATATAGATATAACAAAAAAACTTTTTAAAAATATGAGATATGTGGGACCTTTTAGAGCACAACGCCACGCTCAACCTCTTTTTGAATATGTCTTTCTAGAATATCCACATGCTAAAAGAACATACAAAAAAGTCCTGGAACATTAGGCCTTTAAGTATTTTGAATTAAGAAGCATTTTACACAGTGAGGATAAAAAAGACAGTACTCATTGGTCTTGCTATATTAATTTCTACAAAATTAAAAAGCCAGGCAGGGTCAGGGGTAGAACAGTAATAAAAAAAGTTCTTTTCTGATATATGTTCTTCTCTCTTAGTTGTTTGGTTTGTTCTTCAGTGGTAGGGCTGCAAGAATTTTTATGCATGGTCAGCTTGACCAAAAAGGCCAAAAATTCTGAGGCTTTGCAGCCACTACCTTCGTTTGTTGACTGCTAGCACTAAAATTATTTTTGAGTCAACAGCTTGAATGGTTCTCATCTATTATTCTCATTCAGTATTTCATTGAGCACAGTGTATTAGAAATTATCAATGTTTCCCATAGAATTTTATCTCCACCACTAATTTCGACAGTGCCTTTGGTTGAATATCTTGTCTTTTTTTAGTAATAGGGAAAAAGAGACATCAAGCTCCTAGAAGGCTGCTATGTATATCCTAGGATTATAATTCCTCGATTTGTGATAATAAAGAGATTCCAGTCCCTAAAGATCATGGATATCTGCCACATCTGTGTGGGCACATCAAAACTGGCTTTACACCAATCCTGGGCTATAGCCATGCAAAACCAGAGCCCAGCATGAGTTAATCACCTGGCTGCTCAAATAATTTTGTGGGTACACTGGAAAATTCAGCTTTTGTATACACAGGAATCAAGTATCATCACCTTACAGTGGAAATACAAGAACAAGAGTAATGTTCTTACCTGGAACATTTAAAACCATTTTCAAAGTTACACTTTCAAATCCAAAGGATGTTAAGAGGATGTTCTTACTGAGATGCTTCATTGCATCAGTAAGTGTAGCGCTGGCCGCAGTGGAATTGTGGAATTGATAGGAAAAACACTTTCTGAAGAAATAGATATAAAATAGAGAGAAAACCAAAGTATAAGAAAAGATAGGGCTTGACCTGCTGTTTCTAAAGTCCAGGTGAGTTTCACTGCAAAGTCAAAGACAAAAACATGATTCAAGGGTCTTTTGAGAAAACCTATCTGAAAAGGAGAAATTCAGTACCTTGTTCACATAATTTTGTCCACACAAATTTCAATAATAAACAGTAGTGTTATTTTCCTTCATTGTTTTTTCCTGCATCATAACTACGTCTCTAAAAATACTTCAACAAAGAGTATGTGATCTACTAACTTTTTTTCACCACTGTAGTGGCATTTCTGTAAGCTTTAGAAAGCCCCCAAAATGACATTATTCTAACTCCTAATATTGTGAGAGCAGTGTAGAAACCTTAATCAGGGCTCGTACTCACATTGAAATGCATCCCAATTTAGTGACCATCCCGTTTAAAGAAAGTTTTCCTGAACCGTCACTTAATGTAAACCAAATGTCCTCTGCAACTCCTTCCTCCTACTGAAGCATTTTGACCCTTAGCCACCATATTAACACCTCTAATTGTAACTGACAGGGCAATTTCCTGGTTGCCATTGTGTGAGACAAGCAGTGAACACTAGCCACAAGCAATTTATGACCTTTGACTATCATATTAACTCTTTTAATTGTAACTGACAGGGCAGTTAGGCCAAAAAGTGTCCCGGCAATGCACTCCAGGCAGTTGTGAACGTCCCAGTAAAGCCGAGGAAGGAGTATCCAGTCATTAATTTGGAGGGATTGATATGGAGAAAGAAGGGGCATTACTTGAGGCTGGACAAGCCTCAAACTCCCAATAATCATCTCTGATTATTTTTTGTTTCCATTTGCCCTAACAGTCTCTGCTAAAAGCCAGAACTACTTTTACTGAATGCGAGGATATTATTTTTAACTTTTGAAGAAAATTTCCAAAAATGTTCTCAGTATTCCTGCTCCTAATGAAATTATTTTTAATGTCAACAAATTTCAAGTTCTTCCATGAAAAAGACAGTTCCTCAACATTTTATGTTTGAAAATTTATATGTTCATTGTTTAAATAAAAACAACTATCTGAAGCCTTGGAAAGCACATAAAGTTAGTGCACCTCTGGACAGCAGGCACTGAAGCATGCTCTAACATGACACAAAATAAGCGGGAGGTTATCTCAAGTGGAAGAGGGGGGAGTGCTGCAGATGACTCATATCCATTTTTGGTAAACTGGCCTCTAGAGGGTGAAATATTGGACTCACAAACACTTTAGTAGGTCTGATATCATCCAGGAGCAGGTGAGGGCACCAATCACATTCTAAAAAGATTCTCTCTTACTTGTTATTTATGTTTTGTCCTACATGCATAAGCACTGATCATTAAATTTGAGTATTTTGTTATATTTTTTGATCTGCTCTATGGATGGGCCATATGCAGATAAGGTAAAGATACTGGATACTTTCTTATTGCTATTTATGGATCCTTTTTCTTTCAAAGGAAGAAATAAAGCAGTGTTACGTTGAAATTGAAACAAAACCTGTGAGAAAATAATAAAATCTATTTTCAGTTTTATATATCACGTCAAAAACTTTTGTAAAATTCCAACCCTTTTCAGCTGTCAAAGATTTCCTTTCCCAATGTGAGAAAAGGGAGAAATCCACATTAAATCTAGAAAACCTGAATAGCCAGTATTACCAAACACAGAAACTCAGAACACTGAGGAGCTGAAAGTGATCCTAGTTCAAGAGTGCATTTTCACAAATGCCTCTTTTGACAGGAAACCCAGCTTGCCCCCCACATTCATCATCTCATTCACAGAGCAGCCCTACGAAAAACACATAATCTTAACTGTGAATGAAGTTACACATTACAGACAACATAATACCTTGTAGACACCAGAACAGGAAGATCTTCCTTCCCTTCTTATTTTCAACTACTGTGCCTCCTCCAGGCTTGACCTGACCGTTTCCATGTGCCGGCAGGAGCATGTCTCTGCTGAGCCAATTCAGCTCACTTTCCCCTGCAAAAGCACACAGACATTTTTGGTGGGATTACTTTTCTGCCAGCTTAGTGAGTGGAATCAGCTCAAATTCCTCTGAGACAGGGAGGGTTTGATGGCCATCAGATGGGAGACAAGGGAAGAAGGGATACAAGCTCTCCTTTTTGGAGACACTGGAAGAGATTTAGGGCTAGCCAAGCTCGAAGTATAACATGCAACATCATCCTGAAAGGCAGTTACAGAGAGAGCAATGCCAAGAAAAGACATATAAAGCACTGCATCCTTTGTTAGGATGTTTCATTATTATTGCTAGTAGGTTTTATATGTTATTTTATCATTGACATAAATGCTATTGAGTAATTTTAAAAAATATTCTTAATGTACCCAAGTAACAAAGGACTCTGTCTTATGTTTAGAAACTGCCTTATAAATGATCTCCACAGCAACGTACAATCCTTCTGTGACTCTTTCTAAAGGGTCTTCAGTGTCCTTGAGAGGTTCACCCTCTCAGAAGTGATCATAAATAGATTTGTGCTCTTTCAAATCTCGACATACTTTCTCTGTCACCTGCAGACCCTCAGTTTAATGTTGCTTCCCAGATATCTGTTCAAGATTTGAGATACACTGTTTTATTTTGAAAACCCTTTAGTCTACATAATTTCATGAATACTATTAAATGAGACAGAAAACCTTGTAGAAACATCACAAAAGAGAAAAGATATTTATTAGGGCTGCTTCTTCTTGACATTACCGGTTACATTAAATTCTGACTGTTCAGCATTCATGTGCTTCCACCTTGCATGTATTCTCACATGTAAGAATAAAGGGGATGGTGGCGTAGGAGCTTTGAGCTCAGGCTAGTTTTAAGCAGAAAATTTTTGCACTGGTGCAACTTTACAGCAGTGTTTAGTATTGTGTAAAAGGAAAAATTGGCATCTTCTACTTATGCACTGATAACACCAGAGTTCTCAGCCATGTCAAATGAAAATTAGCAATAAATCTAAAGACCAAAAGGGGTTTAAAAAACATACATACATATATATATATACACACACATATATATATACACACATATACATATATATGTATATATATAAAATACACATCACAAGCATAAGAGAACTTGAGAGGAGGATTATCCCAAATATTTGCCTGTTACCAAAAGCTTTTCTGTGATGGGAGAAAACAAATAAAAAGGAAGCCCTCATCATTATTAACATTTTCTAAAGCATTCTTATCAGTAAAACTAATATGCCCCAACCTACCTCACTTTAAATGGCTTCAACTAAGGTCCCTCTTAACACAAATACTATTTTCTAAAAAAAGCCATCAAAAATACCCCATTATGTCTTTCTATCAGTAGCACAACAGACTATCAAATTAGAAAAAATGAAAGTGAGAAAGAATTATAAAGTAAGTTGGGATGAAAATTACTATTTTTCACCTTTCTCTGTCATTTCTTATTAGTCAAATAATCTGCTTTGCTTCTTGTATTTAGACACCTAAGTCTGTAAATAGGCTCCTAATTTTCTGATTGCTGTATGTATGCGATATTAATTTAATTAAGAATTTAATAGAACCTTTTTTTTAAGTTATGTTCTTAGGAACCCAAACCTGATTGAAGCCCCTAATGTCAGGCAAATCTTCTTTCTGTCTTTGCATTATTGAGTGAGAGAATATAAACAAACTACTATACGCAACTCTGACAGGGACATACTCTAAATTGCTACCTGCTTAATAAGCCTTTATGGAGGTCCTAAGCTGTTTCAGATGAGGGTAGATGTTTGATCAGATGCACTAAGGTTATTTTAAGTAAGCGTGCAACTATCTTGTCTGTTCTTTCAACAGCTAGATACTTCTACAAAGATCCATGGGAATAGAGGGAATTCTACTTTAGTAGACTTTGCAAGGGTCCTGGAGGACTTGCTAAGAATGCTAAATAAACAAGGTCTCCCATTCCACCCAGCCACAAAGAGCTAACAAGCCCCCGTGCCCCCCTCCCTGCGCTCCGGCAGCCTGTACCTCCCACTGGCAGCCCACACTCGTCAATACACAGGAGCACCAGATATCACACACCAGATCCTGCTGTGATGAGCAAACACCAATCAACAGCCCCATTAACCTCCAGAGGACAGTATAGTTTGTTTACAGTAAATACGAGAGCACTGCCAGCGGAGCGATGAACAGGAAATGCTGAGGAGGCTTTTCCCCCTTCTCTTTCAGGAGAATTTGGAAGTTCGGGGTTTGTGTGCAGGGCAGCCTTGGATATTGCTTTCTTGCTTTTAAAAAGAAAACAGCCTGATGAAAATTCAGACATTTAATTTAAAATTAACCGTAATTTAAGTTTGGTTGTGTTTTTTTTGTTAAAGAGCCTTCAATCACATGAACTATATTTTCAAAAGCAAGTAACTGTTGACAAAAAAACATATATAGCATTTTTCATGGGATTATCAAGGGAGAGTGCTAATCACCATTAATTAAGCGTTATCCAGCTTTATGCAGATGTTTGTTATTGGTCTCCAGCCCTTCAACACTTTGCTCTAACACGTACTAATTGAACAGGAATCACAAAGTTTTGCATCCAGGACTGGCAGACTGGAAGGAATTTGGGCGAATACTACAGTTTATAGAAGAGAACGGGATGTTGGGAGAGGTTTAGGGAAAAGCTCCAAGAAAGTCTGAAATCCACCCTGTACGTTGTTACCACCTGAGTGGCACACTAGAGTGAGTGCCCCTCTCCTAGACACTTAGGGGGAAGGATTGCTTCCTTCTCTGCATACAGCCTATGGATTGCTCTGTTTGGAGACTGGATTCGCTTCTGACCTTTTATTAACAAAGACAATATCATTTATTATTCACACATATCTGCAGTCGGAAGACATATACTGCAAGTAGCTGAGCTCATTCTTTGCTCAAGTAACATGTGACTTGGACACTAGTCCTAATGTTGCTCTTTTCCTTGGAACCAGCAATTGAATGGAAAATAAAGCCTTAGTAGCCTGGCAGAAATTAGCTTGAGCTTGAGCTCAGGGGGAGAATTGAGTTTCTTATCTTGTGGGGATGAGGTGAGCTGTAAAACAATAGTTGAAGGATGACTACTTGATCAATCTCTAGGGTAGTTACCTGGCAAAAGAGAAGGGGAAACTATTAGATCAGGCAATGGAAATTAATCTATACAATTTTATTAGTCATTTTTTCAAAATAAGGAAGCAGGAAATGATTCGTGCAAGATGTCCATTGTATGTTGTATTTATATTACTAACACATTAATAAAACTTTTCCTACATAACTCAATGAAGTTTCTATACAGGACATACATAAATTTCTTCTAAAATCCCTAAAAGTTTTGAACCCTATCAAAGGCATGTTTGTAACATTTGTAACATGAGCCCCACTCATCACCTCAGAAATGAGGGGAGGGCATAGGGGAAATCTGTTATGACAGTTAACCAAACAGCAAACTACATGTCAGTAGCTACATGACCACTCCATTCTGGTGTTGAATATAAATGAGCAAAAGCATTCAAATCTCCAAACTAAATTTCAAAATGTTTCAGCACTGTGGTATATATTTCTCTCTATAACCCCTGGCTCCTGGACACTTTTCGAAATAACATTTATAAAGCATTCAAACTCACATATATATGAGTCCACCAACAAAAGTATTTGTAAGACACAGTGCACAATGATAAGTGGACAAATGTTACAGGGTAAAATGTTTATAAAAACCTGGTTGAAAGAACTTCTCAGTGGTTACACCTCTTCAGCCATCCTTCCATTAACTTAATTAAGCTAACCCATCGGTTTACAAGCCTGGGGGACTTAGAGAACTTGGTCTGAAAAGAAAAATAAAAGGTTTAATCACCAGGACAGGTTTTCCAAGTTGTCATGGCTCTTACATAAACCCACTGCGCACTTACATAAACCCAAACTTCCATTACTTGTCCGAGAGTCTCAGATCAATATTATAGATAAAGGTAAAGCTTAAGGTAAACGATTACCCTATAAGATGATGGGAATAGTAATTTTAGTGAACATCAAACACATTAGGATACAGTAAGCTTGCACAGATATAATAAATTCATCAGCTATTTCTGCTGATTGATCTGTATTCCAGTTTAATTAGCCATGAAAGAGTCAATTTTTTTTCTGAAGCCTTTCCTCCCCCCCCTTTTTGTTACAGATCACTGCCACAAAGGATAATCCCCAGCTGTCAAGTTAAGGAAATTTAAAAGGTAGGTTCTAAAAAAAATCGTTACCAGTCATGAATTCATTTTCATATATACCAGTTATACTTATTTCCCAATGACTTTGGTTGGAAAATCGCATCTGAAAATAAAGTGATGTCCTTAAACCATTGTTTTAAAATGCTTTGAAAGCAGAGTAGCTTGATATAGTGGAAATAACAATGTAGGAAGCCAGAAGTTCTGTAGAGTGGCACAAAACCTAGAATCCTGCTGTTGTTTAACTTTCAGAAAATGTCTTTAAACAACACCAAATGAGCACTGCAGATGTGTCTGGCATAAGAAAGAACAAAAGTATTTCATAGAGAGGATACTACTTCATTCCTGCAAAATAAATAAATAAAAATACAGTGGCACAAATGCAATCAGAAAATTCACAAAGAGTATCCATGTTTGTATCACTCATAAAGAGTACCCTCACACAATAGTGAGGTCCAGCTGTTGTTTTTCTTGAAGAAGTCCCGACTCCTCATGCAGAGAAACTACACTTGAGATGAACTGGCTGAGACAAATGTTCTGTCTGCACTTTAAATGGCAGCTGGTTATTAAATGACTCCCAATAGGATGAACACTTGCTATTGACAATAAGGTAATATAAGGACCATGCAGTGCAATCAGGATGGGAATGTGAATGAAAAATCTTTAATCTGAAATTACAGCTGTCAGGGCTATATTATAAAACATGAAAGTTGCATCTGCACTTAGAATTAATGTGTCCCAAAAGCCAAGTTTCTCATAAAGGGCATCTTGCAGATACATCTTTTATAAATAGACTACTGGTCTTCCGTAAATCAAACCGAACCGTAGCCTATACCGAGGAATTAAAAGGGTCACCTCTTCTGGGGCTGGTATTTGTTGAACAGTATTTGGTAAAAATGAACATTGATTTACAAAGTCCAACAGATACTGGTAGTAGTATTACTTTATAATGATATTCACTGACTCCAATGCATCAAACAAATTACTTCAGTTCTTTTATCATCAGCCTCCATGTGTAAAAGCATCTTTTTCAAAGTAAGGAAGCATTTTCAAAGGAACCCCTATTTAACAATCTGAGTTAACAGAGCGTTGAACAAACAAATATAGTACTTTTTATTTCACATAGTTCAGATAAATGGGCTAAGCTCTCTGTGCAGGCATGCTAAGCCTAGTTTGATGGAGCCAGTTTAAGATCAGATATGGCAAAATTAGTTACCTGCTCTATTCCATGGCCCCATAGCTCACAAGGATCCCTCCAGTTCATTTCCCACAAAACGGAGTTTCACGAAAGGCAGAGCTGTCTCCATAGGCTGAATCTTTGCGTACATTTTGTGACAGCTCATTTTGTGATCAAGAATGAGTCATACTTCTGCACTCAGTGATAATGTGTGCAGAACATTTCAGGAAGTCAGTAAGAAAAGATCCCCAAAACGTCAAAGTGTTGCTCAGAAATTCATTGCTAATTTATGAGGAAAAACCCACCTTTCATACTAGTCCAGTATATGCAGTAACAGGTGATGGAATTTAGCTAAGGTGAATGGCTCCAGCTACCAAAACTCTAACAGTAATAACCGTAATGGTGCAGATTATGAAAAAGATGCACACTCCTACAGCCTTCATAAGAATAAGTTTTCCAATTAAACCCAGTAATAAATACGGGCCTAAGAGTAGAATTCCAGTGTAACTGTATTCTCTCCTTCTTAATTGGGGTTTGGGCAGTGTTTGGTGGAAAATGAGAGGTCACAAGTTTTCCGGTTCCTTTGTTCTCATTAACCAAGTCTTCCATGTTAAAGTCTAAACATTTAATTCAACTTCCAACTAAGAGCCAATTTATTACCATTTAAGTTCTTCCTGCCTCCTTATGCCCCACCCAAAGTGCTGTCAAGATGCAAGAGCTAAATCCCCTGCACTGAATCTGCTTCTTCCCCTGAAAGGAGCCAGCCTGCTGCATGCCAGTGTTAACAGACTGTTGGGTAGTTGAGATTAAACAAAACAAAACAAAAGAGCATTTCATTGATGGTAAATTACAGAACACTAATAAAAAATAAAATCAGCTGAACATGATTTGAAGGGCATTCACCAAAGAAATTAATTAACCTTGCAGAAATATTTCTTTGTACTCAGACACAAAGTAACATTATTTTTCCTGAATAGGAATACAGTGGATACTACAAGACCAAGTGATGAACTTTTAGAATTCAATTGTAAAAATCAGTTGCCTGATTGCAAACCAAGAGGTCTGCCATTTCTGTTACATAAAACTAAAAGTCAGGTTCTGTAAGCCCAAAGATGATGATTAACAGGAAGAAATAATTAAAACATTTTTAGAATAGCAAATTAAAATAGTGTTCTTGGCAGACTGATTAATTAGAGTAGGCATACCATTCTCAAATTAACTCTAAATTCAATTAATAGTTTTTTTCCCTTCACCTCACAGCATTTAGAAGGTTACTTATATGTTTTCTGCCATCATACAGAAATCCTTAACCTTTAGAATGCAGTAAAAAATTTATGGGAAAAGGTCCTGAAAAACAGGTAACTGAAAACTCAAAAATACATTTTTCAGAAATTAACTTTCTCATACTTTTTTACAGCTATGCCATTTTTTCCCTCACATTCCAAATTATTTTATAGCAACTCTCAACTTTGTTAAATTCATCACATTTCTCCCTTGAAGTATCTCAGAGCAGGGTGTTGAATTCCTCTAAGGTATCAGCTGAAAAGGGCATTAGCATCTGTGCTGCAGGCACATAAAATCATTTTCATTTGTCTAACATTTCTCTGATAACTCTCCCTGAGAGTTATCAAATACAAGAGTAAGTCAGGCTAGAACAATGTGAAACAAGATCTGTGAGTATAACTTTTAAGGAAGAAATCATATTTGATAAAGAAATAAAGTTGCCTTAAAGAAAAAAAATCAGGCTTATGAGAAGGAGAGAGACCAATGAAGAAGGAAAAAGAATATTTTTAAGGTTTCCAACAAAATAAATGAAGATATT
The DNA here is from genome assembly GCA_013400315.1 of Bombycilla garrulus. Classification (NCBI taxonomy): domain Eukaryota; kingdom Metazoa; phylum Chordata; class Aves; order Passeriformes; family Bombycillidae; genus Bombycilla; species Bombycilla garrulus. The sequence continues at coordinate 21,718 of VXBU01004554.1, read as the reverse complement.
AAGCCCTCAAAGCAGGTAAAAAAATTCAGTGTAAATTCGTTGTTCAGACATTTCTCCATGAAAACGGGCTGAGAAACTAACAAAGATACTAAATCATTATCAAATCTCAGGATATGAATTTATTCAAGAACAGGCAGCCCTAAGCATCCCTCCTACTTACTGTAAAAAAAAAAAAGAAAATCCACAAAATCAAAGATGAAAAGCAGCAAAGGCACATGTGCATTTGAGTTTTGTTACCTGGCCCATTTATTTGTCTTATCTATCTGGGAGGTCTTGTCTTTTAAAGATTTTAAGCTCTTAAGAGTGGAGGCCATCATTAGCTTATATGTTTGCTTAGTGTCTAGCATAGGAGAGTAAGACTGGCTGACAGCTCTAGGCCACAAATACAATTAGGATTTAAATAAAGAGTCAATTTGGGTTTGTAACGAGACTCATGTGAAAGGGCTCTGCAGCAGTCATGCATCTATAACAGACAGGAAAGCAAAGACAGATTCTGTCATACTTTTGGAATAGCTTGGAAATTATTTGCAATAGGAAAGAAAAAAAAAACCATACAACAGAAAAGCCCTTAAGACAGATGAAAGAAATAAACGAACAAACAATTTTGAAGCTCTGTGTATGAATACAATTTTTTCACCTGGCTGATTTCTTTGATTCCCAAGAACAGCAGTATTTAGCATGGTCAGAAATCCATGAACCAGTTAAATAAAAAAGGTAGCACTGTTTTCTTGAGAAGAGCAACTGTTCTAACTGAAAATTAAAAATCTTAGACATATGGAAAAACCCAACCCCAAATAACTAAAACCTACAGGCTGCAGCTTCATGTATCTCCATTAAAGCAGAATTAATGTATCAGATTATGGAGTCAGCCTTGCACCACATATCCCCTTTTTGAGGCTCTCTGAGAGTGCTGCTTTAGGCCACTGGGTCATGTTTTCAAGGCTTCATGCCATCAGTCCATTTAGATGATGATAAAGCTTTGTTCTACCAGCATTTTAAGTGCTGTATTTGTCTTCCAAGAACTTTAAAGCACTAAGAGAAAGGTTGTTATGTAACTAATTTGTACATTTCTCCACAGTGTTATATGTATGGGAGCACTTCCAGCCAGGAGAATTGATCCCACATGCATTTAAGATGTCAGGCAAACCTTATTAAGTACCCAGTCATACTTGAATATTCTCTACCCCACTTGAAGCAAAACTGCAGGCAATCTTTTTGCTCTCTGTAACAAATGCTACCACTACTGAAATATCAAAGTGCTCTTTGTGTCTGAGGCATAGCTTCTCTGGACACCATCTTTCCTACTGAAACAAATGGTCACATTTTTTTCTTAATCGTAAAACAAGGGTCAGAAGTCCCAGAGTGGAAAATGTGCCAGTCAAATGAATTACACAGAAAATGCAAACAAGTTCTTTCCTGTCTTTACCTAAAGGCTGGCCGTTTCTATTAGCAGATGTTTCAGCCAATCTCTGACTCGAGGAAGAGAAAAGGAAGAGAAAAGAGGCAGGAGCAAGGGCTGAATGTCCCATGAATGAGCACAGCATTGTACCACTCATTGAATAAAAAAATGCAGACAATTTCTAAATGAATTAGTTTGATAAATTAAATTCTCTGTGTACTGAGAGGTGCATCCTCAAAATGAGATTTGGCTCTGAATAAAGTATATGCATACAACAGAATACATTTTGCGGTAAGTTTGGACTTGGAAGATGAACATCCAGACAGAAAATACATTATTCCTTGCCTTTCTCGTGTTATCCTTTTTGTCGAGGAAAAGAAGCCTGCATTTAAGTAATATTGCACGATTCTGGCAAGAAGTACTTCCTAAAATAATAGATTTTCATCTTTAAAGAGCTTCTATTATTCTTCAAGGTGAACATTTTTGAAACTACTTTTCCAACATTTCTTTAGTCTTAGACTAAATAAGTCAAAAGCTAAAACTTTTGGCACACCTGGAAAACCTGCAGCTCCTAAACCTGACAGCCTGTCCCCGGCATCTTCTTTTTCTTTCTTGACCACAAGGCAACCAGAAACAGAGGCTGCAGCTCACTTCAGTACAAGGCACTGCTCAGAGCGTGTCAGCTCTGGGGCTGTTCAGCACTTTCAGAGAACCCCAGCCACGCAATTTTTTTTCATGTAAATCAGATTACCAGAGTGCTGAGTATGGGATTCCCTGGCTCCAGTCACTGTGAAGGAAAAAATGAAAGCAGTTGCTGTACTTGCAGAGGTGTCCAGATGGATGGTGTAGTGGCACCTCAGTAGACACATTTTAGAGAGGGAAGCAGGATTCCATTTTCCCCCTCACCTCCCCTGCTGTTCAAGAAACTCACTTGGAAGCATAGGAAGAACGGCTGCCAGAGCAGAGTAGGAGAGAGAAGATGCCACCATGGTTTTGTTTCAAATATTCCAAAAATGACCTTCCCAATTAAAAAGGTTCCTGCTTAGATTGATATTTATAAACAAAGTTGTGCAGCCTTGCCTGCTGCACTAACTGTATTTTCCACACAGGCATATATTGCATTTACAAAGTAATTGTTCTGGATATCTCTTTCCAGGAAAAGTATGCCAAAAATCTTAAATACATTAAATGTCATCTTACTGTGAAGCAAGTTAATCTTGTGAAGTTATTTTTATTGTTTCAATTATAGAAAACTAACTACTGTACAGAACTAAATTACCAAGAAAATCAATTATAATCTAATCAATACAATCAAATTTGTATTACAATTCATACTTTAAATAAAAAAATGTTCTCATTGGAGCTTCAGCTCATTTTTTAAAAAGGGTTGACATGGCATTGTGTCTTGTATTTGAAAGCTATCTTTTCCTATTAATTTGCTTTGAACAAACAAGCAAAAAATGATGATAATCAAAAGCAAGTTCTTGCTCTTGCCTCTCCCACACATTTTCAGCTGTGTGCGCAAGCAGTTAAAACATGCAAATGCAGTTTGGAGGAAATTCGACATCTCTATTATAGATGAAAGGTAAACAAAAGCAGATGAAGGATTAGTGCAATTCCAAATTTAAGATATTGCTCTCAGTGACTTATAATAAAGTGGTGTTGCATACGGTGGCATGTTTTAGATGACATTTCAATTGTACAAGCAATTTGCATTCTATCTGACATTAAATAACGTTCTCATTATTATGAATTCTGGCAGCATCCCCGTCTCCATAGCATAAAGATATGAACTACGAGGCACATCTTAATGAAGGGAGTAAGTTTTCCTGTCAATCTGAAATGCAAGACAAGGCTGTACCTGGGCTAAACCTCCGGTAACATTATTGTGAGTTGCCCACTTCTGACATAGTACAAATCTTCAGCTAAAGCATTCTTCTTATTAAATAAAGATCTATAACTGAACACATGTATCTGTAATATCACTACAATCCAAAGAAAATTAAAAGACAGATTATGTCCAGGATATTACATGCACCACCACAGAGCACTGCGAGAATCTGGTATGATCCTGTTGCTAAGATACCTGGCTAATGCCACGGAAACAAGCCCTTCGTACTAATCTAGCACAATCCATGCATGCTTCCACATATTTTGGCAGGGGAAAGTAGGAGTCCACTGACAATGGCTTGGGATATTGCTAGCCAGTGCTCCTGAATTTATACATTTTTTATCTCTTGCTGGTAAGCTTCAGCAATCTGAGTGAAATAAGAAATGTAACACTCTGTTAATAGCATTTGGTTGCTTTATGCCATTTAAAACAAGTAAGATTACTTTTTATCCTCCTACATAGTCAATAAAAGTTGCTTAAAAAGGTAATTATTTAAGTGCTTTTGGTTGCAAAATTGCAGCGGTCCCAAAAATGACTGCTCTTAATCTTTGTGATTTATACTGTAATATGCACATAAATGACTATCTGCATTTGCCATCTCCATTGCTGTCTTCAAGGAGACTCTAACAGTTTCCTTGGGTGCATACTGAATAAGCAATCGGACAAAATGGAATTATTTCAACACAAATAACTCACAAGTCTGTACTATTTAAATCTGCTTTGAGACTCTTAGCCCACAAATAGCTCTTTGCCCAATAGACTGAAAAAATTGTGAGGAAAAAAAGAGAAAGGGAAAAATAACACCAAAAACCAAACAAACCTGGTCATTTCATGATGTGTGTAAAAATCTTACATGAAACAAAAATACTTCATCAAGCAGCCTGGCTAGACTGCAAACTTATTGTTAAGCAATATAAGTGTTATACCTATCCTTTTTAAATATAAAAGGGACATGTCTTCACTGATGAAGAAGTACACTAATAAAATGTTCCTAATGTAAATGCAACAAGAATTAAAAAAAAAATATATAAACACACTCCCATCTTTTTTGCAATGCGATCTCCCCTAAGCATCAGTGACAGTAGCTCTGCTGAGCTCAAGTTATGATAACAATAACTTTTGCAGATGTTCATAGCTGTCAAGTACTATTCACTAAAATGTCAGATGTGATAAAAAGTAAAAACAGAAGAATTCCTCTGTAGTAATCAGTTAAAGTCAAGAAGGCAGAGGTCACATTTTAATCTCTAACTATAAAATAGTACATTGTAGAAGAATAATGGAAATATTATATTAAAACAAGCACACAATTGTGCATGCTTACATGTATATTAATGCATGAAAGGTGCTTATTTTTCCACCCTACATTCACTTCCAATTAATTAACAGACCAAACATACAAACATGCTGAAAGGAATGCATGCACTTCAGATTGCAGCACCTAGAAATCATGTTATTTTTATTCACTTTAATATTTCAGTTTGTTTTGTTTCACTTTCTTAATTTTATTCCATTCCACAGACTCCAAAGAACATTTTTCAAGCTGGAAAAGGACCTTATAGATTCCCAGCACCATTTGCAGGGTTATGACGATTGCATGTCATGTCATATTCTTTACTACTGTGGGAAACAAATGCGTAATTTACTGAGACAGGCCATATAAGATGCAAAAAATGCAGTGTATAGACAAATTTCTGTTCCTTTATTCAGAGTGATTTTTTATCTTTTGAAGGTTTTTGGGGCTTTTTTGTAGGAAAACTATTTCTGAATACCTACCTTAGGGCGTCATACAAGGGTAACTGTATTATAAAACAGGAGCTTGTTCATGGCAAAGAAGAAATAAATCAATAACAGGTGCAAGTATCTCACAAACTGTTACTTCAACATAAATTGTCCCTGTAAGAAGGACAGAAAAATGTTTTTACAAACCTTTTACTTTTTTCAATTCTCACTGGAATCCAAGTCAGAAGAGAAAATGGCTGTTTGCTTAGAATAAAGTGTCTGAGCTATCTATGTGAACCTGACTGTAATGGCAAAGGATGGTGTGGATCAATATCCATCTTCTTCATTCCTGAAGTAATAACTTTCAATAGGAAAATCTATTTACTTTTACTTACCTTTATTTTATTTCATTTTGCTTTAAAGAAGTCCATTCCAGAGGGAGGGTTTAGGTTGCAAACAGCAGTTAACAAACTGATGATTTAACTAAGGACTGTAGGCCAGCAGGCATGTTATCATTCTCTGTAGCCATTGGTCAGGGTTAAGAAGAAACACATTTACTTGGAAAATTTATTTATTATATAAGCAATCAGTATTATGAGCCATTTAAAGCATACAGCCTCCCTATGTATAGCCCATATTGGAAAGGTCAATCAAAACCAAAGGGTAATTTGTCTAATCCTTATTTACAACGTGCCCAGAACTGGCCAAGCTTCTCTCCAGCAGAAGCAAATGCTCCCAAGAATTACATGCCCACAAATGGTTCCCTCTTAGCCCCACACCCATGGTAGCTAATGTGACCTGGAGCATCATGACAGCCTTTTCCGAGGAGCTGCTGGCCACCAAAGCCAGTTCTTATCCTTATTCAAGAGAAAGTCTGCCACGTGCAATTTGGCAGCGGAAAATTACTTTTTCTCCATTAAAATGCAGACATGAATCATTCAGCTCTTCTGGACAAACATCTCAATCCACATACTTAAAAACAAAAACAAATGAAACAAGGATGAGAGAGAGAGTGGAAGAAAGACAGAGCAAACTTTTGTATTTTCCAGTTAAATTAATCGGCTTTTAACAAATTTGCATTCTCAAAATAAGTCATATGACTTTTCATGCTATATGGCTTTTATCAGTCTAAACAGTATATTTATTTACTTTTTCAACTCTCTGTCAGCAATAAAACAAAAGTTTATGGCAGCACTTCTGGTAATACCTGATAATTTTTATTATTAGGGCATTTATTTTCATTATGCTCTAAAGTGCTGCATCAGATAGCACAGTATGTTTCTGGTAAACACTGTTTTCAAGCTTCATTCATTATCTAGAGCACAGTGAAAGGCTTACTCATTTTAAATTCAGTTGAGAAACTGAAGCTCATTAGAAATTTAAAATATTTAAAAGTACATTTGTGTTTTCTGCAGTCACTGATTTCCCTCCCTACTCCTAAAATCACCTAAAACAAAATTAAATCAAGACTGCAATTTGCCCCTTGCTTAATATTAAGCAACCATCTGTCTTTCCTTAATATAAATTTTTGTGACTGTGGCAGCAACAGCATCCCTCACTGTTCACAGCCATGTCAATATTGAAGTCCAAATAAAAGAGGCTGCAAGAGAGACTAGAAAGACAACACTTTATTCACACTGCGAATTTTATTAATAATAATTGCTAATTAATCTTAACTGAAGAAGCAGTGTAAAACCCCATGTCTGAATTCCAGGTTCTTACATAAATCTCAAAGCACTCAGAGTGTGTTTTTGTAACTAAGAAAGAGATCACCAGCATTAAAACCCTGCTTATATCAACTGCAGGATGGGAAATAAATTAGAGACTCTACTCTCTTTAGAATTTGAAGGGAAACATATACTAATATAGATGTAACCTGGTAAGACAATTAATTGCAAATTAATATTTGCAGAATACTAAGGATAAGCAAGATTTCATTGTCACTAATGTCTGCATATTTATTGGAAAGCAGATTGTGTGAGTGTGTGTGCAATGAATAAATGAACCCCAACTGTACAATTTTCCATGAAGGTTATACGAACAGAATCTTCATTTTTACATCTTAATTTTTGCTGCTATCAGAATAATATGGGGGAAAAAATGCGATCACATACAGAAGTATTAGTGCATATATCGCTTCAACACAGAAGTCAACTATTGAAGCTAAACAGAAGCCACAATAAATCTGAAGAAAAGCCATTGACAATTTTATAAAAAATAAAAAATAGTTTCAGTTGTTAAAAGGCACCCAGGGATTAGAAAAAATATTCAGGGTCTTAAAGGTTTTAGAAGGTTGGTCGGTTTGGGTCTTGAAAACAGTAATTTTTATTCATTGGTTTTTACCTGCAACAAATTTTGTTATGAAATTTCATCCACCATTTTATTTCTCCTTATATCAAGCTGAAACTCAAAATAATTGAAACAAGGTAGAGACATCAGGAATTAATTAAGGTTATTGCAGGAAAATCACAATATGTAATCAATGTTTCTGAGCTTAAGTAGTCCAGGTAAAGAATTAGTGCTGCTGTACAGAAGGAGCTGTGTTACAGTAAAACACAGATGAAATATCTACTAGGGTAAGTAGTGAGTTAGAGGCTTTAGACATAATTATGCTATATATAATTTAAAGCTCAACTTCAAAGCAAGTGAGTGCTATTAATTATCCTCTGCCCAACACAGCTCTTAAAATGTCAAATTAAAAAAGACTATTGGTAATTGTATAAGTTATGGCAAACGAGCTCCCTCCAGCAGTGACAGGAGACAGCAAGAAAAAGCAAGCAAGATATCCTTTCCTCTCTGATATTTACAGCTACTTGTTCTTCATGCAGATCGAGAAAGCAATAATGCTTGTACGGAATTTCCACATCCCTCTTTCAGGGACTGGTCCTGCGCATGATCCCTCTGTGAATAACAGCTGTTAGATTAGGCTTTTTTTCTGGAACTTCACCAAACCCTGCTGACCTGCCTTTTCCCTGCCACATCACCGGGACATTGATACCTGTGCGCAGGGGAAGCAGAGCAGCGCCAGCGGCAGCAGAGGGGGCAGGCACAGGCAGGCAGCCTGGCCACCTGCTCCCAAACGCGGCTGAGCTGTGCTCCCAGCTCAGCTCCAGTGCCAGGGTAAGGCATTTCATTCACTCCTGTGCCTCAGTTTCTTACCTTCCTGACTCAGTTTCTTTTCTGCAGGTGGTCAGAGCAGGATGCACAGCAGGAGGAGCACCCTGGGTCCACCAAGGTTCTGTTTCCTCACAGCTCAGGAGTTTTACTGAAGTATCTTCGCACAATGAGAGTTTTCCAGACCTCAGTGCCCTGCGTAAAGGGCTAAATATAATAGGCAAATATAAACATATGGGTTACTGAGCACAGGAAGATTTAATTCTATAAGCATTAGCCTAAAATGGAAATACTTGTATATAATTAAATTTCAAAGGAGAGGGAAAGAAGGAAGAAGGCTTGAAATTGCATGTTTAACCTGGGCATTTTTTTTCCTCTCTGAGGCCTGTGCTCAAAATTCAGGTTGAATGCAAATTGGAAAGATTTAGAGGTTTGACCAAATACGTACTTATACATATAAAATCAGCATGAAGTTTGTAACCTCAAATTGCGGGGAAAACATTGTCATAAGAGAAGAAATAATGTGCTGGGCAGGAAAGCTGTGCAATACCTGCCAGAAATACACGCCATATTCATCCTGGCTCTTAGCCACTGCTCACTCGTAACCTCTATAATTCACAAAAATTATATATTAAAAGCACGTAATGAATGTTGAGTTATTTTGAGTTGAGTTACAAACTTAATAAGCAGTTGTCATCATGCCAGATTACTAAAGAGCTAGCAGATCCTTATCCGAGAATGAATCTTTTAAGACATGGTCTCTGAGTAAAGCTGACATGTACAGTAACTTGTGGATATGCTCCCAATTCAGATCAATTGGGTCTTTTTGTGCATTAATATTCTTCTTTAAAATACTGTCCTGGGAAATAAGACCATTTGTTGTAACTTTTGTTTGATTTCAAGGGGAGTCCGCTACCTAAAGATCTTTAAGAATCTGGCCCTTAGGCATTTCTGAAATTGAGAATTAGACGTTCCAAAGTTGGATTAATGCCTAAATACCTTTAAAAGTGTGAGCTTTGGAAAATCCCTTTGGGTGCCTATCAGCACCTGTAGGCATCTGGATACCTCTAAAAATGGCCCAAAATTCCGCTTTAATAGCTCACACGCTGCAAGAGGGGCTAACACCCCTTTTCTTTCTTCCACAATCCCATAGGTGACTTCTTTCCACCTTGCTGGCTGCTGCAGGTGTTGGACGGAGTGCAGCACTAAACCCTCTCACACACGCAGTCGGATGCGAAGCTGCCTCCAAGGCGTGAGGAGGGGGCAAAGCGGCGAATCTCAAATGTCACAAGGCTGCACAGCTGAGTGAGCCCTGGCCTTTAATAATGGCAGGCAAGGGAGAGGGAGAGGAAGGAAATGCCTCTCAAACTCATAGCTCTTCCCCAGGCTTCATTTGACAAGGCACAGCTCCAGTTTTTTACAACTAAAGGTGGCTGTAACAGCACATTTCCACCAAATTGCAGCTTTCGAGCAGTGCCCACCCCAGCCTGCCTGTCCTGCAGTCTTTGCTTAGAGGGAGCACTTTACCAAAGCAATCATGAATCCTCACTTGCAGTTATGAGCCTTCTTAAGGGAAAACCAGGCATGCAGAAAGTCCACAGTCAATGAAGTCAGAAGCAGTTAGGGAAAAACACATACATATCTTCTCAGCAACCTCATAATTCAGTCAACTGCTACTTGCAGTAGCTCCTGCAAGCAATATCCAAGCAGCAGGCTTGGGGGATCAAGAGTAAAGATGCCCTAGAAAAGCAAAATGCATGTGTATGTGTATAAATGTTTGCAGGATCTGGCCCTGTAAACAGCACACACTATCCCATTTCTTGTTTGGTTGTTGCCATTTGTCCAACCTCCTAGTTATACAGATTGTCATGTGCCACTCAGCACCTTTGACTGAAGCTTCACCTGGCCCTAAAAGCAAATATTCATTATCAGCTTCCACTGCTTTAACTTTGATAAATGTTTCCAATGCCAATGTTAACAGCTAGCAAAAACCCACAAGTGAGGATTTTAATACCTGACAGGTCACAGAAGTTGCCAAATGATCCTGTCTGTCTGCTGATCCCAAGTGTGGCACTCCTTATCATACACAAAAGCAGAGGTTGGACATACATGAGCATTAATCTGGTTTAGGTGTATTTTCAAAATCTCTGCTTCCAATGCAAGTCCCTCACAATTCCTCATGCTGCTTTCTACATTAATAACTCTTTGGCATGAAAACTGCTGAAAGTTTAGGAGCAATGAATTGAGTAAGGGATGAAGAGAAAGTGAATAGTACAAGGGCTGTTACATTACCCTGTGCTTCTCACGTAAAGGAGCTCTGAACATGTTGTCAGACACAGCACTTTTTTCGAAGCAGTTTCACACATGCATTTTTAATCAGGATTATATTTCACACACATCTATCATCACTTGCAAGTGCAGCTAGTCCTTCTTGAAAACATATCAGTTCTCTGTGTTTGCCATCAACCAGTTTTTTCTTTGTATAGATCTACTGTTTGGTGACCCACTAAACTATATTTTATGTATTAGGAAAAAACTCAGCTTCTTAGGATCAACACTGAAAATGGCTGCACAGCCCCCTTAATACAAGACATTTTCTGAGATCATCTTTACTGCCACACAAATAGTCTTGGAAACTTACCTTAAATTATTCACTAAAATAAAAATATGATGGATTATCCTACCTGCAGTCATGTCAGAACTACTTTGAAAGCTTTAGATGGTTTTACTGAGCCTATCAATTTTGTACTGTACTGTTTTTATTCATTCCCATGACTGCTCCCTACTTGGAAGAGACAAAATGCAAAATGCTTGCTCTCTTGAACCAGGAGACACAGAATGAATCCCCAGGTACCTGATGCCAATGAACCAAAAGTCAGTGGCAAGAAAATTTATAAACACATGCAAAGGCTTAAACCCTTCCTGTTCTGTTTAAGATGGAGAGAATTTACTTGACAAGCAAAGATGCTTGTCAATGACAGAAATCCTTAAATTTCAAGTAAATGAACCAGGGCCTGAAGACTAGCAAATTTACAGTAATGTTTACATTTGGGGTTTTCCAGAGTTAGTTCCTTTTACAATAATTCTGCCACTTTTTGGAAATAGCCCAAAAAAATAAACACTCACTACTCAGAAAGGCAGCATGCTCAAACTTCTCCAGACTAATGTACTTATTTCTATTTTAATGTACTCATGACTAATCCCTTTTATGAAATGTGTAAAATTTGCAGATGGAGCTGACAATACAAAAGGTAAAAAAACCCCAAACACACAGTCGTTCTCACTTATTGTCCACTCAGTGGGGGAAAAAGGTTAAAATAATAATCTCAAATTCCTCATGAAAAAGGAATACAGTAAGCATAAAATTGCTAGAGTTCTACAGAAATTAAGTGGGATTTTGTAGAAATTAGTACAAAAAAAGGTAGCATTTACCATGTAATCATACACTTTCTATAGGCTCCTCGCAACTATCATATGGCATATAGCAAGGCTATAATTTTTTCTAAAAGGTGATTTCAAACTCCCATTAATATAACTTTTCAATGAAATGTTTTGTGGAAAGAATATTTTATCATATGAAGTGAAAGTGAACCTGGAAAGTTTTTAGTATTTCTGTTGACACTTTTTTATTTTTCTTTCTTAATGTTCTCATTTCCCTAATATAGAAATTAGGGAAATGTTCTCGTTTTCCTCAATCACTAATAAAGCCCTTTTATCAAAAGGGGTTTTTATAATTTCTTGAATGGTTTTGGGGAGGTTTTTTGTCCACTTTAATTTTTATTGTAACACCTTGATAATATGATGTAAAAGATGCTTTAAACATTAAAATGCTGCTCCACTAGGGCACAGCATACTTCAGATTATTAAAACTTGGATCTTAAAATAGATGCAACCTAGAGAGGATGTCATGGAAGGGTTTCAATGAAAACATCACTTCACCATGTAAAAATGTGCCGCAGCAAAGCCCTTTCAAAAAAACTCGCTTGGCTGGGAACTACTGTATATCAACATATGCCCTGAAAAATACATACCAGCACCAATTGCACAGGGGCATTGTTCACATGGAGTAACTATATCTATATGTTGTCAAGCAACTGGTAGTAAAATAACTGAGTAAAAGGCATTTGAAATATGAGATGACTGAAAATACCACAGCTGATTTTTTTATATTCTCTGACGGTTGAGAACAAAAAGACTTTCAGACAAAGAATTTAGACACTATACCATGGTGTTTGACTTCCAAGTTGTAAAATATTGCGAAACGTCTGACAGAACAAAAAGTAATAATTGTAAAATAAATGTTTTTTAGAAGTACAAATACAGCTCTTTTGGAGGGAACCTTTTGTTCTGATGGAGCAACAGTATTTTTTATTATACTGTATCTTATCAACTTAATCGCAACCTCCTTATGAAACTCTCTGGAATCATAGACCCCTAAGAGGAAAAAGCAGAAATACTACTATTCCAGCATTGTCTCAGTTTCTAACAGACAAATAAGTAACTTCAGAATAGAAGGGTTTTAAACATATTGAGTACTATGTAAAGACAGGTTTTTCTGAGCACTTCACTTATAATACCTAGATTAAAATCTCTCCAGAGCTTCTCCGAATTCTGCTATTATAATTAACATCATTATTCACGAGTGCCTATAAAATTTTTCCTCTTCAATGATTTAAAACTCTGGTCTGCTCTTTCCCTCTTAGAGGCTGAAACACAGGAAGGAAAGGTCTCCCTCCTTCTCTGTATTTCTTCAAGAACAGTAACTTAGAGAGACTAAGGCAGGCAGCTCTGCAAGGGAGACAGGAGGATGGTCAGGGTGAGACCTCTGAGGCCCCCTGGGTATGCGCAGCTCCCAGAGGAGGGCTGTCAGCCTGTGCCCAGCATCAACTTGAATGGGTAACTCCTGTGCTTGTGAGGAACAGCTCAGGCAAGGGCAATGCGGGATGGAAGGCTATGCAAAGAGATGGGAGAAAAGAGCCTGCACTTTTTTTTCTTTTTTTTTCCAGAAATGGTAGTGGAAGGAGACTGGGAAAGCATACAACACTTACCCAGGTACTTTAGCCCTGGGGGAAATTGCCTGTGTAGATCTTCAGTGGTAAGCCTAATGGGTTTCAGATTTAAGGCAAAAGGAATAAATTTGGCTGGCAGTTCTGCCCAGGAAAGTTATAGCCAAAAGGAGAGATGAAACATAATACTCTTTCATCAGAAATGATGAAACTCTTTCCAAACTCTTACGGTCTTTTCCACCGGCCTTATCGAACAGAAACTCAAAATATTTTAAGAGCAGGGGCAGGAGGAGGAATAATTTTACTTTAAGTGTACCATGCTTAATTCTCCAGAGGCCGGGAAAAGGGCAACGCAGCATTTGGCATGGGCTGTGTATAGGACAGCATCCTGCCACAGTTCCGCTGGCACCCAAAATCCTGGCTTAGGATTTTGAAGTTACAGATTTGCTATTTCAAGCACTCCTTAGCATCTCTCTACCTGTTCTAGTAATTCCAATGAAAACTGACTGCCTAGCAACACTGGAGAGGATAATAAAAAGGTTTTCATAATTATTTTATTTATTTTATTTTATTTTATTTTATTTTATTTTATTTTATTTTAAACAAAATCAAAACCAGATTTTACCTAACCCTTTCCAAACTGGGGGTAGGAGATCAAGAGAGGTGTGGAAGATCTATTGACAATATAGACAACATTAAGTCAAAAACTTACTGCTACTGCCAGTGGATGATGCACAAAATGCAGAAAGAGCTTAATGCACCTCATTGTTTAAAGGTGGATATTGTTAAACAATAGCAAGGAATTATCATACTTCACATGGAGTTAATGTGTCCTGAATAGTAAGGAAAGCTTAAAAGATTCTGGAAAATAATAACTAGGCAGGAGATTTTTCAACACTGTTACAAAACAATGACAAAATAATGACATAAAAGACTTCTTCCCTGAGGAGGAAGAACCTACTTCAGCAAGAACTTGGTGTTATTCAGAGAGAACAGGGGCAAGGGGCAGGAAGGGTCCCTGTGTGTCAAGGACAGCAAAGTGATTAAAAGGAAGAGGAATAACTGGCACTGAAAGGCAACAACAGCAATGGTCACTGTGAATGGGTGAAGACTACTAGGGAAATCCACAAGCAACATAAATAGTGGTCACTTCATGAGTCATGCAACAGCTTGGACAACCCAACTCATCTGATTTTCTTCAGTCTCCATTGGGAGAAGTGGATATGGGTCAGTAAAGACTTCCTTACAAGATGGTCTAGTTTGATTTGAGCTGTCACTAAATGATCAGAATTACCAAGAGCACATATGCAACGACAAGGGACAAAAGAGAAATGGACAAAAAATTGGGATGAAGGTGTTACCAGCTTTCTTCTTTCCCTCCTTTCCCACACAGATTCCTTTTGGCCCTGTCTCTCAAAGCCATTGGAGTTTAAGCTAATGATGAAGTGGTTCATCAGTACAGAAACTACTAAGTTGAAATGCATGCTGAAACTGAAAGAGATGTTTATCCTGCTGAGGGAACTGAAAACTTTGTTTAGATAAAGTGTGGACCCCTCTGTTTTCCTAGAAATCACAAACAGAAGTCTAAGACTTTTCTGTTTGTGCCTCTAATTGTCTCAAGTCCTCTCCATTTGTACAAGGTTGGCTCATGTGTTTGTGAAGGATGTTCTCAACGAGATAAAGAGATGAGAATATCCATCAGTCCAGAATTAACAAAATTAATTAAAGGGGAAAAAAAAAAGACAGAATTCTCACAGCGTTTTGTTTTTTTTTTTTGTTGTTGTACAATCAGTTCAGACCATAACAACTCATTCTAAGCAGGGCATTTAAAAGGACAAGAGAGTTTCAGCAGCACATCAACGGCCCTGATCTCTACCACTTCATTTTTCAGTCAGACTAGTGTCTCAAGAAAAACAGTACAGCTTATTTAAAATGCTGCATTTTTTTCATAACTATTGAACCAACACTCCTGAGAGAGACCATGAAATTTGTGGCTGGAGCTCTTACTTCTCCACTGTTTAGCTATTTCTTGGTAGCTTAAGAGCATTGATGATGAGCTCCAGGTGTGCTAACTGCTATGACTTACCGATTTATTATCTTTGTCTTTATTTCCACCGATAATTATACCTGGGAACTGAAGTATAAGACAAAAGGAAACAAGAAGAGAGATATATTATTATAAATAATATCTTTGTAGGACAAGACTAAATCTAAGCCTGTATCTACTATCTTGACTAAGAGACATTAAGGTGTGAAAAACTTGACACTTATCAAGTCTCGGTGAGGAAATGGAAAACTGAGATATGCATAATTTTGGAAAATAGGAATGCTACAGCTTGTTTAAGAACTGCATTACCCACATGAAGGAGAGATTCAAGGTTTCTGAGCACAATCATTGTTATCATACTGAAGTGTTTCACTCTGTCACCCCACAGTACTTTTGCTGTAGAGTTTCTATGGTACTTTCTGAGGGAAGAAGAGGCACCGGTAAATAAACTCTGTATTCACCCAGTTGCCATACAGAGGTATGACACTATGCATCATCCTGCTCTACTCACCTCTCTATTACATGAAACTCTACCGCTGCTCGAACCACAAAGCCACCTCTGAGCTTCTCTCTGTCTCACAGACAAATGGAGGCAGACACACAACCCTAGCACAATGACCTCAGCACATTCCCATCTAGCCTAAATATACTAGCCTAGTGCTACTTATAAATTAGTCAAATAAATTTCTTTTCCAGTGGTAAAAAATAGCTTAAAAATTACTTTGAAAACAATAATAAAAAAATAAATCTTTTTAATTGAGGAAGTAGCATCTCCTGGTATCACACAAATTTCAAGTAAGGGAAAAAATGCCGTTGAAATTATCTTTGCAGTGCAAATAACTGTTAAGACATGAGATGAAATCTGCATTGAAGCTTACAGAGGTTTTGTCTTTGATTTCATCTGTGGAATTCATCCCATGTATGGCTTTGTTCTGCACTTAGAAGAACAGTGAAATACAATCACATAATATGAATTATTAAGTACAGTCAACACAGAGTACCATGATGCACACCCATATGCATAATACTTATGGACGCATCTCAACAGGTTTGGAGGACGGGTTCTAAGAGAAGGTGCCAAGACAGCAAACAATTATGAGAACACTTCTCAATTTTCTTTGTAAAAATACTGCTAGTTTCTTCCATTAGAACAGATTATAAGTTTCCCTGATACCAATTTAGTCAGGAATACCAAAACAATAATTACAGCTCAGGTCATTATAATCATACCTTGCTGTTCTCACTGACAACCAAGAATATACAGTATTCTAGCTCAGAGTAATACTTACTGCTAGGCTTCATTCACACTTGAATTTACTTCTGAATGCTCATGTTTCTTTACTTTGACTTTATGCCTCCCACCAGCTCAGAGTAAATAGCTGTCACAAAGAAAGAGACCAGAGAAGATGGAAGAAGTATTTGGAAGAAAAACCCATTAGGAAAAGTTAGATAGACAATCTGTAACAAGCTCTGGATAACTTCTAAAATAGTCACAGGCCAAGAGGACATTAAAGCAAAGAGTTATTATAGACACTAGTTCTGTTCTTGCTCTTTCCTTGGCACTCACTTAGGACCATCATCAGAGACAGACCTTGAGGTGAGGTGGTCTGAGGTGAGGTAGATGTTCTTGAGAGAGCATTTATTGAATCATTCTTGTTACCCCTGCTACTACTCCAGTCCATTTTTCTGGACCAGTCAGACATGCATGATCACTTTGACCTCTACATTCCCTTAATTGAGATTATTATGAACTATGTTTCTTCACTGATGTACGCAATATTCTTTTATATCAGTGTGCAAAATTTAATCGTCTGCTCCAACTGCTCAAGATCCCAAAAGAAAAAAAAATTACTGCCTGTACCAAAAATTTATTAATTTTAAGAGGGGGAAAGATAACAGGTTTTAAAAAAAACACCTTATTTTGGAGTTCATACTTAATATGCACATCTTTGTAGATATATATACACATATATGTGCATTTGGATTTTTGCATATGGATCTCAGCTTTAGTTTGAGAAAATAGAGCAATGAAAAAGAGGAAAGTTATGAAACATTATGAGGTGAACATGCATCTATTTGCAAAAGCTAAAACTTTCAGGAAAGATTTTTTTTTATAAGTACATGGCCTTTGGTATTCTGAAAATTTCTCTTTCCCCGTTGTAATGAAGAAAAGATTTTTAAAATCCAATCTTTTTTAGATCCATTGCCTGCAATGAGCAAATGAGTAAATATTTTATAATTTTTTTAAAATCTTTAAAAAGAATTAATGGAAAATGTAAAGTGCTCTGATAATTCTGGTAGGAAGAACTCCAATATTCATAAAAGAAAATATTAATTCACAAGGCAACAGCATGCAGAACTCCTCTACTTCAATACAGAGTTGCTTAAAGTAGCATATTCTGACGTTCAGAAAACTGATCGCAAGGCATCCTCTCTGCTCATATTGTTGCACCTCCAGATATGTTAAAGGAGGTGCAAATATATCATATTTGTTGCAAGTAATAAAATAAACCTAACCAGGAAAATATTCACAGTAAAACAGCAGTTGTAGCATAAGGAAGAGGAGATGATGTTGATTTGTTTCAGATTTTTAACGTATAGGGAACAGAACATTTATTATCATAGCCCTCTTCTTACTCTATAAAGATAGTTTTCTCTTAAATATATTACATCACTTTAGAAAAAGAGAAAAAATATTGTACAACTCACCCCTGGGATTATTTATTAACTTCCCTTCAATACCTTTGTTTCCTTTTGCCTATATTCCAAATCCCTAACCACTTTTTTGTCATGATTTTTATTTTTAAAACCACCAGGTTTCTAAACCAGACACTACAATTTTTATGGTTTACTCAGAGATTGAGAGCAACAAATTTCAAAGTTTGAAACAAAGAAAGAAAGAAACAGAAGAGGAGTAAGATCCAGTTGCTACAACACTGGAAACACACAGCTGCCAATACTAGTATGTGCTTCCATTAGAAGTATATGCCTTGCTGAGTTGCACTTTCCCACTTCACAGCAGTAAAGCCTGACCTCAGAGGAACAACTTGATTAACATCAGGGATTTGGGGTTTTAAGACTTGCTTATTTTAGCTGTAAAAAAGATGATGTATAAACTGGAAAAAAAATTTAAACAAACCAAACAATTCCTCATTCCCTGGTGTTCTATCTCAGGTATTTGCCTTGGATGCATAATCCGTCTAACCTACTGATGTCTCTTTCCAGTTACTGTAATGCAACATACAGAAGAAAGGACATGGGAGACCAGAATTTCTATTTCTAAACCATCCTAAATTTACCAAGGAAATAGCTGAGTGCCTCACAGGCCTTTCACTGAATCCCAGAATCATCAAGGCTGCCACTTGCAGCTCTGGAATACTTTTGTCATCTTTATATTTGAGGTTCCCATACTTAAGTGTTGCACTGATACAATCATGCAAGGTCATTGATGCAGGCTATGAAGGGTAATTTCCACAGAGCAGGATCTCACAGCATCTCTGACACCAACCACTGGTATTGTCATCCTTTCCCTGCTTTACTCCTCCAAATTCAGGCAACCCGTAGACTTGCTCTTCAAATTCCCAGAACAAATTGTTACTGCTTCTCTTCATCTTACACTCTCTTGGACCTAAATTCATCAAATAGGTAAAAATAGTCATCCAACATCATTTTGTACTTAGCTTTCCTGGAACCTCTCCTTTTAGGTGTGTTTCTTCCTCACATTGTGCCAATGAACAGATATTTCATTAGGAAACACAAGTGGTTTCTGCACAGACTGTGCCTTGGTACCTTCTGCAGTGGATAACCAGGTTCTGTCTGCGGCACAGGGACAGTGATGTTTCTGCCATCACCCTGAATTTGGCTTAGTTTTCAGACACTGAAAAAAATTGCACAAGATTTAGTTCTGCTGGGTTTTTTTATTAGACTAAGCCTCAAGAAGTTTTCACTTTGTTGCTAACAAATGCATATTTTAATCAAGCTCCAGACAAAGCAGCCAGCAAATGCATTTATTATTAAAACAAACTTCTTTAAAAATTCAAATCTTGACTTATTAAAAAAAAATAATAAAGACTTTTACGTAGTTTAGTATGCAAGAGTTAGATTGCTTGACCTCTCTTTTAATGACTTAATTAGCTGTACTAAAGCCCAGCTGGGCCTCTGCTGACAACATAGCTAGATATTTCAATCAGGCAGTGTTATGGAGAATAAGTAATAAATGCTACCTTGTCGCCATACAGTCCCAAACCAGAGTGCATGCTGGTAATGCTAAATTTGATCAGTATGCCTCATATTTCAATTAGTCGTGGTCTGAATCACTAAAACTGTGTAATGTGTATGAATTCCTGATATCAGATACAGAGCTACAGGCTCCCACAGTTAGAACCCATTGAGTTTGCTTTTATTAGCAGCCAATTAATGGCCAAAATCTGCATTGCTTTTAAAATTTATAACCTCTATTCCAGCTGCATCCATGGCTCCTAGTATACTGTATACAATCAGATCCATATCACTGTCGCAAGTCAAACAGCTGCAAACTGTATTCTGTCTGCAGAACTGAAAAATCCTTCTATACAGAAGCTTTTTTTTAACCTCTTAGAAGTTCTTTTCAAAGCCCAGCAGCACCAGTCACTTTGCGACAATGAGCGATTTAATACAGAAAGAAAGAAATCTACACCAAGGTAACCTCTTGGGATGTGCTAGGTTTTCAAACGAATGAAACCCTATCACTTTGGCACAGCACAAGG
>VXBU01004553.1:553101-636368 GCA_013400315.1 Bombycilla garrulus | reverse complement strand
CGCGGGGTCCGGGGCGCAGGAGGAGGAGGAGGAGCCGCGGCTCTGGCGGCCCCGCTCCCGCCCTCGCTTCGCTCCCTTCCTGCCGCGCGGGTTCCCGGGCAGCGCCGCCCCCGCCAGCCCGGGCAGCAGGTGAGGGGCGGGGGAGGCTCCTGCCCGGCCTGGGCCCCCAACGCGCCGCCGGCCGAGCCCGGACCCGCTCCCGGTTTCGTGCCGGCACCTCCGCACCTCCATGCTCATTGCCAGCAACGAGGCAGCTTGAGGGTGGCCTTGCTGAAGTAAGAAGTTCCCAAACTTTTCCCTAATAATTACCCGATTTCACTCTCCTGTGTACTGTAAGAATAGTCATTAACAAAATGACGGATGGCAAAATAATGGGAAGAGCTTCCCCCGTACAGTTCTTCCAGCAATCCGTGAATTCCGGCTTCACGACCGCGCTGAGCAGTCACAGCCTCCAGCTCTGCAGCCGCGGCGGTGCCCAGCCGGGGCCGCTCCGCGCACCAGCACCAACGCACGGACTATTAAATCAATGGAATGCATCGCCCCAGGATGTAGGAGGAGGGAGGCTTGTGAAGACTCACCAGGGATTAGATATGTGTGCAGATAGCAAGAACATCCAGATCTGCCACTGGAAAACATATTTAAAGCAGAAAAGTCCTGATAAGACACAGGAGAAACATCAGATTCATCACTGCTGCGGGAAAAGACAAACAACGCCTGAAGGCCAGATCACTCCGTAATTACCTGCCTCAGAGTCTCATGTCTTCCTTTAATTTATCTAAGGCTGGTCACTATCACCGACAGGATACTGGGTTTAAGGTACGGCTTCCTAAAGCTGTCCAGCTGCCCGTAAAAGCAGATTTGCCTTTCCTGCACGCCCTTATCCCGGTGTTCCTGCTGTACCCTCTGCCACAGCGGTGGTCCCGTGGGGGGAAGTGAGTCACATCGGCCACTTGCTGCCGGAGCAAACTCCCGAGACATGGGGATCAGAAAGGCGATACCTTTCAGCAACAGCACAGCCTCAGATTAAACATACTTGAATCTGCACGTTTACGCATCAATTCCCGTAGTCTTAGTACCCAGATAGAGATGTAATCTGGGACACCATAGGCTAACATGTCCTTTCCCTCTTCCTGATCCCCCTTTCGCGCTGGTCCCTCACACACTCATCTGCTGTGCGTGGCTGTTCCTATCCCAAGCAGGAACTGGATCTGTTTCTGCCAGTAGGTGCTCTTCCTGGACAAGGTATGCCTTACATATAGATAAGTCACCTCAAAACTGGCAACACAACTCACACTGAAAAGTAAAACCGGTCAGTCAGTTTGGGGGATGTTAAATCCTTACTTTCCCATCAGCTCTGATTCTTCCAGATTTTCGTATGGAGTTTGGCATCTGGCAGATTAGAAGGCTGCATAGCTTTTAAAAACAAATAATGGAGTCTAACACCGTAGATGCAGATGTGTCAGCTCTTGAGCCTACTTGTTGGCACTGTAAAGCCCCGTGGTATGCAAGATAGCTTTAAGTTGAATGCCAAGTTACTTGAATGTGACTAAAACATATTAAAATGCTTGCTGTAGACAAACAAGCTTTGTGTTAGCTGGCTCGCTGAGCCCAGACCCATGCCAAAAGGAAGCCACACCAGAGATCAGCTAGGCATGCCTTCTGAACCTAAGACCCAGTAACTCCAGTTTGCAAAACTTTCAGAAAAATCACCCCTGTCCATGATCACACTTAAGGTGAAAGATTTTAAGTGGCTCAGGTGTGATCAAAAATAGGATTTGTGTTTTCACACTACTAAGGTATTTTTATATGTTATCTGCTGGCACACTTGATGGACTCCCCAGCAACAAGAGGCACTGTGTGTATAGCTTGTTTGCTTGGCTGCAGTCTCAAACCTGATAGTGTGTGGGTGGAACACTGAGCTGGCAAAGAGGATCATCAAGACAAGAAGCTGCTGCAACAGAGCACAAGTTCATCTGTGAAGATCAGCTGCAACTCATGGGCTCAAATTTGTATATTCCCTGGCAGCAGGGCATGGCATTCACCTCATATCTAAAGCTTCATTTATATTGATAACACCAAATTCACATTATAATTTTCTCTAGCTGCAGCAAAGAATGATGAAGAAAACATGTCTAAATTTTTTGTGATATATCTTCCAAAATGAGTTCACTCCTCCACTATAGTTCAGTTTTTAAGCCTACTAATTTTGATGAGAGATTTTTCATTTTAATGCTTTTTCAGGCGGGCATTGAACCAAACACTTCAGATCAAGGTACAAACAGATGTGATGCCTTTCAGTGTTGATTTGTTTGGTACTTGAAAGTAACATACCCAGAACCAAGATTAATGGGTACCCCTGTGGATTTCACTGTTCCCTGGCTACTCTCTGCCCATATTTTTAAGGTTCCTATCCCCTGAGAAATACTCTTCCACATTCTCAAATTGACTTTTTAATCTTACCTAGGTAATATTCATTCAAGGCTCTTTGTTAGGTGCTGCACTGAAACCTCTACACTACAACACTTGCACTACTTTTGGTTTATTCTGTCAGGCCTCTTAAATAGTTAACAGAGAAAACACAAACAGCACGTCACAATGAAAACAAAAATAGCCAAGTCTCATGATAAAGGTAGTAATAATCTTTCTGAAAGCATACTTGTCCTTAAGGAGAATTATGGAAGAATGATTAGGAAAAAAAATTAACTTCAAAGCCAAGGAATATGGCACAGGAGTGAGATCTGAAACACAGAGCATTACGAGGTTCTCAATCGCATTACGAGGTTCTCAATCAGTCCTTCTGAGAAATAATTCAGTCCTATGAGAAATTAAGCTGTCAATCAGCTATAGGATCACACAGGCAGTTAGCAAGAAGAGAAGAGGGAGATGCTTTTTGTTTTAGATGAATCATTAAGTTCAAGTAGCAAATAGTGCTACAAATGCACCTGTAAGAAAAAGAGAATGAACTTTTTTTTTAATTAAACCATGATGACATAGATGGAATTTCATAGTATTTTTAAACTCTGGCCAGTTAAAAGTGGTGGCTCAAGTAACACAACCTAAAATAGTAATAGGCACTCTATTTCAAAGCAAGAATCTCATGAATAAAATATGAATAAAAAGCAATCACAGACAAAGATAACCTGTGTGGCATACACTGATCTGTCATGTAGGAGGAAAAACAGTAATTTAAATGACTCTTCCTTTCTAGGAAAAAATTCAGTTTTAAATCACTTCATGGTCTTGGAGAGTCAGCTGAGAGAAATGAAATATCAAGCATAGCTTCCAGAGAAGTGAAAGCTGACTTCCTAAATGGCAAAACAGATGTGAATAGTTTTATGAACCAGGCAAGAATTAGGACTTTGATCTACCATAACTGAAATAACCCTTAGAACTAGACATCAAATTGCATAGAGATGGATTGCTTCACAAGGTCCTGCAGCTTCATTGCTTTGTTTATATTAAAATATCACTTTATTTAAGTGATCACAATCCCACAGGAATTTATGGTTGAACAGGATTACATGGATTATTAGTTCAGTCAATTCACCTTCTGCTCTGAAGACAAACCAAGTACTTTACACCATCCTAACCTTTAGCTAAATCATTCTTAAAACACAGTATGGTGCTGTAGCACCTCCACTGTAGGCCATCCAGTGGAAACAGTGTTTAAGTTATATACTGAGTTTAAAAGTTTTTATTAACATCTCATTTTGAATCCTTTACCTTGCCCATTTGTTTCTTAACAAAAGAAACAGAGGTGGAACAGTTCAGTGCTGGTTTTTAGAGAAACCCTTTGGGTATTTGAGAACTCTTTTTGTTCCTCCCATTCTTCTGCTTCCCAGACTAAACAACGGGACAACTGATAAAACATCCTATAGAGTTTACATTAACTCCATTACCAACTGCATGATGTTTACACGTTTCTAAAACATCCCTCAGCGCTCTGACAGAAAAAATGGGAGAACTCATGGAAATGAGAAAGCCCCAAAACATTCACTTGGCCAGTAATTATGCTTTGAGGCTTTGGACCAAGATGTTCACTTCTGCACACAAACCTTGGTCTTCTCTCCAGACTTGTGCCAGACTATATCAAAAGGCATTGGGAAAAGAAGCAGGAAAGAAAAAAGCAAGGTAGGGCATGGGCTAGAGGGTCCTGTGGTATTTAAGACTACATTTCTATTATAATTTTAAAAGTAATGTGGAGATCTCTAGAGAAGAATTCCTCCTTTTCTTCTTCCCCTTTTCAGTCTCTCCTGGCTGAAATCCTGCCAGGGTGCTTGCCTGCTCTGGCAAGCAGGACCTGTGGTGGCCCCACAGCTGCAGGCAGCAGCCTCCCGTGGGGTGGGAGCAGTGAAGGGAAGCAGGACATGGACTGTGAGAAGGAAAGATCATCACAGGGCCTAAACTTTATGCCCTCTAAATCTGCTTTAGTATCCCTTCAGTTTCACCAGTGCTTTGCAGGAAGTCTCATTAATGACCCTAGCAGTATTTAATTTAGCTGCTATGAATTTGCCAGATGCCCCTAGCCTCTGGCTGTTTCAGGAACCCTTTTGGTCATTTCTGGAGTGCTGTGAGTCTCTCTTTCTCCCCCTCTCATTTTCTGCCTTCATGTGTCTGCAAATCCTATCCCTGGCCCCAGTAGACTTATTGATGATTAGTCCCTATGGGACATACTAAATCTTAAGATATGCTTAGAATTGAAATCCAAAAGGGTTCCTACCAAATAGCACATTGGATTTGGCTCCTTCATAACACATTTAACTGGAAAATATACTTATGTTAGTTACTTAAATTATGCCCATGTAACAAAAATGTGTCCTAAAAAAGTTGCAGAGGAAGAAAAACAGTTTGTAATAGACCGTCCCTTTAAAATCTGAATAAATAATTAATCATGTGGGCTTAGTTTTTTCTACATTCCAGCTGAAAACAGTAGTAATTTCAAATGATCAAAGGAAAGCAATAAAGTTGAAATACAATCAACATAGAACATCCACTCAGGCTTGTAGTTTCCTTACACCAGTAAACTTTCTGTTGACTCATTTCTCCCATTTGTCTTGAATTAATAGCTCAGGTCTGTTTAGTACCACTGGCAGCAGTGACAATTAACCTTTGATTCATACCCCGGCAACTTGTTAATTCAAAGAAGGTCATTCCAGCCGCACGGGCACATGAGTGCAGACTGAAAACAAACAGGAGCCAGGTAAACAGCCTCTCCCCATCTCCTGGTAAAGAAATGCCATGGGGACAGGTACATGTTATGGCAGTCACTACCTTAGACAGCATTGTCAGGAATCCTTTTCTGGCTCTTAAAATTCTTGGTTCTGCCCAAACCTTAGGCCCCTTTGGTGCAACTTTTCATCCAAAAACCTCAAATGGAACAGGATAGCTGGACATTAAAATAACCTATGTGATCACTTTCTTACATGTTTGCACACTGTTGCTTACCAGGTCTCTGTTCTTCATCTACCATACTTGGACTGGTCAGAAGATAATAGAAATCAGAATAAGTTCACCTTTCCCATCCTAAGGGCTGTGCTCAGAGCAGCCAGAACTACATTATTTTGAAGGGGGAGAGAAAGTGGATGGAACAAGAAGATTGTGCTTGTCGGCCTTCTTGTGATGCTGCAAACATATGGCCACCTATCTAAATGCACAGTTTGACTGAAATCAATACAGCTACTTGTAATTTGAAACAAGCACATGGTTTGAGGGATTCTTTATCTTGTTGCTACCTAAAGCTATAAAGATAAAATTGTACCTTTCTGACAGTTTTGGAATTACCAACATCCTTGTGTTAGAGTCTGACAGCTTTCCAGAATATTCTATACTCTTTTATCTCAAACAGATATGTCATCAATTCTACTTAGCAAGATGACTCATGGTTGACCAGGATAAGATTACAAGTACAAGCTTCCCCAAGTTTGAAGATACTGACATGGAGTCTGGCCTCATCATGTGGTATCAGCACTCACCTTCTCACATCCTGCCCTGCCACAAAACCAGCTGTGACCAACTGAAAGGCTCCCATTGCTTTGGAAAGGATCTTGATAAAGCTGATAAAGCAGTCCTTTGCTGTACTGGTGAGCATTTTCCTATCAGTTTTTTTTGCATCCCAGTTAGGCAGAAGTGCTCTCCAAAACAAACAGGTTTGTTAGCAATTTTCCTTCCTTCCTCTCCTGTTGATTATAGACTGCACTATTAAACAGGTACTTTCTTGTCAAAGATACAAAAAGGTAGATTTTATAATACAAATTATGAAAACATATTTCATATGTCTGACACAGATTTAATCAGAGGGCTTCAGAGAGCTGTGCAAATGTACTGAATTGAGAATTGCCCTGCCCTTCACTCTCATTTCCAAGGCTGGATCAGGGATATGTCAGTACTAGTAAGAATTCAAAGGTGAGAGCCATGTTCCATCTGGCAATCCATTACCCATAGCAATAGCTTTTAAAACTTATGTGAGCCAGCCCCAACAACATCAGATAAAGTCTGTCACGACCCAGATGTAACCCAGAAACTCCAACGCAATAAACAGGTAAAGAAACATCCTTACTCACACAGATTGATGTGAATAGTCAGACATAAGTATAAACAAAGGTTGGCATAAGGGAAGCTCAGAGGCCTGGGAGTGCTGTCACTCAATTCTCTGCAAGCACCCATGCCTTGCCAGGATAAGCAGTAGAACTACTACACGAGAGAATGTAGTCTTAAGGAAATATTCTATAACAAAGTGTACAGAAAACAGACATTCTCCTAAGTTTTTATTCAGTTCCTAATTGCTAACAGTGCATAAAAATACTCAGGGCAGTAAAATTAACTAGGACCTTCTGTTTTAAGTATAGAAACCACAACTGTGGAAGCTCAGCATGCTTTGTGGATACCACGAAAATGTGAGCCCTAATGTACTGTAGCTGCAATCTGATTCCCAGCATCTGTCCTCAGACTGGTGAACTGGTGGGGGAAGGGGCCTTCTGGTCTGGGAATCACATCCCAATTGTCATTTCCTAGACAAAGAACTAGAAATTGTCTTGTCATACTGTGTATGAGATGATATTTTGCTCTATTTAATAAGACTGACTGCAAAAGGTCATAGAAACTCCCTAGAAGCTGCCCACACAAGTTTAGGACTTTCTGGTAAATCATTTCAACAGCAGTCCGTGAAGACAACCATCCCAGAAAAGCAGTGCTGTTTGACAGGACAACAAATCTGACAACTTGTTTGCTGAAATGCCTGCCTAATCCATCCTGTCCACCCTTTGCCAGAAAAATCTGAAAAAAATTGCCTTGAAGTGCAGTGCCCTGTGCCTGTGGAGCCAGCCCAGCCCACTGAAACACTCGGGACTGCAGCAGGGCAGCCCTGCTCGCCTGCTCTGCCTGCCCACTCCCTGCCCAGCTCACAAGCCCGGTGGGCCATGGGAGGAGTTGCCAGCTGCTAATGCAAGGTAATTGGCTTTTGGCCTCTGTACTTCCACAGCGCTGCACAAAATCAACAATTTTCACGTTTTCAGCTGGATGTGACTACCTTTGAAATTTTTGTCCTGAATCAAGGGTTCTCTTAGCTCAATCTCACTAACTCCTTTCATATTCGGTCTGTGTGCTATTCACTGGCCCAAGACCTTTCTGATTCCAATCTTTGCTAGCATGCTCTTCCTCCCTCTCTGAGAAAGCACTGCTGCATGAGGAGACAGTTTGAAGAGCTGACAGGAGAGCAGGAAGTAGAAAAAGTCAGAAGTGAGAAACAGGCAAGTGAGCAAAGTAAAACCCAGATTAAAAAGGTAATGTTTTAGAATAGAAATAAGTTTTCCTCACCAGAATTCCATAAAATTCCAAAACAAATGTCTATGGAGATTTCTGGGTGGAAAAAGAGCAGATGTTTAGGAAAGTTGAGATGTACCTTTCTAATTTTGAACAAATATTTAGATTAAAAAAAATACTGAAAAATTAGAAACTAAATTAATGAACAAAGTAATCTATGTGAAAAGGTGGCTAAGGAAACCATATGTATCAGGGCTGAGAAGATACTGGAGAATACAAAAGAGAAAACAGAAAATGAAAATATAGTGCTTCTATTTTTCTTTCGAAATTGTGGAATGATGTGCATGCAGCATTGCAAATCCTTGGTTTAGGAGATTTAACATATAGAGGGAAGAGAAGGGCAGGAAGTGGATGCTTTACATCAATGAGAAGTCCAGCAGAGCTGCAGATCACATGGGACTGTAGCCTTGCCAGAGGCGTCCTGGTTCAGTACAGCTCTCTTTCTCCTCTGCCTACATTTTATCAATCAGACAGCACTTCAGGGGAGAAAAAGAGGTGACCAAAGGGGAAAAAACCCAACATATGCACTTAAATGCAGTAGGAGCACCATTCCCACCCCGAGGGAAAGAAGCCATTTATGCCCCTACAGACTGCCACATCTGGCCCTGTAGTGGGTGAGGAGGTCAGAGCCTGAGCCCTGGGCTGATGCAGGGAAGCTGACATTACTTATTTTTATTCATTAACAAAACCCCTGTTATGTTATAAAAAATAAACACAAAGGGGATATATTTGGGTCTCACAGGCATGTACTTGTAAGGTGGGAAATGCCTCTTTCATGACTGACTGCCTCAAGATTAAGGTATTCCTGCAAACCCTCCAGGGCATGACCAAGACCCTCATTACGTCTCTGGCCTGCAGCGGAGGTCAGACATGGGTCAGTACTCAGGTCACAAAGGAAACTATAAATCTAGCAATTGATATACTTGTGTCTGTTACAGGTAGTCTTTTATACATAACATGTACATGACCTAGAATTTAGAGGACTTGAACCAACACTGCCAAATAATTCCCCTTCCCAGCTCAGCCCCAGGGTCTAGTGTTCTGAAAATATTATTTCTCATGTTAGTTCATTTGTGGGCCCTCTTTTACTGCAAGTCAATACATTTCCTTCAAAACAAGCCCCAGAGGTTTTTTTCAAGGGTAGTCAGCACCAGAAATCATATTATCATGGCAGTGTGGAGCCCCCAGTCTTTTTCTGCATTTCACTCTCCTCTTACACTATCCCAGTATAGCCAGTGTCACCCATTCAGCCCCCCTCACATTTTCCAAGCACTTTGAACTGATAAAACATGCATGCCATATCCGGAGTCCACACATACAGGCGTGGAGGACACAGAGAAATATAGACCTGAGGTGTTTTATGGGACCTGGCCAGATGCCAGAGGTCACTCCCTAGGATGGAAGCCTTTGGTCACAGAGACAAATAATCATGGCTGTCTCAGAAATCGTGCTGTATCTATTCATTATTTTTCAGACTTAAAAAGCAAAATATTTAATTATTTTAATTTTACAGTCTTATGTTTCCATTGTCTAGAACATTAATCTAAATGAATGTTTTCTAAAGATGAGTGTCTAAAACTTTTTTCCAGAAAAAAAAAACTATCCCTATAAAACAAATTTATTTTCTTATTTTGCTGAGCTTGCATGGTTACTCTTTCCTGTGATCTGAACAGGGAGGATCTGAGGTTTTAGTGCTATTTTCATCTGAATGGACATAAATGATGGAAGAATGTGTTAAAAAAGGTTTCATAGTGCAGAGATTTGAATATGAAACTGCCAGTTGTGGGGCACAGCAAATTGTACAGCAATCCTACAGAAGCAACATCTCTGATATTTTCCCACCACAGCAACATCCAAACTCTGATGCCATGTCTGTAGATTGATCTTTTTTATGGCTGCAAAGAGTGTAAACTCTGAACTTCTGGAAACTAAAGCAGTTTTAAAGTAAATAATTTTTTTACAAAATCAAGTGTAATTACTATCCAAGGCTTTCACTTCAGACCCAGCCCAGACTCAGCACACTTAGGTACTGTTCTTACAGAAGGCAGGGGTTTCGGTTTAGCACATGCAGAGGGGCCTTATACAGGAGCAGTCTGTATTTAAGCACCACCTCTCCTTCGTGAAAACTTGGCACATCCGAAGAAGAAGCTGGGGGAAGGGAAGCAGAGGAGCAAAGCAGATGTGTCTAACTCAGGCTGTCCTACAAGCTATGACTCCAGCATATGCTATATTTTCTTCTTGAAAGCTGGCTGCCACTTCAAATGAAAATGGTTTATATTGTATGTGCTGCACCATAAAATTACACAGACACACAGACACAGAGGGCCACTCTAACTAGCTGTTTACCTCTGGGCTTCTACCACAGCACATAAGTTATAATCGGAGGAAGGAAACTCCTAGGAGATGTGAAGGCTTTAATTGTTTCAGTGTGCAGATGGTTTGCATTACAGTGAATCGACACAGCTCAAGGTCAATTCATAGTTCAGCAATAGCTATTTAGGCAAATGAGTTTAGTTTGTTTACACCTCTTCTGGGAAAGTTTTAACTGCTATGCTACTTATTTTATAGCTATTTCTAGACTTAAGAAACACTGCAACAGGTGAAACTGGAGGAGTGTGGGTTGCCACAGCCATTTCCCTCATGTCTGATGCTTAGCAATTTTTAGAGCAGCTAAATATAGCTTTATTCCTACATTTGAACATGTTTCGTGTTCTCTTTTCTGTCATTGACATTGAAATGCTCTGTTACAGGCTTACAAAGACATCTCCCACAACTCCAGTTTCCTTTGCTATACTGAGATGTGCCACGCAACCTGTGCACCTAGAGACTGAAGTATGACACACGTAGTTACTCCTGCCCTTAACTATCAATCTGAGCTGCCTCTCTCTGAGAAGTTTATGTTCCTTCTGCACAGGCGGCTCAGCTGTTCCTGAAGCAGCTGCTGAACCACCTCAATTTAGGGCTTAGATGGTTAGGATAAACTGGAACCAATTTTTTTTTTCTTAATAGCACCAGGCTGAAATCTGCCACAGTAGAACAGCTGCCTCATCAGCTGAGCCATCCCTCCAGGCAAAACTGAGCTTTCCAAGAGGAAAACAAGTGAGGTACGGGGGTAGCATAGCAACAGGGAGGTAAGATGTCACTGGTCAGAGTCTGGATAGCTCCGCGTAGGAGAGGAACACAAAGTACACTGGGACACAAAGCATCAGACTGCATGAGCCACAAGCACTTGCTTTTATGCCATTTACCCCCTGTATCCCAGACCTGTCTGGGTAGCTGCCATTATTACAAAGGCAATGCCACCAATGCCAACTGTGAAAAAACTGCATCTGGCACGAACAGTGTGTGACTCTAGTTTTAAAAAGGATGGTCTTTGTTCCTCACACCTTGTCCTTGAGTTCTGCTGGTCAGTGCTTATTCTCATCAGCCATATGCTGTCTCCATCATTCACCCTCCACCTCTTGTCCCACAGGAGCAGTGCCAGATGCCCACATAATCAGGGGGCAGCACCACATCTTCATGTCTGCACTCAGTGTTGGGAGTGCCAGACCTGGAGAGCAAACCGCAGCAATGCCTTGCCAAGGAGAGGTTGTATACACGTGGCTCAACAGATGTATGTCCATATGTGCAGGTAACTTAATACTGTGAGCGCTCCTCCCCTCCTCTGACATGTGACCACATTAGCATAGTCATAGGATAATGAAAGATGGGTTGGACCTCAAAGTCAGTAAGTGGTAAGCAAACCTGCAGTCTTACATACAGACCTCAAAACATGTCAGAAACATCACCTATGACAGCAGCAGAAAAATGCTAAAAAGCTCATGCTCTTTGCTGTATGCATTAGAGTATCTATCTTCATTCTCTTTGGGTCTGAAAGCCTTTCTAAAAACTTTTTGTTTCAAAGTCCTGTTTTTAAATTAATTTACAAAAAGACCGCAAAACTTTTAAAAATATTTTTGTGGCAGAGCTGTGAGGATTTGAAACAGAGAAGTACCCCAACACTGCAAGCCATTCCTAAGAATTTCACATCTGAGTCCTGGAAGCAATCTCCTACCACAGCCCCGCCCCACTGCACTCAGTGGTCCTCGGTGTGGCCTTAACATCTGCTTCAGCATCTGCTCCTTCAGAGGTCGTGCCCGTGTGTGCTCGCCGCTTTGGAAAGCCTCCTGCGGTTGCTCAGGATGGCTGGCAGCGCTCGCCCCGCTCGGCGGCCGCGCAGATCCCCTTACAAGGCAAGGCACCGATCGCCCCCTCCTCGGCGAGGCTCCGGCAGCCACATCCACCGCTCTACATCCTCCATCCAGCTTTACTGGGTCCATTTCGAGTAACTCTGTGAGGCAAAAGGCAGCTCAAGCTTTAGGTTTAATTCTTCACGTAGATGATACGCTGAGGTGCACTTACAGGACAGTGAACAGAGGTTGTCTAGCTCCTAACTTGGACAAGAGATTGCAGGCATCCGGGCCAGAAAGCGAGCAGCTGCCAAAATTAAGCAGGCAGCTGGAATCAGAGCAAACTGCCTCTAGCAGCCCTGCCAACAGATTCTGCAGGTCAGCTATTGAAATTATTTGCATATCAGCATATTTCAAATTTTGAATGCAGCCTTTTGTGAAAGATCACAGTGAGAGCATTTGTAAAGAAGAGGTTGTTCTTAGACAAAAACAATTTTCTAAAGAATCCATTTCCTCAACCAGACATCAAAAAGGTGGACGGTTTTCCTAAAACTGGCACCAAGAGCATATCTGTGACATGGAGATAATTACTGGAAGTAACCAGTGAGACTGCCAAATCTGACTACAGCAGAACTGCCAGATTTTTTTTCCCTCTTAACTGAAGCCAAAACACACAGGTGACTTATAAGAAATGAAAGTGTGGAGAACAGTGTAAAATAAGAGTGCTCTTATGCACAGCACTTTAGCACAGTCTAGAGGACTTGTCTATGAAATGCTGCCAGCTGTTGGACCATGGCCAACTCATCTTAAAATTCAGATAGCCTGAGGGTGGGTGGGATGGAGGCACACATACGTCCCTCACATCAGAGGCCCCATGGCTCAGGGACATGTACTGACTCCCCATCAGACAGTCTCAGTTCAAAGAAGGCTCAAAACTGCAAGTTGAGGATACTTTATAAAAAAAAAGAAAATAGATGTTTACAAACTTAGTGAAACTGGATCTGTTGCAGCAAAACTCTTCTTTTACTGACTCTGCTAGACCCTACATCTCCTTTTTCACTGTCTAACCTAACACCATGATTCTCAAGTATCCCCAAGAGTGGGGCTGCTCTGTTTAGACAGCTTGATGGGACACAGAGGGAATCAAGAATAAAATATCCAGATGGCTCATGTCAGCCCCTCTTGTCCCTTTTCTGTCTCCCTCTTTCCCTGGCAGTGAGTCCTCTCTCTGGCCCCACATGGCAGATATACACATCTGACAGGCTGCTCCTGCACTGTGTGGAAGGACCTGGCGTCAGGGTGCAGATTGAGGCAGGGGAAGCTGTAGGAGCTGAGCAACCCAGCATAGCTTGGAAGGTTCCTGCTGGGAAATGGAGCTTGGGATCTCAGAAAGATGCTTCAGCCAAAGGAGAGGACTCTTGACCCACCTGCAAAGGGTAGTGTTGAGGACACTTCTCAGACAGACAGCAGCTGCCAAATGACAACTGAAAATATGGATCCTAGGTATTTTCAAAACACTTTTTTCTTGTATTCATTCACTCCAATATATTGTTCCTGTCCTTGGATATATCTGCTGATTGTGGGGAAAGCAATTTAAAGAACTCAGTAAAATCATGCTTCACAGATGCAAGTGCCAGAGATTTTATTCCTTCCACTTCCTCATACTGAGTTAACTCTGAATTTACCTTCATCTGTAATCCTCAGCTTTAAGAAATCAACCTTGCTTTTCTTCCCAAAATAATGTATTCTTTACCAAATTCAGGGATTTTCATAGAAATTATAGGTAAAGCATAAAGAAGAAACAATCAAGTTCTCAGAACTCATAACTCTGCGCCACCTAATGCATTCATTCACCCACAACATTTTGCAAGAAAGACTTCATCCTCATTGTGGGGATAGGTAAGGAACACTACTCACAGCCATTTCTAAAACCAACTTCTACTTCTGACTGCCCAGACTGAAACATATTTTGAGGTAAAATGAAATATCAGTTTAGCATGCCATGGGCAACTCCCTCCTCACAAAACAATGAAGAAAAGAAAGCTGGAGGCAAAAGACTAAAAATTAAATCAGGACATCTGAAAACCGAGGCCAAACTGACTTGCTGAAGGCCATATCTCATCAGTCATTAGTAGACCAAGGACTGCAAATCTGGCTTCCTCGGTCCCTGTTTCATGCTCTGATTCCCACCTCCAACAAACTGCTTTATAATAATCATAAGACCTTACTGATTAGTCATATATGCAGATAAGGAAATCTCTCTTCAAAATTACTGTAAAGGAAAATACTACTCAGGATGGCAAAAGGAAGGTCAAGTGAAGAGAACAATGCAAATGGAAAACAGAGTGGAGTTTAGGCCGAGCAGTGTTCCTCTAAACCAAAGTTCAAGAGTACTGGGAAATATAAAAGTAGTGTTCAGCCTTGTGATACACTAGTCTTCCTTCCCTGGAGAACAATGTTGCAGAGTTTTCTGATAAGAAATTGTGATAGAAAACCCTAGTGAAATTAAGACAATGTAATTTTTATCCTGAAGTCAAGTAAGTGAGGCCACACTCAGGCAGGATGCATGGTACTGACCTCATCCTGCTGCCCCATGGTAACTATCATCACTGCTTTGTTCTCACCTAGGATTGTAAAGCAAAATAATCAATTACGGTATTTTTTTTCCTGTAAACAAACACTCTGTCAGGAAAGACAAAGCCTTAAAAGGAGATTTACCATGGCTACAGTACACACTTGAAAACATCAGCAGAGAAAGAAATGGAGAAGTATAGGGTACGATTTAGGCAAATCAAGTAATTGTATCAGGTTATCCATCTTACTGCAACACATGAGCAGGCAAAATACCTGAAACAGACATGTGCAGCTTTCCATGGGTTCACAAGACTATTTGTAATATTCGTCTGAAGATCTCTTGGGATCCCATGATGAAAGTTTTCTTCTCAAATGTAAAGGGGAAGTAATTTTTCCATTTTTCTCTAAGGGTTATCCAAATAGGGCAGGCATGCAGAGACCAGCCAGGTCCGTCTTCTCAGGAAACTGTCCAGCATCCAAGCATCACAGCTCCAGCATCATCTGCTCCAGGAGCCAATCCAAAACTCTCGATTAGGAACCAAGGCACAACTCACAAGCATTATGAAGGTCACAGATGAAAGGTGATCAAGATGCAAAACTACTGTTGGATTGAAAATCCCAGTTGTGACATCACAACCATAATGTAAGATGTGTATCTTGCAAGCAGTGATAAAGGGATTTTATTTAATGTTTTTGAAAGGTTCGCTACATCATTTGTTGTTACATCATTTGTGAAATAAGCATTCAGAAAAAAAATCAAACCAAACCAAACCAAAAAAAAAAAAAAAAAAAACCAACAAAAAAAACCACCCCAAACCAACAAACCAATCCAACAAAAAAACCCAATGACAACTGATTATCAGCATATTATTTGTAGAACAAACTAGATCTTCATGCTTTGAGTAAGAACAAGAAGACTACTCTGCAGAAGGTTAACTAGTAGGACTTCATTGTCATTGCATTTAAATGGCATGTAACTGGTGACGGTTTCCCCTTTCCCAGTAAGGATGTTGAAACATTGACACTTATACACACTATTTGCAGAGTAAATGGGGAAGGTTTAAGTTCTTATCCCCAATTCCTGTGAAGCACACTGATATGGGAGAACACAAACAAGAATGGAGCTTCACTGAAGAATGGGATCCCTTGGAGAAGGGGAACACAGAGTGCAGCACATGCACATAGCTGGGGAGAAACTGAGCTCCTGTGAACAAGCAGGCTCTTCTGCACTGAGGAAGAGTCTGAAGGGTGGCTTTTAGGCAGTGTCACCAGTTAGAGGATGCCATGAATCAGTATGAAAAAATGCTACCTGCTGTCATTTGATTTGTGCTCTCTGGGAAACAAGACTTTTCATTTTTGTAAGAAAAGCAAACAGAACAACATAGGGCTCTGTTGTCTACCTGTTTTCCCAACAGCTGTCTTTGTTACTGCTGACTGGCATGCTACTTGGATCAAAGACTGCAAACAAATATTTTCCTATCTTCACCCAGCAATGTTATCATTAAAAATAATCAAAAACCACTCCCCACCTTCCTTCCCCACCAGGGACGGTTTTGCATCATGCCCTTCCTGCACTGAGTCAAAAGGCAGCAGCAATCTCTTCTGTGTATATTTCCAACAGCTGCTAAGGCCATAAGTCAGACAAAAAGGCTGAAATTCCATAAAAAAAAAACACAAAAAACAAAACCAAGAGATATGTGAAGCTGGAAGTGTATTTGAGAATATGGGATGTGAGTTTCACAACAGTTCTGACTCTCTTTTCTAATCAGTTCTCACTGCTGTCTTGTTATTTGCACAGGGCAGGTCTACGTGGGATGAATTAAGTAGTCTGCATCATATCACAAGCCCAGCTACCTTCCTGAATATTCAAATGCAAAATGAAATCAGCCCCTTGAATAAGTGCACTAGAAAGTGTCTGATATTAAATATCTCTTCAGACCCTTGTTATACTTGAAAACCAGTCACCTCTTTACCCCTGTGGATTAATAGATTAGGACAAACCTGACATGGCTGCTGGTAATTCTATTTAGACTGAGGTGTTTAATGGATATGAAAAACATAATCAGGCCATGAAGGGTAGAATGAAAGCCACTGTCACTCTGTTTGCCAGCCTGTCTCTAATTGAAAGGCGAAGTTCAGTACTCCATCTGACATCTACAGTATACGGACTTTTGAGAAAACTCTGTGTTAGGACTTCACTGAGACAGAGATTTGCAGGGCCAGCATTTACACCACATTTAACAATTCCCTACCAGTGCTCATTTTCTTTGCATGTTTTGAGGGTTTGGTAAGGCACTCAGGACATTATTGTGGTCAGTGATCTATCACCCAGCAACTGTGCAGCTTCCATGTACAATCTATCTACAACATTAAACAGTAAAATACACATCTTCAAGCACATAAGTTTTGATGCAACATCCATTTGCCTTCATATGCCACATCAAAACCATCTGTCCTAGTGGTTGCTGTCCTGATCTGCATGTTGAAAAATCTACCCTGAAGATAAGACAGAAACGTTCTCTGATCCCTCTGCTGCAAACTGCCACAAGCCCAACCCTCAGGCTCCACACAGAGCTTAATGTTTGAGAGGATCAGTTCTCCTTGAACTTTTTCTCAAACATGATTAAGCAATGCTATTTGAACACTGGAGAACCACCTGGAACATATGAGACCTGCAAATCTGTGTTACCTGTATTAAATTTGTAATGTGATAATCTGTCATCAGCTGAGCCTGCTGAGATACTAGAAAGATATTCATAACTTTGAACTAGGAAGAAAACTGGTACAGTAAAAAAATACAGTAGGTATTTTACAGCCTACACCTGGAACAACACTGACAGCAGTGGAAAGGATTGTGAAAAAATGTATGCATT
Source organism: Bombycilla garrulus (assembly GCA_013400315.1). NCBI lineage: Eukaryota > Metazoa > Chordata > Aves > Passeriformes > Bombycillidae > Bombycilla > Bombycilla garrulus. The sequence continues at coordinate 618,934 of VXBU01004553.1, read as the reverse complement.
AGAAATAAATAGTGGAAAAAGAACATTGATCTTACAATGGCAGCTGACAAAATGGCAGGTTGAGGCTGGCTAGATTTTTAGGGAAACTTATTTTCTAGGAAGACAATACAAACCTCTTGTATATTAAAACACTTAATTGCAAAAAAATCAGAAGTGCATTTCAAATGTTCCCCTTGTCTAACAGGAGAATTTTCCTGTCATTTGAAGCTATGTCTGCTTCTTCAACAGAACTAAAAAATTAGAGCTGTTTGATTATATTGATCTGGTTGCTAAACAACTGATGATTGATGTCTAGATTTCAGTAATGTGTGCTTTAATCAGTGAACTTGTTACCTTTCTGTCTGAAAGGTCAGGCCTGAATATTAACTAAGTACTTCAAATGGAAAAATAACCCCAACAAGCCCAACTTAAGAAAAAAAGTTTAAAGACAAATTTACTGATCAAAATGCGTATTTTTTATTAAAAAAGTTTAAAAAACATAATGGCTTACAAACACAATTCAGATTGCTTCTTTGGGCTGGAAATTTCCACCAGGAATCTGAAGTTCATTCTGTTAAAAATATCAATTCTAGTATTAACTCTATTTGATGGTATGATGATACAAGTCCCCTCACCATGTGTCTCATCCAGTCTTTACTTGCTGGGCTTTGAGGTCTACTCTGAGTTCTAAAACCCTCTCCTTGTTTAAATGTGTCTTTCGGATTTATCCTACTTGCAACATTCAACTACTGCCTCAGTCACCATCGACCCGAGTGTTTGTTCAGTACCCATGATGCTTGTGACAGAGAATACTGAAGAAGTCCAAATATCTGACAGAGTAAATCCAGCTTTATAAAATGTTACAATTAATTGATGATTTAAGGACCTTAAGTCAGTATTGTGCAAAGGCTGTTTTGATAATATTCCTGTGAGGAAGGGTTGCAAAGGATAGTACCCAAGGAGATGTTGTGGATACTCTCACAGTTGTTGTTTTTTGAAAGCTTGAAACTAATTTCTAGTTTATATAATTGATCAAGCCTTTTCTTTTTGCCAGATAGATTTCCCTAACAGCAACCTGAGCAATATACACAATTAGAACTGAAATCAGCTTCAGTTTTGGTTTAAAAGCTTTTGCAGTTACTGTAAAAATTTAAATCTCACTTTGCCTGCCAAAACAAGCATAATTCAGTTTTCCTCCTTTCCTTTCAACTACTACCAATCATAACCAGGTTTAACATAGATTTGAAATATGTGAGCCATAAACCCCATGCCCATTGTACAGACTACAGATCATTACCAAGAGTTAGTAGAGGAAAGCAGTCGATAGCTCAAAGGTAGCTTTCATTATTAATCAAGAACTTCGCACACCTACATTATGATATTCTGCTCTGTGTTGTCAGTTTTTTCTCCAAGGGTTATTTTTTAAGAAATGTTCAATTACCATATCTTTTAAGGGAAGGAACTGAAACCACTTTCAGTTTCAGGTACATTTAGGTATCAGACACAGTGCCCTTCCATGTCTAGAGGTTTTTGTACTGGCACTGTGAGATCCTCTCATTCTTCTCCACAGCATTCATGCAATTTGAAGCAATCTGGTGGGAGTCGTTATCCAAGTCATTTGCAACACCCTATATCTCTTTCTATACTTTACCAAGTGCCCCAGGTCTTGTACAAACTTCAACTCTAAGTGCCCTCTATCCTTGAGAAAATTTGAGTGTAGTGAGACCTCTTTGGGAAGGCTTGTCTCCTTAAAGAAAAAAAGAAATTCTATCTGTGACTCATGCATAAAAATTTTTAACTTTTTGATTCATCTAGGGTGATAGAAAAACAGGAAAATATTAAAATCCACATAATGGCTTTGATACTTCTTAGACTTTTGAGAGGGCCTTGGCACGTCGGTCAGAGGTATTATGCCTGTAATTGGTAATGTGGCAGCACAGCAGAGGATTGCTGCAAAGGAGCTTTAGTCATCTCACTCTGCTTGTTCATGGAAGAAATTGGCAGCTCTTTCCCCAGCTTTTTCTGAGTGCTCTGTTATAATACCACAGAGAACCTATCTGTTGTCCTCCACTCCTCCACAGGCCAAGCTGTAAGCGAGCGTACCCATCAGACATTCAAAAATGTCCTGGCTAGGCAGAGCAGCTCAACAGTGGGCATGGCACCACAACAAAAGCTCTGCAAAGCCCTGTTTACTATAAATTTCCTAAATTGTTCATTTGAAAACATGAGCCCTCCGGTCATACGGCACTTTAACAGCAGTGATCAGTTTAAATTATCACAGCGTCCACCGGTCCTAATCAAGGACCCAGAAACCTGGGAGATCAAGGGTCCTTATGAGCTTATTACCTGGGGATGAGGCTACGCATGCGTATCCATCCCCTCAGGCCCATGCTGGATTCCCCAAAAGTTGGTAAAACCTTTTGTCCCCAAGAATCCAGCACCAGCAGAAGGGGACGAAGGACAAAGTAACCGTTGCTTCAAAGAGAAGACGCTGCCGGAAAGAAGAAAGTGAACCCTGCTAACACTCTGGTTACAGTCCGGCAGACATCAAAATTCTGATATGTTTATAAGAATGTTTGTTTTTCTTTTAGAGATTACCTACCTCCCACTTAACCTCGCGATGAACCCGGTTCGAGTTGTACTCCTGTTCATGCTGAGCAGCCTGACAGCAGCGTGGATTGTCCCTCAGCCACGCCAAAACGTCTGGGTGACCCTGGCACGGACGCTCAAACAAGAGAACATCTGCCTGTCCACTGCAGCAGGAAGAGACCCTATGTCCACCTGCCTGGTAGGAGTCACACTACAAGCTGGAGAATATCCAGCCAGCTTTGACACGTCTATGCCTGACCCAGGTCCCAAATCACACCACACTCAACAACACCAAACCTGGCAGCGGCGGGCTGTAATGATCACAAACCCCATAGAACAATGGTTACCCAATTTGCCCAAAGCTGCACAGGAACCCCAAGAATCAGAGCTGTTAGGTTCCTCACCAGCACCATACTGTATTCACTTTATCACAGACACATTGCCTGACAGTAAAGCCTCCAACAACATACTGCAATATAGAGAGGAGTTCACTGACAAAAAATGGTGTAACATCCTAAGCCATGTTACAGCAGATGATCCAGATCATTCACATCCAAAAAACCTCCCTAAAGGCTTGTTTCTGATTTGTGGGGACCGGGCATGAGCAGGGATTCCATCTAGGCTTTTAGGAGGGCCATGTTCCATTGGGCAGTTGTCCCTATTGGCACCCAACCAAACCTTAATTGTCGAATGGATTTGAAAAAACAATTCGGCCAACAGAATTCAAAAGAGGAGTGCTGATAATCTGGACCCAAATTGCAATTCAGAAGTTTTTCATTGGTCAAAATCAAAAAGAGTCGCTGTATCCCTGTTCCTTCTATGGGTTGCAGCAGCCAAGGCTCTAGGTGAATTAGGTCATTTAGAGTGCTGGGTGGTCGAGCAGGCAAACCTGACATCCACCGCCATCAGCTCCCTCCTAGAAGAGAAGGAAATTACCAGGCAGGCCACACTCCAAAATCATGCAGCCAAAGATTTCCTCCACTTCCTCCTGCTGCTGCATGTATACAAGTGCCAGGAATTTGAAGGACTTTGCTGTATGAACCTGACCTCGAAAGCATCCAGTGTCCATGCAGCCCTCCGAGAGATGAAAAACATGAACAGGTGAAGCAGGAATCAGAAGATTGGCTCAGTGAATTGTTCAAGGACTGGGGGCTCTCGGGGTGGTGGACTTCCATAGTTAAAACAATCATGTTGTTTTTTGTTATTCTCTTTTTAATTGTGTTAGCCTTCAGGATTCTACGCTGCTTAATTTTAAAAGTCATCCACAACTTAATCCCCACTGCCTCAGAGGTCAACAACATAGAGATGGTGGACTAAAGGTGGCTTAACCAGCCAGTAAATCACAAGTGATGGTCAATCTCATATTCTGCATTGCAATAAGCCAAACATTTTCTCTTCATTTTAAACAAAGAAACAGGGAGGTGTTGTGATGGATATTTGTTGTTTACACTGGGTTTTGGATGCACTGGATTTATGTGATGTTTGCACTAAGGTTTCTAGTTTTACTCTTCCCCACACTATCTCTGGTGGTGGGTCCTGTTCTCCCCCCCTACCCCTGGGATTTAGCTTCTCTCTCTGTCCCATTGGCCAGTGGTCCCTCTTCCCAGCATCCCCCTGTCCCCTAGGGGATAAAAATTCACGGGACACATGACTCGGGTCTCTTTTCTCTCTGCTCCCAGGCAGCCAACTGCTCCCTCCCTTCCCCCCATGCTCTGCCTAGGGATAAAGTTTTGAATTAAACCAGAACTCTGCAGAAAGAATTGAGTGTCCTTCTTCCTCGTCCTTGTAACAATTCTCCTAAGCCTAAGGCTTGCCAATTTAGCCTTTGGGACCAAGAGAACAGCTACACCTATCGACATCATTTCCTCTTTAATCTCTATAGGAAGTGTGTTCAGGAAGGAAACATCTAGGGCCACACAATTTTCACCTGAGCCATATACTTCTGCCATTGGGTACTTGCAGTATGTTTGATATCATGAGTTTCATTTTCAAGTATTTAACCTTGCAGCCTTAGTGACCTGCAAGAACAGCTTCATTGTGGAACTTGCTGGACCTTTTTATTATGATATATTTATCTGTGTATATACACACACTCAGAGAAAGGAGCTCAAAAATTAGGCCTTTTGAGCTCTAACAACTTGTTAACAAAGTCAAGCTGTGTGACCAAGCTGTGTGCACCCAAGTGCTCCAGTTTCTGGCAGAATTGCACAGGAGAAAAATTCACTGGAAATCTGTTGACTCTCTTTGCAAAATCAGCAGTTAAGAGTCTATAAGAAATTCCTCTTTCCCATAAGGGAAATCTTAAGCCTAGGTTCTCAAACTGTGGCTCAACAAGACATTTTTTCAGAGTTATTTGGAGTTTAAGGTGTTCCAGCCACATCATAACACCTAGCCCCTGTTGTGCTGACAGCACTGTTCACAGGCTGTGTTGAGAACTGAAGAACTGATTGGGCTTTGCAAGTACAAACATTAGAAGCTACAACATTTTCCTGAGCTATTTTCAAAGAGCATTGTTCGTAACCAGCAGTCCCAGTGCCACTGGGAGTGGAAGAGCAAGGGGAACATGGAAAAGTTATGGGCATGAACAAGCATTCAGGAGCTACAGCTGGGTGCCAAGCTCTGCTGCACCCAGGGCACCACCAGGTCACTGCAGCAGAGTGAAGTACAGTTTATATCACCTGTATCAAGCAGGAGATATATTCACATTGCCTGACCAATCAGAAATGGTGGTAGGTCATAGGGAGTTAGAGTTCAAAGCATTGTCTACCATCATCACACAGTAATAATCTCCCTGTGTGAAGGAACTTATCCAAGTACAGATGTGCCATGACTGTTTACAAAAAAAGATCTAACCTGTACCATCACAAGAGTGCAAATATAATGACTTTAAACTAGTGCTTTAATGTTTAAAAAAAATGCACTTCAAAACAAAACAGTTATCCTGGGAGGAAGAAAAGGCACAAAGCCCAGGACTATGGTCTGTTAGCAAGTCATCCCTCTCCATAAATACTTAAAAGTTTGAGTATTCCTGCAAAATCCCTTCACAATTTAAATTGATGTTCATTGTACAGGTGAGACATTCCCAAATACATTTGTGATCTTTGCAACTCTGCATTTGACTAGCATAGTTCATGCAAAATTAATGGTTTTGCGTGCCATGTGATTTTCAAAGTCACGATATAGATAAAGCAAAAGCAGGCATCACTGGGAAAAGTTCTGGGCCAAGAATCTAATCCCTATTTTAGCAAATAATGTAGTGCAACACACAGCTCTGTAAAAGACAGAGATGCTGAGAAGCCAAAGTCCTCAATATAAACCCTTCATAATGTTTACTCAAGAAAATTTCTGCTTTGAGCCGGTGGACTGAGTGTGTTAGGTTGGCTCCTGGAGTGCCTCTTCTCACAGGTTTCAGGAAGCATCTTAGTTTTCACCTGAAGTGGAATTGATTTTGTTCTAGGACTACTCCCTGATATCAACCAAAACAAGGGAAGCCAACTGGAAGATTCACTTCAAAAGCACAATCCTGCATCTAAGTAAAACCCTGCAGACTAGACACAGTCCACAGAATAAGAATGCGAGATTAATTTTGTAAAGAAGATAGCTTCAGTCTTTTTCCCATCCTCTGACCCCTTCATGATCTTATACTAAACACCTGTTCAGTTTTACACATAAGATGCAGATTCAAACTTTAAACAGAAAGTTTAAAAATCACCTTGAGGCTGATAAAGTCCAGAAAATTTTAGTATGGAAAGAAATAGTAATTTTGAGAAGGCAGCTGAGCTGGGAGTTGTGTTTAATTAGATAGTAACCTAATGCTAGCTTTTGCAACAACGTTCACATTCAGAGATATTAAAATTATTTGTAAAAATTCTAATTCCTTTTTTACCTACAAGTAGACAAGTCCTAGAAAGACAAAGTGGTCTGAGCAGCTCAGTAGCAGAGGAAGGAGTGGATTCAAACCTTGCAGATTCCCGTGGTAGCTCTGTCTGCAGTGTACATGCGGGACAGCCGTGCATAAAGAAAATCACCCAACAGGAAACATTCCAGATTTTCTGCATGGAAATGATTGCTGCCTCAAAACCAGTGGATGATGGATGCTGAAAATAGCATTTGAATCCTCATCCTTTGTGTATCAGTTGTAAGGCACAAACTGACCCAATTAGCTAGTGAGGAAAGAAATTTGCAACACTGTCACCCACCGCAAGCAGCCAAAGCGTGACTTCTTCCAAGAGGAAGGAAATCAGTAGGAAACAAACAGTACTTCTTTGATGCGATCTTGTTGCACACAAACAAACGCACACGAAATTTGGCTCCCCTAAGTACTGTAAGGCTCAAAGGGTAAGAGTTTCCTTGCTCATTATTCATACCCAGGACAGCAGTAGCTCTTTTTTAGATCTCTCACAGCCAAGCTGTATGTGTCTTTTTGAGTAAAAATTATTTTTAATGCCCTCTCTCTCTGCTCCCGTCATATTTTATTGCTGACAGTCACCTACACTTCCAAAACCTGTGCTGCCACGTACTTCCTTCCCTCCAGCCCTGCTATTCTGCCTTTCAGCATCTGAGTTATTCCCTTTCACTCTTCCCAATAGCAAGACACACAGAGCTCACAAGAGTCACTGTGTCCTCAGCCACAGTTTGGGTGGCTGGAGCAGCATCTCTTCTACAAAATCAAATGTTGCGCTTGCAGAGAAAATTCAGTGATGGCCTGGAGGACATACAGCAAGCTCAGCAAGGGTGCTCAGAAATTTTAGAATCATAGAACCATACAAGTTGGAAAAGTGCTCCAAGATCATCAAGACCAACCTACTACTACTAAAGGCACTAAATCGTATTATGAAGGGTCAGGTCTACTCATTTTTTTAACATTTTCATGGATAGTGACTTCACCCCTTCCCAGGGCAGCCTGATCCAGGACTATCCTGAGCAATCACTCTAGTCATTAGAAGTCACTATACATCTTGTGATCAAATATTGTTTTTACTTATCTGGATTGATTTACTTTTTGGTAGAATTATCATTTCATAAAAATTGGTTTTGACATAAGTCTATAGCAAGTTCCATTTTTTTCCCTGCTAAAAAAAATGCTTCCTGGAATCTGATGTCTATGGTGAGGGCAGAGAATAAAGTCTAAGTTTCTCCATCCCAAATGTTTCCCAGCTGGATTTTAGGCTTTCTCTATGTGCTCTAAGAATTTTGCTTAACAGGACCCTGGAAAGAATAAGTGCTGCACTATTTTTTAATTTGGAATCCTCTGAGAAAATACTTCTTTTCTTGATTCACCGGTGAATAAGCTATCATCACAGAGGTATGTAAGCATTGGGTTTGATCTCAATGGTACATTAATATTTCTTGCTGCTTTTTCCACCAAGTTAATCTTGTTTTGCTTTGTGTGTCCTCAGACTATTTCACTGAAATGGCAGTGCATCATCTTTAGTCAATGATTGTGTTGCTGGGCTTCAGAGCTGACCCAATAAATTTTGCAATCTTCAAGGAGGATTTGCTTGCCCTCCTTAGTATTGTTTAGTATTGGCCTTTAAATACGGCTATGGCTACAAACACCTGTGACTACATATCTCACAACTGGTAAATTAAAGTAGGAAGATAGTAATGACTTTGAAGACAAGTGGCATCTGTTGATTCCTTGGACAAGAATGACTTTTCAGAAAAGAAAAATTTAAAGCAGAAGTTGCTGTCTGAAAGGGGTATCTGCTTTAGTTTGTTCATATATTTGTGGAGCAATATTTCGTGTACATAATTGGGCAGCTTCTGAGGGCAGTTATAGTGTCTCCACTACATATAATGGACAATACTGCAAGAAAAATTACCCAAGAATTCTAGTTTCTTGCCATACAAAATAGTCTTTTAAGACCTTAGCATAACTATTTGTAAGATACCAAAATGTGCTTAACTTAAATTAAAAATGTTTATTCTGTACAACATCATTGAAAAAAAAAAAACCCAACCCAGACCCAAACAACCTATCCCACAAATCTGCTAACATGCTATCCCTTGGGTAGGAAAAGTGGCACAGGGTGTTGTGTACAACTGGTGTGTGCCAGAACATTGGTTTTATTCATTTATGCATTTTATGGTGGGGCAGAAGGAAGGGAAGAGGAGACTTCTTGGAGACAGAAGTATTTTGAGTGGCACAAATTTTGCAGCTGGTAGCTTGTAGCATGGTGCAGCCTGTGCTTGGCAATTCTGTGGATAATGAAAGCCAGGGTAGGCTGCTCTTTGAATCTCTCTTGATTCTCACAGTGAACAACATAAATTCTTGCAGTGAATAAAATGAGCATGACCAATGATAGCTGCGTCTGGAATTGTTTGGGTTTTATCCCTCTCCCCCAATAAGGACATTTCTTCAAGATGAGTCCTCAAGATAATAAAAGGGTTAAAATGACCACTGTGGATATGCATATATCAATTTGTTTTTACTAATTATGTTTTGAATAACACTTTCCAGTTGAACCAGTAACACTGGTTTAGACCAGACCTGAGTTACTGAAAGGGTTTTTTTGGTGCTTAAATAAAAGTCTTGAAAAAAGGAACTTACACGCAAAAATCTTGCCACAATTCTTCATCCTCCCTCCTCCCTAAAAATACAAATAAAACCAAGAGTGTCTGTATGTTATCACAGGCAACATCTCAGAGGTTTCTACTGGTTAGATGTAAATGACCCCACGGTGGCCAAAACCAACAGGAAATGCACCGTTTTGTGGGATTTCTTTTCAGTCAGTTTAGCTGAAAACTAACTGGGGCAGGAGTGACCCAGCTGGCAGCAGCCAGTTGCACCTCGACCCAGCTGTGCTGTAAAATCACAGCACTGGGTGGGAAATCCAGCTCTGCTGGCTGTGCCTGAGTGAGACATTCTTCCTTTCCAAGGCAGCCAGATGAGACAGGCAGACCACACTTCATGACAGAGCTGTCAAGAGAAAGCAGTAATTACACCAGCACGAGACCTCTTACCTGACCGCTGCTGTAGGATGAATCTAAGGTGTTGTGTGGAGCAAGGCAGTCCATTAATCTTCCATTCCGCCGGCAGCCCAGGTGCACCAGGTCCCGGCAGTGAGCATGGCAGGTGTATCTGCAATCTTAAAAACCCACACACAGACACCAGGAAAAGAAAAAAAATTAAATAAAAAAAAGAAAGAAAGAAAAAAAAGAAATTAAAATTATATTTAGAAATTAAGTTTCTGCAGGCAGAACCATAGGAGTGAGACACATCCTCATTTCCTACATGACCTCAGAGAAATAACCAGCTCTCAAGTGAATTTCCCCTCCCGTATCAAAGATAATAATAGCTACACAGGGCAGGGGATGTAAATTCACCGGAGCGAAGGTGACAGTGCAGCACACCTCCCAGTGTCACACTGACAGGCCTGCAGTGGAGCAGGTCTTTACTCAGACCAGGGCTGCCCCAGTGAGATGGGCTTGCAAAAGGTCCATGACACTGACCAGGCATTAGCTGTTGCAATGTAAACACAGAAGGGGCAGTTCTCAGAAGAGACATTTTGGACTTACAGACAAAAAATTCTACCCACGTAGAATTACTATGGTAATTCTGCGTGGCTTTTCGTGTTTTAAGCTCTAGTTTCTCATAAGAATATGCACATGAATATTGAAAGCAGAATGACTGGCTTATCTGAAGCTGGTAAATCTCATAGTTGCTTAAGTAACAATTCAGAAATTTCACTTTGATAGCTAGCTATCAAAGTCAGCTAAGATGGCCATTAGAAATGTAAATTCATTATAACAGGCAGATGGCCCTATCTCTAGTATGAAATAGATGACTCATACTCCCTCTAATCTCAAAGCAAGAATCACTCTAAGAGTAGTTGCATAAAAGCTTGTACTTGCTTGGAAGTCCTGTTGTGTTTGCTGGTTTTCTATGTAAGCTGGGCAGAGTTCACGATGCCATCTTTGTCTAGTACTGAATGTCACTTTCTATTTTGAGGTTTTAAATTGCTTATAATTTTGCCAAAGAGCACCACTTGTACTTCAAGTTTCCATGCTGGGGAACATCATGCTGTTTGTTTTAGAACATTTCAGCTAAAACAATTCAGCCCTTTCCAAGAATGACTTTTGGAGGAAATGCTTTTATTTTCTCTAACTGTACTCCACTTACATTTTTTTCAGTTGTTGTTACAAAAGTTTACGCTTTCAAGATTTGTAGCAAAAGATTAATTCTTAGTTGGCTCCTTTGTACCCTTATTAGCCTCTGAAAAAATTCAGTTTCCCTTATGTTTAAATTCACATGGCAAAAAAAAAAAATTCTCAAACTTTCCCATTTCCAATTCATACTTATCATGGTGTTATGGGGCAAGACAGCAGAGTGTTCCCTGAAATGATGTTCCTCTTGGCTAGGGACTGGATCTTTACTGTAAGACTGCTGTACCATCAGACCACTCAGAAGTAAAAATTATAGTGTAGATAAAGTGTAAATCTGCAATCACATTCCTGTGCCTGATACAGAATTTATGTTACACTTGCATTAAGGCAAGATTGATTGTATTTATTTGGCACAAAGTCAGGCTGTCTAAACTTTTTCAACACCAGTGATCCAGCATAGTGTATCCATCCTGGATCAGCACTCCAAGGCAGATAACTGGGATTTTTCCGATCTTAAAAAAGACTGACTACATCACAACAACTATATTACAATACTATCACTGTATCTCAAGTCACACTTCTCTTGAGACATCAGCAAATAGCTTTCAGCTAATTATGGGTTACAAAGGGCGCTGTTGCAGTATAAACCAAAGCACTGAAAAATACTCAAACTCTCTCATCTATTTAATGCAGAATTTGAAAAAGGTGAAGCAAAACAGGCAGAAGACTATGGAGACAAATAAAAAGAATAGTTAAGGCAGCTGTATGGTTTCCAGGGGAAATGATAGGTGTCCCTACATCCTTGTGTGGTGGTGGCAAGCCATGTCAGGCTTGCTCCAGCTGCTGCCTAACTTTTCCTGGGTTCCGCATTTGAGTTCCTTTATCCAGTTTTTAGTAAAGATGCAGTATTCCCAACTGCGGCTGAAGCCAGGGAGAACTGTGCTTTTGACTTGGAGTGGACTGCCCAGGAGGTGGTGGAGTCATTGTCCCTGGATGTGTTTAAAAAAAAAAGACTGGATGTGGCACTCGATGCCATAGTTTAGTCGAGGAGTTAGGGCACGGGTTGGACTTGATGATCTTGAAGGTCTCTTCCAACCTTGTGATTCTGTGACCCAAATAAGGTTTTCCCAGAGCTCTGTTCTATGCTTATGCAGATAGGATTATTTTTCAGATGACTCATGCACCTCATGAAATTCTATAGGAGACAGAACACTCATTTTCATGGACACCTTGAAAAGAGAAGGATTTTGTCTTTGGGAAGAGACCCAGTAAGACAAAGTGGAAAAGCTGACAGGATCAAATGAAATTCAGAGCCATCGTTCATCAGGTAAGGGAACAGGGCATCTCTATGAGAAAACCAGGATGGGAGCACTTACTTAAAAATTGCATTACACTGCATAAGCAAAAGAAGATCAAATGAAAGTAGTATTTGAATTTCTTCTTGTTCCTTAATTTCTGTGGTTTTTAATTTGCAAGTTTATTTACCTTCTCTAGATAAAATGCTTATGAGATTGGACTATATGCCCACCTTTCAATTCTCCCCTCGTAGTTCTCACAGAGCTGACCATTTCAACTACAAATGGTCTAAAGCTAATTAAGTTTTATGAAAATTATCTCCTAGCTAAAGGAGGGAGACCCGAACTAACACCCACACTCAGGGCAAAGCTGGTAAAATTCAGCCATTATGCCATTGTCTGACAATGTCTGGATAACCAGCTACTGCACATCACCTGCGTGGTGAGGAGGTTATGGGGAATGTCCTGCAAACCTGTAGGACACCAGAGCTCACTAATTTCCCGGCTTCCTATGACTGCTCAAATGTATGTACTGGGCATGCACCAATTGACAAATATCAGGAAAAAATCTGTTAGCCAAACAGTGCTCTGAAACAGGATTACTTATTCAGTTAGGAAACATTAACTCTCAATGCTGTTTTGTCGGTCATTTATATTCATTTTAATTTGTGAGTCCATAATGTCATTTGCAAGACAAGCCCATAATTTCCATCTGGCTATTATAGGCATAATTACAAAAAATGTGAAAGCTTCATCAGTAAAAAAGCTTCATCCCTAAAATTGTTTCAGTCTTAAGTTAGATTTTAACATACTATTTATAAGCTTGATAAGCAAGATCAGAAAATGGATGGTTTCTTTCCTAAAACAGTAGATCCATGTATGATCTTTTGTCATATGTGTTTTAGCTTTAGATATATTATTCAATTTTGATTTTGGCATACAATGTTTCACAAAGGTTCAGACAGCATCAAATTTTAAAAAATGCATTTTTCTGTTAAACCTATACTGGAGCACTCCCAAAAATTCCATGAATTCAAAAAGTAGCTATAATTCTGCAAAGATGGTTTTGGTCATCAGGTCATGGATTGTTAGATCATTTCTGCTTGAAAAGCAATCCGAAACAGGTGCTCTTTCCTGATGTAGTCAGAAACAAATCCTGTTATTTGAAATTGGAGCTCTGGGCACTTTAACTTAACACATTCAAAAAAAAGCATTCACTGACAAATAGAAAAGCTAATAGTTTTGTTTTACTGATGCTCAAACTCTCATGTGCAGTTAATTTACGTATGAAAATGATGCATCAATGCATATTAATTATGAAAATTGGCCTGAATTATTAGGAAATGCAAAGTAAGTACCTATTTATTCAACATATGAATATTATGCTATTGAAGTTGCATTGTCAACTACTGAGACATAATGAAGCACCTTATGATTTGTTATTCTATTGCAACAACAGCTTGACTAGAGTAATAGAAAAAAAATAACTTACATTATTGCTAGAAATCAACACCACTCCTATCCTGCCCTAGTAGGGGTGAACTGTAAGGCTTCAACATGTTCATTTTACATGAACGGACCCTACCTGATATTTGGGTTTTCTTCACCCAAAACTTGATTTTGCCTGATAGCTTGTAAATAGCTGTTCCCATAACCAATTTGCTCCAGAGCAGTGCAGAAGAAAGCAAGCAAAGGAACAGGCAGGAACTAAACAGATGCTCCAACATCAGGCCCTAGTAACAAAGTATTACTAAATCAGGCAGAGGGCTCAATAGCAAAATCTCTCTATCCTGCTCTGGTCTCCTCTGCCTAGGAAATGTGTCATTTCATTTCTGTGATGGCCCAGACAAATTTAACTTCCAAATGAATATGCAAAATGTATGCTATGCCTAAACAACTGAAGCACATGGAAAAGTTCAAAGCCAAATTTGTATTATCTTTGCATTATTTATCAACCACAGTAAAAAGTCTTTATTAGAAGGTGTGAGGAAGATACACAACTTGTTCCTGCTACTGTGTTGGGAAGTTCGCAAGTAAAATCATCTTTACATGAGAACCTGTGGCTTGGTTCCCAGCAATCAGAAGAGAGTTTCACCATTGTGCTTGCTCTATGGAAATTATGCCTGTAAAGCTTCTTGGAAAAATTATTCAAACTATGTCAGGTGTTCAGTGCTTTAATTTTTAATCCATTTTTAGCCAGAAGGTAACAGAAGGAAGGAGAATGAAGTTCAGCCATATTTCTCCTGCAAGACAGAATGTGTTTTTTCTACAATACATTGGTATCAACACGTCACATTTCAGTTTATGCTTAACATTCGTTGTGTTGGTCTCTTTTTTGCCGATGTTCACATGCTTACATTCTAGTTTGATGCCAAAGTTGCTACAAGATCTTTTTTAACAGTTTCACTCAAATCTGTAATGGAATGAGAAACCTATTTGAAATTAACAGCCTTTAGAAAGATCTAAGCACAGCTAGAGGTGGAGATCTGCTGTAACATCAGTTTTACTCTATGAAATACTCATTATTTCTGCTTGTTTGTTTATCTGTTAGTCACACTTAACATCAATCTAAGATTAAAATAAAGTTCTAACCATATTTCCCAATTAGTGATTTTTAAGGGATCACTATTGTTATAGATAAGAGGATTTCTGAGGTCCCTATGGCCACCTCTTGCCCTGAGGGATCTTTGTGTCTGTTTTGTGCTCCTTGCCCATTGTGGAGCTACACAAGGCTTGGATCAGATTGAAGTCCAGCAAAGCCCACATTTTCCAAACTCCTGTAAAGCTGTGACTGTCCACAGGTACCACTTAAAGTCTTCTGCTGTGTCTCTGTAGACTCTGCTCTCAATAGGTACAATGACCATTCACGGACACAGGTCTTGAGACCTTTTTTGGGATACACACTTCCCATAGAGAGGATCCTCTGTCATTTTCCCAAGAACAGAAAAACCATAGAACTGGCTTAACTTGCTGTCTAGGAAAATTCTCCAAGAAGCACCCGAACTGCAGCCCTATCTGTAAGTGCCACAGCTCCATTCAGGGTCAGGAACCCTGCCCTGGAAACCGGATAAGCTCCTGTAACAGTCTCTATTGAGAACTACTCGTGGTGATTGAGATAAAATTAACCAGAGTGCCTATGGCACCGACCTGCAAAGTCATGAGTTGAATATATTTGGACCTCAGAAGAAGACAAGTGCTTTAAGCAAACAGTCCAGGTTCCAGCACAAATGCTCGTGGTGTTTTTGTTAGCCAAGTGTCTTACCGACCTGGAGTTCAGGTGCTGTGCCAAAAAAATTGCCACATTACTCACCAATTTCAGATTCAGAGTTTTCAGATAACAGTTTATCTATCATCTAGGCAGGCAACAACCCGACTCTGCGACATGCAGAGGATGTTACATTTGTAAAGCAGGAGGGAGTTATCAGCCTTTTAGTAAGAAGAAAACACTTCCCTGAGTGAATCACTGACTGAGAACTCCAAGGGAGGCCCAAAGGAGAAAAGGAGGTGTAAAAATCAGCAGCCTGCATGAACCTGGGACTGTTTGGTGTCCTCTCTGCCTGAGGTGCATATTTCTGACGTCATGCACCAGATAGCAAATAATTGGTTAATACGTAAATTCAGCTTCCCAACTGCAAAATAGGAAAGCATGACAGGTATTTTGGAGTAAACAGACTAAAGTGGATTTTTTTTTTTTCAGTTTCTGCTGCTGGTACCTCTATAAACCTCCAAAATTCTGTCATCTATCTTAAACCCTTTAAATACTTTTTTTTTGTATGGGCTGGTTTGTACCAGATGGTTTGCTAGATAACTGGTAAACACCAGGACACATGTGTTCTGTGTCATGGTCATCTTTGGCCGAAGGGAGGTGATGAGGCAGGCTGGCCAGGACTGGCACCCCAGGTCAGCTCATCGGCCTTTTTGAGAAGTGGAAGATGACATTGCCATCTAGCTGCACGTTGAAAAAGTGGGATGTAGGTGTTAGCATGGATGACACATCTCCAAGAGACCGCTGTTAGCCAGGTAAGGTTGCTGGCAGCTGCAACAGAGAAGGTCCCTGACTGAGGGAGCATTTTTGAGTCTTGGAGCCAGTGACTGTAAAAACCATGAGAAGGGTCAATGATTCAGCTACTGAAATCTACACTGGTTCCCAGATGCTTAAATGTCTCTGAGCACCTGGCCCTAAGTGACATAGGGCATAAAACCCATTTATTTACTCTGGAGTATTAAATAATTAAAATCAATTTAGTTGGTTGATAAAGCTTGTTTGTATTTGTATCAATGTGACAACAATCAAGTCTTCCCCCTCCTTCCAGCACCTGGCGACAGGATCCAGCGCAGACTTGTCACAGGAGACTCTTGCACAAAAGTGGGATCCTACATAACCAGCCTATAAACAGGCACTTCTTTTGGCCAGATACTGTTCTGCATACAGAGCTGTTTACAGTCACCACTCCCACAGAAACAGAACACCCAGTGTTTGCCAGACCACCCTGAAATAATCACAAAATCTGTTTGCAAACAAGGCTGAGAATATTTACTTCATTCAGTCAAGGTATGGGTTAAAACATAAATTCGCAATAGTGAAAATATTTTAAAAACAAAAGCCCAAAATAAGAAAAATCATGTTTAGGTTATGTTTACTTCTCACAATCTTCTTTATCTGTTTCAGCATCCAACCTAGCTGGAGAGCTGCACCACATCCTGCCTCAGGCTATACCGTAGCCTGATTTTGGGAGCTCTTCATATGCCAGTTTCTAGGACGCAGACTGAGAGCTACATGGCTGAGCTCTGCCTCCTCAGGAAAATGCCTCCTCCATGTAGGGGCTCCCCTGGAGGTACCTGGGCACAGGAACACTACACATTAATGCCAGAGTGCGAGGGAAAGGAGAGGCCTCGTTTCTCCTTTACTCCTCTTCATATCCACACATCGATGGCATGCTTTAGTTTTTTTAGCTTCCAGGCTACAAGCTAAGAAACAACTTCTTTGGGCTGATTACATTACTTTTGCCCTGAGCTTTGAGACTCCTGCTTCTCCACGTCAGATAGAGGTGGGGCAGCCAAGTTCCTCTGTGCAGTAACTCCAAATGATGAATCAGAGACAAATCTTGGCACTTTGACGTATCACCATGTCTATCCTTTCATGACAAACTTCAGAGTACTTTTGGTGTATTTTTGTACACCTGACCCAATGAACCACGCACCCCATCCATAGGCTCACAGGCTTCAGAAACTCTGATGGGACTGGATAGTGTCAGGATCTTCTGACCACAAGCACCAGTGACAAAATCAGGGTACCACATAGGAACTGTACTTCTTCTTCAGCTCAAGAGTAAAGAGACTGCATTTCTGGAACAGAAAACAGATCTTATTCTACATTTCTGAACTGCAGTAAGGTTATGCCACACTCACAAAAAAGTGCCCTATAGGTAAAATCCTAGATGTGATCTGCTCTAGAAATCAGCTTAGGACAATTCACTTACATTTGATTTCCTACAGAGCTGTTGATTTTAAGCCTACTTGTGCAAGACTGCAGTAGCTGTTAGGTATCTCTACACATCATTAAGCAGCACAGGGGAAAAGCAGAGGGCTGAGCTCCCGGCCAGTGTTCAGCTCGCAGCCTTGTGCTGTGCCACACGCAGCTCCCAGAGTCAGGCTTGAGGGACAGATACCAGCAGCTCTCCAGGGAGTTCTGCTGCTCCACCTTTTCCCACCTGCTCCAAGAGGCCAAGCAGCCAGAGGGGTGTATTGGCATTGCACTCAGCTGCACCTGCAGCAGCAATGTGGCAGCAGATTGGCTGGGATGGTAAAATGGCAGCTATGGCCCCTTTCCTCTGACAAACCTGTCCACAGGCATTTTAATTCCAGCTACCAACCTAATCCACCACACCCAGTAAATTCTACCAATAGTCTAAAAGCAGCTCAGGTTGTCTTTAAATTAAATTAAATTAAATTAATTATTAAATTAAATTAAATTTAAATTTCATATGGAAACACATATCCCATAAAATGCAGCAGCCTAGAGCACACATTGAATTCCCAGCTTCTGAGGGAACAGAGCCTGATCAAGAATGGTGATGTGGGTCTACACACATTCTCACGCATTCTCATTCTCTCTGATTTTCCTTTTGTGGTGGCTTTGTAAAATGCATTTGAAATCCACCTTTGACAGCATCAAAGGCATCAGATATTGCATTCAATAAACACCTGGCTTGGGACACACATTGCTCCATACACTTCTTCACTGCAAATGTGATGGAAAGAAATAGCAGAATTTCTGTTTAAAAAGTCAAAAATTGGTCCGAAGTATTTATGCAGTTCTACCACGTGTCATGCTGGTATCTTGGGATTTCAACTTGCTTTGACTTATCCTCTCTCCAACATTAAAAACCTAAACAAATGGATAGAATATCCCATCCACATTAAAAAAAAAAACCCCACCAAAAGTGAGCTTTCACTTTTGTATGCAAATCCAATAAAAATACTGCTTTTTGAAAGCATTTACTCTAGTGCCACTTGATGATCTTGAAGGTCTCTAGCCAGCATTACGGATACTCACAAAGTAGCACTTCATTTTGTTTTCCCTTTAGGAGAAACACAATGAAAACACAACAAGAAAGAAAAGTATAGTTTAGGTCTCTCCATCTGTACACTCCCAGAACTGTGAGTTCCTGACCAGACCTGAGTTAACAACCTCCCTCTTCTTGCTGGAATTAGTAACAAACAAGTGTTCCAAGTTAACACAGGAGATGGATCATAGAAAAACAGTCCTGAGAGCTCAGAAGAGTTCTCTGCTTTACCTGGCCACAACACTGGGACTGGGAATTGATTCTGAATAGCTGCTGAAGGATCAATGATCACTCCACTAGAGGTGTTTAACAGCAGTTATATCCTAGCAGGACAGAAGCCAGACCTTTAACTGACAGATCACATGAAATTTAAAATCTTGGACTTTCTGCCAAACAACACCTACAGTCTCTTCTGTTTAAAAAAGTTGATGCAAACCCATAAAATTAAATTAATACAAAACTGTTGCCCTTGTGCAAATCACCTCTTAAGCTGGGCACAGCTCAGTTCTAAAACTGCTTTTGCATTCTGCATCCAAGCTTGGTCTATGTTTACATATCAAGCTCTACTGTTACATTATCTCTTTAAAACAGGTAATTCCACACTACTAATTTATTAATGTGATCTTCATAAATGACCAGTTCAAAGCTTTCATTTCAGGTGTTGTGGGTCATCATGCCAGCCCTGGTAGTGAATCTTGAAGGAGCTGTACTGGAGATATGCTTAGTTTAATGCACAACAGTTGGTCATTGTCCTTTCTTCTGCTCGCTCGTTTTCCTACAAGCACTGAAGGCAGCAAAGAGGTGCAGTGGAGAGAAACAGCATCTTCCAATTGCTTTTGCTTGACATTGGCAAAAGAAACAAGACAGCAGAAGTAAAATGAAATACTTCACAAGAAGAAGCCTGCAATAGACATAGAGGGTATTAGCAACTAATTCCTGGTGATACTGACATTCCCCATGTGTTACGTTCATTTTGGTAACCTTCATCCATGCAGCAATTGAGTCCATGAGATGTAATTCACTCTCTGAACTGACTTGTTTTTCTTACATTTATCATGGACTTATGAAAATTTTTAATAACTTTACAGGTACAAATCAGGGTTTTCCTTTGGATGAAAGGCAGAATAGAAAAAGAGATTTGTCTTGTCTAATTTAAAACTGGTGGAGCCAAGAAAAAAGAAATTTACTGGGCTGATGCTATATTCATCTCATCTAATTATCTGAGAAATGGAATAAAACAACACACGATGCAATTTGCAAAAGCCACGTGACTGGCTATGAATGAAAAACACTATAAATAAAAACATGCTGTGGACTATTGGACACAAACAGAATGCACCTCCCCTGGAAAAATCCAGACTCACAAATAACAGAAAAACTAAACAGTTATTTAATGCATGGAGAATTACACAGAAATCAACAATACCAAGAGAGGCGTTCATATTCCCTAGGTTGCATCAATATTGCACTTGAAAAACACAAGAACAAATGGACTGAGTTAGACCAAAGATCTTTCTGGGCCAGTAGCCTGTCTTGGAAAGAGCCTGCCAGAAGATGATTAGGGAACACTCATGCAAGAAAAAGGGTGACTTAGGAGTGATATTTCCCCCTTACACCTTTCTGTTCTCTGGCAATCTGCAATTTAAAACAAATAAACAAACCAGGGGCTGTACTTGATCCTTTCTATTTAATATCCCTTGATGTCTCTTTCCTCCATGGATTTATCTAATCCCTTCTTGAACAAATACGAGGTTTCCTAAACATCCTGTGCCAGTCAGTTATGTGCCTACTGAGTTATATACTTGCATGTCTGCATGAAAGAGTCGCTTGCTTGGCCATTTCATGACATGGCCTTGGCTTTTACACCAAGAGAAATGATAAATAACTCTTCTGTTTGCAATTCTCCACACTGCTCTTATTAGTAAAAAAAAATACGTTCTATTAAAGCTGCCTCTTATCAAGGGAAGAAGCCCTGTAGGAGTTTACTAGCCTCTTTCATAATTCAAAATGTTTGCTTTTACCTTCAAATATTATTATACCCATTTTAAGACGTCAGGATGACCAAATTGCTTCATATGATGTGCAAGCACAGCACAGTTTTCTGGGGTTTTACTTTAGTTTTTGAACAATGAGATGAGTCTCTTCAGAGAACTGTCCACTTGATTAACTCCGTTTTCTGAGTGATAAGAACTCAGCTGGAAGTCACTGCTCTGCATCTGCAGTCAGCATTTCCCCCAAATGGTTTAGTTCATATTCATCCACACTGAGCTATGTTTTACCACCCAGTTACTCAGTATAATTTCTTCTACTGAATTTTACAATTAAGTGACCCTGATGACCTGGCAACATTGACATCCCACACCCATCTCTTTCATTTTGTTAAAAGATGTTTTTATATTACTGATGCCAGTATAGCTTATTTTCTAACCAGGTAAGTGAACTTTTAAGCAAATAATACAAGGAAAATTATATATATATAATTAAAATGAAAAGAGAGGAAAAGCACATAGATGTATGTGGCATGCTCTTGGAAAGGAGACTAGAAATTAAAATCATACTTTCACAACACAAAGGATGTTTATATGGCATACTTTAATCAACAATCCTCATATTCTTAAATGAATATTGGGCATAGGTTCTTAAATGATGATTAAGACCTCTGAAATTAAATGGACTGAAATGCCCAAAGTAGGTGAACAAACATGAATTGAAAGATCTGCACCTGATGGTGTGATGATAAAATGCCATCATCTCCTATCTGCTTCCAGCCTTCTGCAGTATCCCGCCCACCTCCAGCAGAATGTAGATCATGAAGCAAATGTTCAGGGAACAAACAGGTACAGGAGTCTGAAGAAGTCAGGTGTGAAGTCCTGGTTACCCACCCCAGAAGGTCTCAGCAAAATGAGACTTTTCATTGCTGGATCCATGCTCCAGAACAGCCACTGTAGTCACAAGCTCTCTTTGTCTGCTACTGCATTAAGTTAAAATATAATTGATTTATATCCAAGATGGCTTCCACTGAGTGTCCTTCTGCTCCCTCTCCCAAAAACAGCTAATTAATTCTTCACGTTGTATTCCCTTGGGGGCAACCATCTTGTCCGCACATCTGCGGTTGAATGCTTCAGAGCTACAGTTCCCAAATGTCTCTACACTCTTTTTATCACTTGAGTTAGGACAAAACTCCCTCTATCATTCCCAGAGATGGCCACTCTCCTACTGAGTACCCCTCTGCAAGCTCTGCATGCTTGGCCTGCAAGGGCTGCACTGAACCCAGATACTGCAAGTGCCTCAGTGAACCGTGGGGATGACCGGGTGAACTGTCTTCAGCTAAACAAGAAACATGACACAAAATCACCCACCTCAGAACGACTTGATTTCTGTTGTTATTTATTTATTATAGTGGCTGCAGAACAAACAGGGTTTGCCACTGGGGCAGTTTCGCAAAGTAAAAAAACCAAAACAAACCAACCAACCAAACACATCCAAAAAACAGTAAGCATTGTGCTTTTTATGTTTTCCACAGGATAATGCGTGATTCTTTTTGAGCAAGTCTAAAATCTAAAATCTGGTTTTTCTATATAAGCCTGAAAAATGTCATAAAGGTTTAAATCAATGCAGATCATAAAATTATCTCTTCCAGGGGAGTGCATTAGTAGCTTAAGGAGAAACTGCATGAAACAGTAACAGTTGTGAGATCTGAGCCACAAAATTATCTCAGACTAATCCTTAATTGTTAAAAATTATCTTAAACCCTGAAGCAAGAAGATTTATGTGTCTTTCAAAGCTTTCACTGTAGCTTCAATTATCATAGTATTGAACATTATTATTTTTCCAGATCCTCTTTAAATCTTGTTACATTCCTGACCTCAGCAGCATCCTCTGGTAATGACTTCTATAATTTAATTACATGCTGAATTAAAAATAATTTTGAAAAATCCTTTTATCTGCTTTATATTTGTTACCCCTCACCTTGTTCCTCTCCTATGTGACAGAGAAAACAGAAGTTACTTGCCTATTCTGAATTTCTGCATCATTCTGTGGTCTTATCATGGCCCTCCATGATATTTTTTCTAATTCCTTTGTCTTTCAATTATCTCTCCCTGTACACATGTACTTTATGATGATAAAACTTCCTGTCACATGATGTGCCAACATAAATTCTCCTAAGAAGTTGTTAGGAAAAATTCAAACATATTTCAAAGAAACGAAAGCTCCAGAACCCTAAAAACTATATCCCTCAGTTTAAGCCTCTTATAAAATATTATGTACACTTGATTAAACTAAATGCAGTTAAAATATTATCAGCTACATTTAGTATATTCCTAACCATGTCAAAGATATTTTTTAATCCTTCAGTAAGTAATTTAATAAAAATCAGCTACTGAAGAGCACCCGCAAATTTTCTTCCTTCTTCTAAAGCTTTGCAAGGAGCACATTAGCTGTAAGGCAAAAGTCTGTGGTCAACAATCCCAAAGTAGCCATCCAAGGACAGGCTGAAAAGCTAAGAATTTTTAGGAGCAGCAACCTAATTATGCTTTGACAGCTCTTTCTAAAATTATGTCAAATGCACCTTTCTGAACACAGTGACCTACAACAGTACAAAACTCATTGCTATATTATAAAACTAATTTTGTGCTTTGGCAGATTTTGTCTCTGGGTCAAAGAGAGAGGACATCCTGAGACACAGAGTGATAGAAACAGAACAAAAGCAACAAATCTGAGGGTGCTATGCAGAGGCACAGTGCCCATCTCTTGGTTCACACGATGAATGACATTTTCATACAAAATCTGTGACAAAGCATAATAGAGAACATAATTTCTGATCTTCCTAACATGTCCAAATCATTACATTTTCTCTTTCGCTGTTGTTAAACTGTTAATTTATCTATTAAAGCACAAGTGGCTTAAAACTATCAGTAAGTATTACTGAAAGCTTTAATAGCCAGCTGGGTTATTCATCTGTGAACAAACCTAGCGATGCAGAATTGTTCTGCAGGGTCATCCTGGGTCCTAGTTCATCCTGAATAAAAAATTCTGGTAGTGCCAGTCCTGGAGTAAAACCCAACAGAAAGACAGAGGCAGAGAAAAAGTTGGATTCTAGCACGCTGGAGGAAAGGGTAAATCACTGTGTACAGAGGGACGGTACTAGATGGCCATTACTGATCAGAGTCGGTTTGTGTGGTGAAGAACTCTCTCAGAAGGACAGAAGGGCAACTTAATAAAGAATTATCAAAACATGGTATTTCAGACCTGAAGAAAGCAAATGGGTAACTTCGTAACTCATCAAAAACTAAAGGGTAACTCTGCACACCGAAGAAGGCAGAGATTTTTGTGGACTTCAGGGTAGCTAAGGTTTTGTGCCACTTGCTGTATTTCCTCCCTTGTGAGAGGAGCATCAGGACTTCAGCTTCCAGTTTATGAGACTGGCTTCTCTAAACTTACAAGAAATTTGAGTCAAATTTTCACACTGAGCTTTTCTTCTGCTTGGACTCAACCTTCTGCTAAAATGATACATTTCCATCAAACCCACAATTTTGTGACAAATATCTCATTGCACAGGTAGCAAAGAACATACAGGGCACTTCAGACATTATTTAAAAATTCAGTTCAAAAGAGATGCTAAAACATACATTAAAATGATAGTAAAAAAGCAAATCTTACTCAAACCACTAGATACAGAGGAAGAAGGAAGACAACCCACAAAAAGTATTATTTTTAAAGCACTCAGGGTTCACCTTGTTTCTCATTACAAGTCATGGATGCAATTATTTTTTTTGCACTACTGGGGTAAAATATAACTAGCATGCAAGCATTTTCACACGTGTGTAACCACCCAGCTAACAATTCAAGCTCTCAATAACATTTATTGATAGTTTTTACAGTAATAAAATTGATGCAGGAATGATCTGATGTGTTACGAGGATGATTTGATGTATTAGGAGGACCTGAGATTACTAGTATTCAAAGAGAGGTTAATCAAAACACTAGGTTCATCAAGGAAAGTTTCATACAGACTTCAATGTGCTGGAATTTCCTCCTGAATATTGGAAATCTGTGGACTCCTTAACATGGGAAGACATGTCATTTAGACATGGAGCCTAACAACGTTTCTGTGACAGATTTCAGATGGTATAACCCCTTTTAAGAGTCACAGATCTGCTATCTGAAGTACAACACTAAACTGCTCAGCTGTGGAACTGACCCAAATTCTACCCCATGCAAATACAAACTTGCTGTTAATGTTGCAGAATGGACAAGTTCACCACTCTGTTCCAAAGAGTCCCAATTAAAGAAAAGTGACCTTGTACCATTAGTCCCTTAAGAAGAACAGAAAGAACTCGGCTTCCCACACTGTGGCAGTGCACATTCTCCCAAACCCCTGGGAACACACCTCAGCCCCAGCCTTCACAGACCATGCTAAAGGGACAAAACCCTGTTTGGGCTCTAAGGGTGTTTATGAGAATGTTAATGTGAGAGATGCAAACAATTTTCTGCCAGGCCTGGACAAGGATCAGAGCACTGACTTGTTGTGAGGAGCAATGCCTTTTACTAACTGGTGAGCTGAGCTGCATTTTAGCTGATAAAATGGAAGAGAAGGCAAGTGCATCACTGCTGAACACAAGCCCCTCTAAGCTGCCCATCACTTTGTGTGAACATTGGTATAATGAGTTAAAGTCTTTAGTCAGTTCAGTCTTTGCACAGCCTTCTAGATCAATTAACACTTCAAGGTAATTCCAAATAATTTCCAGGCAATTATTTGAGTCATATTAGAGCTGCTATATACGTACCTAAGGGAGAAACATGGCAAAAACAAGATACCAAATATCAGTGATGTGAATAAATGATGCAGCTGCAAGGAACTCTTTGTCTGAACAAGCCTGATGAACCTTCTATTGCATTTCCAGAATATTTTTAGTGTTTTGCCTAATGAGCCTCCAAGAATGAAAAAATGAAAATAATTCTGGCCTGGAAAAGTTAACCAGCTCAATGGAAACAGATTTTTTCCTTTTCCCTTTCTTTTGTTCTTTTTTTTTGTTTTTTTTTTTTTTTTTTTTTGGTGGATTTGTTTGGGGTTTTTTTAGATTTTTTGTTTGGTTTTTTTTTTTGTTTTTTGGATTTTGGGGTTTTTTTTAAGCAGGAAAAAATGTCTGGGGAAACATAGCAGCAGACTTACCAGGAGATTTCCAGAGAAGTTTTACCGTCCTTCTCCTCGAACCGCTCAATGATTTAGGAAACCAATAAAACAGCCGTGCTATCCTCCTGATGGTTTTGCTCAGATCATTTCTCACTGCCATGGCTGGAAGGGCTCCACAGCTACAGCAGGAACAACAGGCACTCGTATCCAGAGGAGAGAGGAGAGCCCAGGAACAGCCCAGCGAGCGCGCTTGTTCTGAGCTCAGCGGCAGCCAGTGCGTCTCGGGAGCACCTGTTAGCCCCAAATCCCCTCCCTCTCCGTCACTCCCGCAGAGCCCTCCGGACCTCCCTCCTCATTACAAGGAGCAGCTATATTAATAGACACTTCAGCTAAAGAAAGACCAGTGCTTCGGAGTCTTAACCTGTTACTGTGTTTCCAGTGATGTTAAGACTTGTTTTCTGCAGAAAGGCTTTGAAGGGCTCCTTTGTTCATCTCTACCTACATTTTCCAGGCTGATAACAAATAAAAACCAAAAATGATAGTGACAAGTCCTCTTTCAAAATCCCTTCATGTAAATCAGCAGCATTTTCTCCAGACAGAGTGTCTCTCAAACACTTTCTTCTGAAGGTTCTGAGCAGCAAATTTACCGGAGATTTCTATGGATACACACGTTGTTCAAAATGCGACTTCCCTCTAAATGGATTTTAATGCAAAGGTAAGAGTCAAATCATTCACTGCCACAATTTACTTAAGAGCCGAGCATCTATCAACATATCGCTATCCAAAGAAACTAACAGCATCTCAGTGTAGAGCCTACACATGCTCCAGTCATGGTACATACTAAACTGTAAATCCAGACAGGCTGTTTACTAATGCCCCCTGCAACATTTATCACGACTTCTAGTACACACTTTTAAACAGCAAGACTCTGTAACCATTTCTCAAGGCTGATATGATTTCCTGGTCTATGTGTCCAGCTTCTCACATTTTATTTTATGCTTTTTTTTTTCTCCTGCATCTGAATGGCAGAAATCCCTGGAAAATCAAGACTAATGTCATTACAAAACAGAGGTCCTTTTGTATCAACCTTTAAACTACAGAAAGTAAGGGCTTTGTTACACCAGCTATGTTCACAGCATACAGTTAATAAATCTTCTAGAATTCACAATGTATTTTTCTACACTAAAATATGTGAAGTATTTAACCCTATTTTATACATCTGACTATTTAAACATACTGCTGCTTCTTCAGGACTGAGCTACTGGTTTCTGATTGCATTTCCTGTTGTCAGTATGTCTCTGAAAACAAATAAACATTTTCATTTATAGGGTACATGTCACAATTTTTCAGCCAGTGTCAATGAAAAGAGCAGAAGGCAGGACAAAGACCACCGGATTTTGTCTCTTGTTTGAGCTCCGTCCTGTCATGCAAGAAGGAATTTAGTAGCAAAGTGATGGTTTTAGCACAAGTAGGAGGTCTGTCACCCAATTCAGAACAGGCAAGGAGCAGAGTTAAAGATCCAACAGACAACTTACCTCTCTCAGGAAATAGCAGGGGTCTGAAAGAGTATTGGCATCTGCCAAACACAAGATCAAACAACAACATTTTTTTTTCTGCTATTTATACGTATAAAATTTAATGAACATCGAAGACGCATAAAGACCCCTGTATGATTTCACACCCTAAGTAGATAAGTAAATGTATAATAAATTGAGTAGTTTTGCAATTTTTCAAAGAATCTGTGTATATATATATATATATATATATATGTCCTTTAGCAGGATATGAAGGGCACAGGAAAATTTTTTTTTTGCTTAACAGAAAATGCTGATACAGTGTCTTTATACTGGTATTTTATGAGGCTTAAAAAAATTCAGTAAAACATATCCAGTTGGAACAACATAAGGGGATAAACTGACTTTGTTGATGACATTAACAAACATGTGGATGTTTATACCTTACAATGTTTGGTGAAACAAAAATACGCAAGAGCATCAAACATTGTGCATTGCTTTAAAACAGACAGAACTTACTCTATACAAAAAAGTCACTGGGATGATTCTGACAATTATACTATGCAACAAACCAGGTAATACAGATGAGAACACAGACCTGGATTCAAGCTAAACTGAACAGCGGTGGTAGTTAGAATCCAGTAATTTCTCAACTTCTCCATCACTTCACATTTTTAGGCCTGTCTCCCACAGCTTAGGGATTGGAGGTGTGCGATGATGATGGGGATTCCTCTCAAACTGAAGTGCTAGCTTTAGAATAGGTAGCTTTAGAATTCCTGCTTTGCACAGGAATGCACTGCTCTCAGCTGGACTCAAGAAGTCCACAGAGCCCCTCCTAAGACAACTCTGATTCCTCACATCACACTGATGCATTACTAAAGTTAAGAATTCACTGTATTAGAAAGGTACTACACAGGGCTGCGTATGTATCTTTCAATCTACCCTGTCAGAGAGACTGCACAGAGATACTTTCCAAGGAGGACAAAAGGACCTGAAACATGAGCAGACTCAGACTCTTGATCCCTGCCTCCCTTCAGCCATGTAAGGCTTTTTCCTGCAACAGACCTCACCCCCCAGGTCACATTCTGCTCATCTAAGCAGCGTCTAGAGGAGGGGAGGGAATGACTGCTGCCTTCATTGCTGTCCCACCTGCCTGGGAAGGGAGTTGAGCAGCTGTCTCCTCTGCTATGCAGGCAGCCTCTGACCTACCTCCTCACAGCAGTGCAGAGGCCAGAGCTCAGTGGGTCCCTGTGCAGGGCAGCAATGCCCACAGAGCTTCCACGTGTGTGCTGCCTGGGGTGAGTGGCAAGTCACCACCTTGGCAGGAGAGCTGGGGCCACCACACTGCTCTCTACATCTGCCTCCATCCCGCTTTCTGCATGGTAACCTGTGCACACCAGTTGGAAAGCAAAGGGGTGATCATGAAACCCAGCAGTTTAGACATGTCCCTATCTAACCTGACCCACAGAGTTCAACAGACCAGCTCTGAACAGAGGGTGCCTTAGTGCACCCCTCCCATGCCCACTGGCAGAGCTGAAAGAACTAAAAATGTCCCAAATGAATCTTCATTGCTACAATAAAATATTCTTAAATGAATTTTAGCAACCAGCAGCGCTTGACTGGAAATATTCTCTTGGGGTGTGCTGAGTTTATATATTTTAAAAGAAAATGCTAACAAGAGCAACACAGCAGTGCTGAGATACCATAAAAATGAAGTCTAATAATTAGGAGGAGCACACACAGTGGTGCCAGTTGTGGGGCAGATGCAGAACTCTCTGCTCCCTAGCAGAAAAGCATTTTTCCTCAGTGAGGACTTACTGCCATTTCCACTCCCCCAGCTCTTAGGTAACAAATGTCCGGGATGAGTAAAGGATTTCATTTTCTTTGACTTCAACAGGAATTTTCCCATTTAGTCTGCTTTCAGGAACAAAGATTCCCCCCACACCTGTTCACGGTAAGAACTGTGTGTAGGAAAGCTGAGTGTATTAAGGAGTATCTGCTTGTCTGCATTGGCAAATATCCCTATTACCCAGGCTCTTTGCTTTCTTTGTAGGCAATAATATGTGTGTAAAACAAGGTGGTTTCTTTCCAACCTGTCCTAATGTGGATGTATGCCACCAGGCTATATGCCACACACAGAGGCACAGTTCAGTA
Organism: Bombycilla garrulus; assembly: GCA_013400315.1. Taxonomy (NCBI): domain Eukaryota; kingdom Metazoa; phylum Chordata; class Aves; order Passeriformes; family Bombycillidae; genus Bombycilla; species Bombycilla garrulus. The sequence goes on along the minus strand of VXBU01004553.1, from coordinate 589,593 downwards.
CGGAGAAGTACTCACAAGCCAGCCTTCACAAGGATATTTTCCATATTCATGGACCTTGAATTTCCAGAGAAGAAGGAAGAGACTTCCAGAGCTCCATAAACTGTTTCCATTCACCTTTTTTTTTTTTTTTTTGACTGACAGAGATCTGACACAAGATTTTTGCAATCTAGATCTCTAGATCTGCCTTATGCAGAGAAACACTGTACCCATGCACTGAAACAATGCTATGTGTGAAACGTATTTACCTAGAAATTATAAACAAAAGCTGCAACCTTCCTTAAATTCTGCTCGGCTGTATGCCACAGTAAATTTTACCCAACTACCAAAAAAAGGGCCTTGCCTAACTAGTCCCTGGGCTTCAACACTACTGCATTACCATGACACTGTCAAGACACACCAGCACTGATTTCACATCAAAACATAATTTATAACATCATGTGTGACAAGACAATGCAGTTGCTAGGAAGTTTACAGAGAAGACAACTACTGAAAGAAAAAGTAGCAAAAAACTGCTGTATTTAACTTTAAATCAGGAAAACTAGCACAATACTTCCAATTTCCAGCTCAGCTGTTCATCCCTCCCTAATCCAAATAAGAGGCTATATTTGTGAGCTTTCTAAAAAAACTTTTGACTCTCAGCAGCTGCACGTACGCAAAAAGAAAGGACTAAAAATTAAACAGTGATTGGCAATCTGCAACTTCCAAAACCTTGCCTCCTTTTGAAAGGTAGTAATTTAAGAACTACAGTATTCAAACTGATGTGAAATACATCTGTTATGAGATGTAATGGCTATTTTTGGAGAATAATTTGATTTCTCCCCTTAATATGTAAGGAGTAGGAAGATTTCTTCTTAGCAATAGCTCCAATGAAACATATCCTGGATTTTGAGGAGGAAAATCACTGTTCCAAAGTATGCTAGTTCATATCTCGTTAGTTCTTGTTTAATTCTACAATATATTACACTATAAATAAATGTCATCCTGCATTGTTACATGGAAAATAATGTCTCTTTGTGTATTTCAGCAATATTTCTTCTTGATTCTTTCCACTATCGTCCATTGTACTGTTTCATTTCAAATACTTCAATCAGTAAAATTTGTTGTAATTTGCTTTATGTTCTTTTCCAGATGCTGGGAATGTGCAGAGGCAGGCAGGACCAGCACAGCACTGTGATGGAAGTGTGTGAGGGAGGGCCGTGCTGGTGCAGCTGAGCATCAGGAAGGTAATGCACTCTTTCCTGGAGACTGCTGCTGGTACTAAGTGTTGCACATGGTCCTTTTTAATGTGGTTTGGTTATAGGTTTACTGTGTGTCTGTAGGTTTGTGCTTCAAAACTGAAACTGAATATAAGATGTAAAAGCCAGATGAAGAGAACAATAGTGTAGTGTGAAAATAACAGATGTGTGTTAATTTTAGTTTTGCAGTAGATATTATATTAGTAGCAGCAAATTCAGGGAAATTATTGGACAGTCTTTAGGAAAACAACTTTTGTATGCAAACAGCTACACTGTATAGTAGAGGTAAAATAAAACTCAAGGCTAAAACTGAAGAGAAGATACTGAGTTGCCTTGTAACATAGTTTGACACATAGGATTTGACTCAGCGCATGATAGACCAACTTGCCTGTGGGCTTTGGGTGACTTTGTGCCAAAATTATCAGACTTCTCAGTGAGAGCTTGCAGGAACTATCATTAAGAGATAATGGATTGAGGCAGAAAAGCAGAAACGTGTTAAACTTTGCTAAACCAGTAAGTTCATCCTAATCTGGTCTGTTTAAAACCTGATCATTTTTAGGGTGCAAACAAGCTGTGACCACCCTTCTTTAGATATCTGCATTGCAATAGGAGCCATTACAGGCTTGAGATTCACAAGGGTGCACCTCATACATTTCTTCTCTCTTAGAAGAGAAGAATGTTTCTTACTCTAGCCATAGCAGCTACTAGATAATAAGTGAATACTTAGAACAGGAGTTTAAGAGAAAAATATAATACAAGAGGACTTTCATTGTAGCTCCTCATACCTTCTTCCAAGCTCCTACACTCACTGTCAGGCTATGGCACCCTGCTTCTGCATACAATGCACTCTTCCCCTACTGTGCAAAATGAAAAGGGCATTCCTCAACTCAGTACAGTATGGAGAAAACAGGCATATCTAGCAGCTCCTAAAGCCACTCTGCCAGCACACTGCTGACCTGCATTTCACTGTCTGGATAAAGAGATGCTTCCAAGAAGACTGGAGAGTAGAAGAGATGACCACAGTCCCCGCACAAGAGCTGAGCTCTAACGTTGGCTTGACCAGTGACTTCACAGATAACCTTGAAAATGTTACTTAATGTATCGGTGCTTTCATCCCCATCTGCTTGGCTCGTAGCAATTCAAAGTGGGGACTGCATGGTCTCACGTGCTTCTTCCTGTCCAAGCATACTCTCTGTTAAGGACTTACAGTGGCCAACAGCTCCTACTGCTAGCCCTAAATGCAAAAAAAACCAACCCCAAACCATGTTAGTCATTTAACAAAAAGACATATTATCCAGTAAAACCTTCAGTTTTACCTCTTTCTCCAGTGTGTTAAAACCACAGATACTAGCAATATGTATATAGCATGCTGGCACAACATAATTTAAAAGGCACCTGTATCATTACATCCCACAACAACCCAAACTCCTGCCCAAGCAGTGCTAATGAGTTGAACCTTGAGCATGGTATAACTGTATAAAAGTGGCATCAAGTCACAGGAAGCTCTTCAACGCTTTCCCATGACAACATAAAGTTTCTCTTGGCTCCCCAAGACTTTCTCCAAGCAGACAATCAGGAGTTAACACACTGGCAAGAAAGGCCAATATTTTTATTACTATGATCTTTGCTTTTCTAAACACATCATTGCTTTGATGTTTTACTACACATCTTGAATACATCCAAGGTTAGGAACACTGCCTATAGAAACACCTGTTTTATCACATTTTTATTAGCAAACCCCTTACTACTTCTGTCTCATCTCTCAAATACTGCTATGTTTGAAACCAAGCCTTATGACATCTGGAGCATCCTTCCCCCTGTGTGTGACACAAAACCACAGGGTATCTCACATCAAGATGCCCTGGACAGAGGAGGCTCCTGCCCACTGAAAAAGTCCTCCACAGGAGCTCCTAGAGTGGCTCCAAAGTGTGTGAGGAAAACAAGTGGGGAAAACCACAGAGAACTTTCAGAGCCTTTCACTTCCATGATGACATATGAATGTAACAGGGTGGATTCAAAAATTTTTCTCTTCACTGCTATGCAGCCTCAAAACAACAGCTTGTATTCTCTGTAGTCTCTTAGGTTTGCATCTCAGACCCCAGACTCTGAGGAAGACCATAATTAATAATTAACCATTTATTCATGAGATGGTGAAAACAAAAACAAAGAAAGGTGCTCAGAAACAGGTCAAAGTTTCTACACGAGACAGTGTACAGCTTAGAAGTGGAAGATGGGACTCACACAGGAAAAGAAATGTCAGAGCCTCAGAAAACAGGATCCACCATAACCAAGGAACTCAGTGAGGAGTTACCACTCCCTGCAAACATCAGGGGAAAGAACTCAGTTTTGAGCAGTGAGAACCTTGCTGTGGCTACAGAGACCACAGAAATGCCCCAGGAAGGAGAGAGGCACTGGGGAAGACAGCAAGCATTATTCCTGAAGAGCAAGCTCCACCGAAGCTGCTTCCTCTGTCCATCTCCACACCTCTCTGCCTTTCACCCTGCACCAGGCACAGTCCACTGCCCCGTGCAGGACACAGTGCCTACTGCACTTCACAGGAACAAATTTTTTCTCCAGCTTTACCATCCCTGCAAGCTTCAACAAATACCCCACTGGGGGCAGCAGACCATCCATACTCCTTCAAATCCACCAAGGAGAAAAACAAGGCTCTCTCTGAGCTGAGCTCCACCAGCAAACCCAAACCCTGCCACCTCCTGCTGCTCCAGCCTCTAAGGACTCCAAGAAAATGTGGCAATTTTGGATTTAAAAGGAAATACAAAGCACCAGGGGAATCGTGCGTCATTAAACAACTCTGCAGAAAGAATGGGAAAGGGAAGCAGACTCCCACCACAGTTACTTCTTATCTGATGCCCAGTGCTCACTCTGTAGATAAAGCTTTCAGAGGCTCCTTCAACTCTGAACAGCTTTGGTAATTCAAGTAGTAACTCTTGTAGTTTTAGCAACTTAACCCCCTCATTACATGCAATTAAATATGAATGTAGTTCTACTGAAGAGATAATGGACAATGCCTATGCTCTAACTTAAAAATAGTAAAACATATGTTACACAAATTTGGTGGTCAAAAAAGTATCTTTCTCAAGGGAAAAAACCACTAACCTCTGTGTTTGCTCCTTTCCTCCATATTTCACTCTCTACAGGGACATCTATTTCTTTGCTACTCCTGATAATTAGTAGGCATTTAGCTGACACCCCATTTATTTCTAAGGTTTTTGTTCTGCTGTTTGTTTTTGCAGATATTTAACAATTCTTGTAGTAAGAGAGTTATACTACATATTAAAACAACACCTCTGCTCTTCAACTGCATTAACGCAGGAGTCAGCTACTGAATATTCAGAGCCAATATAAAAACAAGTTAGCGATTGAACAAGGCTCCCACCAAAATACCCATTTCAGCAGAGAAAAACCAAAAAGAAAGCCCTGACAGGCCCTGACACTGTGCTCTACACTTCAAAGGGAATGCTTGCTCAAAAAACAAAGACTGAAAAATTGTTAAAAAAAAAGAAATGTAGAGAAGAGACTGTGTGGCATCACTAAATCCAGGAAAGAAGCCACCAGTTTTCATGGTACCTCAAAAGCATCTGCTTAAATATCTTTGGAAAGTTTGAAGTGGAAGTCATGTAGGACCATGTAATTTCTCTATATTCTCTTAAGTGAGGAATAAAATTTCTGAAAAGGTTTCATTTGGTTTTATCTGGTTCAATAGAAAAGAATAAAATGCAAGGAAAAAGAAGAGTTACAGAAATTAACTAGGAAGTCCAGAGTAAATGGTCCGCAAAGTAATTCCTTTCACACTCCCACCACCTATGTACACCCAGTCTGTTCTCCAGACTATGAGGAAAGTAAAACTGCTCAGAAATTGTATTTCTTAGCCTGGCAGTTGAGACTTTCATCCAAAACCATGATAAATGCCTCATTTTTTCAACTGCCAGATGAAATGTTGATACAATGCAACAACCTCTTACATTATATAATGCTACACACCATCAATAAGATACAAGAAACTGAGAATTTTCACTCCAGACTACCTTCAGATTGAGAAAAAAATCTGAATGCAAGAAAACAAAACCCACCCTTTACTGTACACCATTCCATTATACAAACTGGAATAATCCCAGCTGCTTCTGTTTCAAACAACTTTGTGCAGAGAAGTCAGGCCACAAAATGGAACTCTGCATCTGCACCAGATTTTTACCCCAAATAATAGAGGTAAAAAGGTGAGTAGCAGAGCAAACCCGGGCTGCTAAACCCATTAAGCCTCTCTTGAAAAGGAATCTGGAACAAGAGCAAGAAGTCAGATACTACAAAGTATCCTTTTCAGAGGTATTTCATTGCACTTGGCTTTCTTCCTGGGCTGGGGTCCAGGAATATCAGCACTGCCCTACTTTTCAAAAAATAAGTTGCTTGAATAATGTGCACCTTGTGCACTGCATTGAAATAGACAATCACTAATCTTGACTTTTTTCTTCTGTTCTGATCTCTCTTCCCTGAATAAAATGAAAGGGTTTTTTTTTTTTTAATTTTTATCAGAAGCATAAAAACTTGTGAATTCTGAACAAAAAAATCTCACAAAAGGCAGAAAGACCTTTTCTTGGTAGTTCAGAGATTCCACCTCACCTTATGAGGTACACCAACGAGTGTACAAAACCCCTAAGACAACCACAGACCCACTGAAAAAGTGTAAGAGTAAAGCCTAACCTCTACTGAAGCTCAGCTCAGGAATTTTTCGTATACACTGTGGGCAAGGCAGGAAAGAGATACTCAAAGAAATCCCCATTCCCATAGAGAAGCCAAAAACTTCTCTTTCAGAAAAAAGTCTGTATCTAAATTCTTTAAAATTTCTCCTTTGATGTGCCCCTTGACTGCTTCCCTATTCCAGAGGAAATTTCTCATGCCTTTTTATCCTTGTCACCACATTCACAATGTCTGACTTTGATCATGTCTACTGGCAATGATCTGGTGAGAACTGACTTCAACCAATACTGAGAGAGGGTAATTTAAATAAATATAATACTCATGCCTTTGTGACTCAGAATCTTGAGAATTTAGTACATAGATCCTCTTTATTAGCAGAGGTCCATCTGGAAGATGCTGTTCTATTTGCCTTTTTAGATGACATTAAGTGCCTTCTGGAAAACATAGGTTTATTTGGGAAACTTTCAGCCCTGACACACCTTGCCAGGCAGATTAAAATCTTTGAAAGGTACTTCTAACCTCTGTTGTAATCTCTGCTTTGCCAGGGATACCCAAAGAAGACCATGGCATTTTCAGAGGCCACCACAGAGGCCACAAATTCAGCTGTAGTCCTGGATGCATTTGATTCAGTTTTCAAGGCCAGTCTAGACACACGTCGGCTGTTGAGCACAGCTGTGTCTGCTGCCTTCCCAAAGCAGGGGATGTCCTTCTCTCCTCTATTCACCTGCTTCCAGAAGAGCCTGTGACTCTGGGTGTAGACTGATGTCTGGCCAGAGTGGATTTAGCAACTCTGAGCCAGGAGGGCAGCCAGTCACACACTCCTTTAGGTCTCTGAGCTGTCCTGACCCTGTCCCTGCTTCTGTTGCCCTCAGCCACTTTATCAGCCAGATCTGTTCACCAGTCTGGCTCAGCGGTTGTGCTGCCAAGTGGGCAAGAACAGAGGTTCCCACAGCAACCCTTGTGCACTTTAGCTGGTGTTCCCTTTCATCTCCATAGCACTTCACAGAATCTAAATATTATATTCATGCTAGATCACAAAAATTGAATGCTTCCTCTGCTGCTTAAACAGCAATTTAAGAGAGCAGCTTGAAGTACTATGCGTCATAAAAATGGAGCTTGTCACAGAGGAGAAGGAAAAACATTGTAAGCTGTAATCATTCCAAGGAAATGTTGCTGGAAGATACATAATCTAATGTGACACTTGAAGCTCTTGTCATGGAGCATTTGATCATAAAAAAAAAATTTTCTAAAGTCTATTTTCACATCAGTGCACTACACATCCTGTCAGAACAAACAGTGCACTAATGCAAATGATAAATAAAAAGTATTTTATTTTTACAGCTAAAGTATTTCCATTCCAGGAATAACTGTAAAAATAGAGCTACTGAAGGTGACTGTAAGGGTGAGAACAGTGTGTCATAAGATAAATTATACATATCAGCAGAGGAAAATACGAGGTTATTACTCTCCTTAAGACAGAAAAAAAAAAAAAAATTGACCTGTCTTTCCCACCTTGCGTTTCAAATATCATCTGTTAAGCAAAGGCTCAATGATGTTAATCAACATCAACACACCTGAACATGTCACACCACTAGGGATAGCACTGGATTGTCCTAGAAAGTGCAGCAGCACTGCAGCTGAGGGCAAGGAACAGCCAGCTGAGTGAGCATGCCCGTGGAGTTCTATGCTGAAATCACTCTCGAGGTTACCATGAAGCCCAGCAAGATGGCCAAAGCCTTTTCAATCAATCAAGGGATGGCAAAAAATGACTTTTCACCAGCATTAAATTATGTATGCTGTTCTACTGTAAAGGACAGGAGCTAGAAGGTCAATTAAATCACCGTATTTTAGAATGTGGCAGTGAAATGAAAAGGGGTGCAAAGGAGGAAAGTTGCTTTCTATGCAGGAAAACACACCTTTGCCTACTAAGATCTAGAGCCCAGAGAGTGAAAGGACATGGATGTACGCGCTGTGTACATGGGACATGTGACACACTACCACAGCCCTGCCTTGGGCTTGACCCTGACAGCCAGGGAGCAGAGAGCACGGCTTTTGGCACAGAGCTGGGAGTACACACGAACCCCTCAGGGCTGTACTCCCCACACCCCGTGGCACGCGTTACCTTCCTGGGGGGTGGGGACGGAGCACTTTTCCCTGGATCACACCGCATCCACCCCCATGCCAGGCCGTTGTCCCGGCAATTCATGTCCCGCTCGGCAGCCGTCGTGCTCCAGCGCCGCACATGGCGAAACCCCGGCTCCCGTCGGGGCTGGGCGAGGAGCGCGTCTCCCGGCTCGGAGACGCCTGACCCGCGCCCCTCGGTTTTGTGAGGGTCTCCCGTCCCCCCGGGGGCCCCGCGCTCCCGGCCCCGCTCCCCGCCGGAGCCGCTCACCGGCGCAGCGCAGGCCCTGCGAGAGGACGAAGCGGCAGCACAGGTCGCACCACGCTCCCGCCGCCGCCGGCCCGAAGCGGTGCGGGGGCTCCGGCGGNGGGGTGCGCCCGCCGCCGCCGCCGCCTCTGCCCGCCTCACGCACACGGCCCCCGCGGGGGCGAAGGAGGTGCTGCGCGCGTCCGCGTCCTCCCCGCGACCTCCCGAGTCCCGGCTTGGTCTGCCGGCCCCGCGCCCGGCAGGCACGAAGTCCGCACCGTCGACATAAATGTACTCCGGGATGCTGCTGCTGCAGCCCCTGGCACGGAGGGAGCCGACAGGAGCTGGTGATGCGCTTCAGAAAGTTCCCATTAAAATGATCTGCCTCGGTTCCTTAAAGCAGCTACTGGGGGAAACACTGCCCCAGTATTTCTTTGAAGAACTCCACCGTGCCTCTGTTGCAGCACGGTAGCAGCTCAATCTGCCGCTGCCGGCCTTACTTGCCCACAGGCAGCAAAGTTCCCCAAAAGATGTGCACCTACAACCACTGATGCCTGAGCTCGTACCACTGACATAACAGCAAATTCCACTGAGGGGTACTACCTCTACCACATTTTTTTGGTGACTGATGAAAAAATAAAGCTTTTTAGGGCACAGAAAAATAGAAGGTCATGAAGCCTTGCCAAGGGCAGAATCAGTCATAAGGGCTCCCACCAGTTAACCAGTTCCTATAAACTCTCTTCAAACGGTATCGCTGTTCTCAGGACAATCTTTTCTGGCCTCTGCCTTTCTTTACCATTACAAAGGTTTATCCAAAGTTTTTTTGGTTCAACTACAGTTTACATTAATAATCTATAACCCTTTCGCCACAGACACAGTGAATGCTGTCTTCTGGAACAGCCTATAGATTACCAAAGACTTTGACTTTCCCCTCCTTCCAATTCTCCCTTCTTTCAGCCAACAACTCTCCTTTTTTCCCAGTTCTGTTCGGGATAGTCCTGAGCAGAACTGGGTAACTGCTCTGCAATGACCACTTCCACAATGACTGACTACATTAGAACTGACTGACTTCTACCAGTGGACAATTTCATAGCGAGCAGAGACTAGGAATTCTACCACCTTTAAAAGAACTAATGTAGTTCAGAACGCATGTCAACCAAGTAGTTAAAAAAAAATAGAAGAGTTAGTGGCTTTACCATATTGCCTATGTTAGTGATTCTGTTGCGCAGGGCACATTTTCTGAACAGCTGGATAATGCAAACTGAGCTGCAATTTGCAACTTCATGTTTCAGGCTCTCTGTTGTGCTTACAAGGAAATAAACCTCATAAGAATCCTGAAATCAACAGAAAATTAAATTATGAAAAGGCAGAAGTACACACTGTACAATAAGTGGTTGATGATGTAATTATGCCATTAAGCTGCTCACTCATGCATTTTCACAATTCATATGAAGACAGGTTTGTTCAAGTAACAGATAATTAATATATTCAGCTAACCCCCCCCAAACCAGTAAACCAGCTTCAGGAAGAACCATATATTACTTTCTATTACTTATTTTGGCAAATCAATAGCAAGATTCATAGCATCAGGACACTTAGTTGGAGCAAAAGGTTGATGATAGTGTACACTACGCTTTGACTTGAAAAATTATTTGCTTCATAATAACGTAAACAGAAGATTATGAACTGATTACTTCAAGTTCCTTAGCTACTACTTTGTTAAAATTGCTTTAGAAAAAGAAATTTTAATATTATTAAGATTACTGAAATATTCAGCAAGACTAAAGCCAGCAATGTTTAAAATTAACATAAAATATAATAAAAAAATTTCAAACATGTAAAAGAATGCTGCACATATTTCAACATAGAAATTATACTTTTACTACAACTGACTTTCTTTTTCAGACTGCTTCAGTATAAGGAAGTTGAAAATCATATATTCCACCTAGTATTTGATTTCTTTCAAGATTAAGAATTTTTTGACAACAAATATTGGAATATAGTGTTGGAAACAAAATACAGTTTAAGCACATCTAGAGAGCCCAGTTCTTTTAACATTTATTCATTTGTTTTACTGATACTCAGTGAGACTATGGCTGTGAATGAACAAATGTACAAGCAAGCATTAAAACACTCCAGTTAGACATAATTCCAGTATTTTAAAACTGTTAAAATGCCAAGGAAAGACGTGTGACAAACTGTTGCACTCCTTTTGCATAGCTAGATTTTTTGGGTGACAAAGACAGAAGCTGTTCACATGAGAGTAAAAATGTTTGGATTCCCTTTTTTGATTCTCACCAAGAACACTGGAATGCAGGTCTTGGACATCAAGGCAAGCAAATGTCCTTCTCTTTTAAAATGAAACACTCATTTAACAATTTCATAAGTTTCCCTCCAAATATTTTCTAAAAAGGAAATGAGAATGTTTTGTGTTCTGACCTGGACAGATAAGCAGAGAAAAAGCATCACAAAAGTACCAAATGCTATCACTACAAGATGTTGTTTAGTTTACACCTATATGTTCCACCAGTAATTATGGAAAATTCTAAATATAGTTGGTCCAGCTCTTACAGGTGTAATGCAGCAAAGAGAAGTGCTATTGTACACCACTGAACATCCATGGCCAGGTTTTTACAAGGAAGGAATGAGTTCTGTACTATTTGCATGCTCATCTGGAAGAAGTATGTACATCCGTAGTATCCCAACAAAGGGATGTTTCCAGAATTTTTTGTTTTCCTGTTCTCTTTCTCCTTCGTATTTTGGAGCAGAATGTTTCACTCTGCATCTCTGCATCCCAGTCATGTAGTACTGAAAGTAGTAACTATTGATGCTAGAAAATATACAGTCTTACTAAATTTTACATCAACGTTTGGTACCTCAGATGTAAGGCAAGAGTGGGAGTGGTCCTTTTTCAAGATCTAGACTGGTACCTTATTTTCCACTATTCAGTTACTACTGAGGAACAGTAGTATCCAGTCTACTGACTGCCCACAAATTCTTCTCATATCAAATTTTTAACCTTCATAAAAAATTACACCTGCAAATAAGATTAACCAAGAAGCTGTTTTAAGTACCCATTGTTGTGGTGAGCAACAAGATTTCAGGGAAAATCTGAAAATGCTGTACTCCAAAAAATTAATTTTTACACTAATTCTGACAAGCTGGAGTGCAAAACTTCCATATACTAAGCAGTCAAATGATTACAGACAACATGGCACCAAATATTTAGAGAACTTAAAAAAATATTGTGAATTTGCTTTCTCAAGTAGAAGTGAACTAAGTTTGGATATGAAGGAAAGAGAAAGGCATTTCTGTTCTGTCCTATCTGCTCTCTAAGTCCCTATTCATACTCATTTAAAACATTCATCATGTTCTGTGATGATCAAAGTCATTCAGCTATACTCCTATGTAATAGTGGTTGTTGAAGGAAATCCAAAATACCCTTCATACAAGGATGTTTCGGAGTACTGCAAGTCCTCTTGCAATGAAGACTAAATTGCATTCTGAAAAAAAAGGGCAATATTCAAAGTAGACAAATGTCAATTTCATCAACAATACTTTTCCCTCTAGGACTCCTCAGAGATCCTCCAAGGGGCTCAATTCCCTGCCAGAAGTAATTCTATCCTAAAAGTGACCAAGAAAAGATATATATTTCTTTTGTATTTACATATTATACATATTTACATTTTCTTTAATATTACAGTTATTGAAGAAAAAAGAAATCCTGGATACAGATTTATTATCTGTTTTTAACTGTCCCAACAATATTTTCTTCCCTTGGAAAAAATTTACAAGTCCTCTTCGGGTCCTTTGGAAGCTAGATACAGTCCACGTTCCGCAGGCCACCATCCATAGTCAAAGCACCAAATCTAAACCAAAAAAGGGCATAATTTAGGTGGTTGACTAGATTATAGAATCAATCTTTCATTTATTTACAAGGTTTTCCTTTCCCTTGTCACATGCCAACAGAGGCATTTGTACCTAACTTTTGTATCTGCAAAGAAGATGGAAGAGAGGAAGCTTTGCTGCAAGTATGGGACTGGGAGTGGGGAACAAAACAAAACTAATTCAGCTTGAAGTTAAACTCCATTCTACCAGCAATTTACCCTGGAACTTTCAGGATATATTTATTTTTATACATTTTCTCATCTTCATAGGAAAAAAAATCAAAATCAATGTGTATGCGAAAATGACAATACCCTCTCAGGATTGTAAGAAATATGTTTGCCTCTTCATTTGAGCAATCTGAAAACTGCAAAATCAGTAATTCAGATCAGTGTAATTCCACAGTTGTCAAAAATAACATCTAAAAGGGAGGAATTAAAAGATACCTCTACATTGCTGCAAAGGTATTGTGTTTAAATTCAGAACTGATCTGTCTGTGCAACAGGAATTTTTATAAGCTAAACCAAAGTAAAATAAAACAAAAAAATGCCACAAAAATTGCTGTAAAATCATTCTGACAAAGCCATGTTCCAAGGTTTTGAGTAATTCTTTTTTTGTTAAAGCTCACTTGAACAGCTCAAAATATATTTACAGTTAAAGACATTAAAGAATTGTTCCCTTAGTTTAAAATCTGGATCTGTAAAATGTGCCAAATGAAGCCCCTAGTTTCAGCCCCAAAAGGGAAAACAATTGCTTGCCTTTCCAAAATGTGATTGTTTTCAGCCAGCTCTTTAACAACACCTTCCATTTCCTCCTTTAGTTTCTTCATTCTGTAGTAACCAGAAGAGAAAGAAAGATTACAGTTTTTATTGGGATAGTTACCTGCTCTGATCACTCACCACCACAGTTTTCAGCAACTTGCCATTACATACAAAATAAAGGACAGGTAAGCTGTTTATTTACAAAGAGACAGATGATACATTAGTGCTGTTCCCCAATCACTTCCAAATATGTGCCACTGCTATAGCAATGTAAAATTCTTGATCTTAATATAGCAATCACTAAGTCAATTAATTTTTTTCAATTTCCCTGCATAGCAAGCATACAGTATACGGCACATATACATCAATCCCATTACAATATTCTCACCCAAGAGTCATTTCTACTAATGTGTTTGAGCTTGGATAGACTGTATTCATCGTATGTTTCATCCCACTGGAAGCTGCAAACATTTTCTGGGGCAGGGCATCTTGTAACTGCAACAGATAAAAAGGAAATTGAAGTTACAATAGAAGTTGTCATGTATATTTTGATGCCCACCTTAAGATCCTTTTTAAAATTCTCCATTGCTGTGATACTTCATAAATTCATTACAGTACTAAGGTGGCTGATATGCTCCAAGATGAGACAATCACAGCAAGTTTTGTATTGACATGACCTATAACTCCTTGGTTTGTTCCATCTTTTTATCTAATACTGTCATAATAAACTCTGGAAAGGAAGAGTTATCATCTATTTATTATGTCTGTAGATATCTGAGGGCAACAGGATCCTAATCAATGGATTGTGGTGCTATTAAAATACAAATAACAAGTAAAACGCTGCTGTCTACCATTCCTAAATTGAGTTGACAATTAGCAAGGGCTTTTTGTTCATTTATTTTTCCCTTCTAAAAAATAAAAAATTTACTATATGAAAATGCTCTTATGCTCTCCATCTTGAGGTAATTCTGATATGTTTGCACCTTGCAGAGTCATCATCCAAATCATTAAGTATGTATCCCATAATCTTGACTACAGAAGTATCACTTTTATACATCATAAGATAATTAGGATAATGCTCTGGCTCCTCCAAAAATATTATGGTAACAGTTGCACAGAACATTTCTCAATGAACCCACATTCATTTGCACAGACTTTTTGCGGGGGATATGCTAACATTACCAAAAAAACCCAAACCCACAAACCCCATCAAAAAAACCGCACCCAAATAAATAACAAACAAACCACCCCAAACCAAACTAACCCCACCAAATTCCAAAAATCGAGTCACAATTCACAAAATCACATTATTCAATTATTCAAAAAATAACACCATTCTGTAGTCCGTACTGGAACAGCAATGAAGCTACTGTAGAGCACATTTGCACCCTCAAAGACCTGTATTTTAATACAACTGTATTAATATAAGACTCACTATACACAACACTATATACATGAAAACATGCAGAAGTCTTTTAACTATGCAAATGCTTCACATAATTTTGAAGCATTCTACCTCATTTATATAATCCTGATATTTGGACACCTCTTCTTCAATACCAAAACACTGGTTGGTGAGAGCCAGTAATTGCTTCCTTGTGTGAAGCATTTTCCTAAAAGAAAAAGATTTTTCTTTTAAGAGCTGCTTATATAAAAGTGGTGCAATGAACATCACCAAATAATAAAGAAATCAATAGCTTGCCTTGTCCAGTCCTCAGCTTTGTCCAAAAATGTATCATACTTGCTGACACATTCATCTTTGAAAAGAGCTATGGCTTTTGTAGCATGCAAATACAGCTTCTGCCTGCAACACAGAAACAACAAAAACAGTGTCATACTGCTTTCAGAACCCCATTCCTCTAAGTTTGTGAAATTTGGAGAAAGGTTTGTGGACTTAAAATCTGTTCAGCCACCTTTATTCATGCTGTTGTAATGTGTAAGAACTCAACATTCTACAGCAACTGACAACTTATGTCTCAAAAATATTTCCTAGCAGGGAGGAAAAAAATTACATGAAGCACTTAGTTTGTATTTGTATTCATATTTGTACGTGAATAAATGGTCAAATATCTTCTTTGAGTCAGCTGATATATTTAAGGATTCTAAATAGAAAGGACAAAAGTCATAATTATTTCATATTTGCCTACTGCAGATACTTGGAACTTCCAGCATGTATGAATAATCCTCTGCACTGAGTAACATACATGCAAGAAAAATAACGGGAGTTTTGTGTCAGCCTAATTTTATGACAAGAGGAAAAAGAAACAAGCAGAAAAGGAAAAGAAAGGAAAACAAAACCCAATTCTTGTTAGTGTGGCAGACAGTAGTCCCAGTGTAATTGTCTCACTATGCTATGCATTGCACCAGTAAGTGTAGGGGATACTGGAACACTACAGACCAATACCAGCTTCTGGTATTTCACTAAGTCTTGCATAATAAATATTGGTTCATTAAACTGTAGCTGGAGTGTAGCTGGACTGTCATCGGGAATGCATACCTATCATTCAACCAGAAAAATAAAATTCAAGTTGAGTGCTGCTCCCTTCTCTGCCTAGAGGTAAATATTAGAAAGGCCAGACTCTGCTGTTAATAGCACACAGCTCTTAACAAAAGCCACTGCCATTTCCCTGTGGGGTGAATCAAGTATAAAAAAGATGGACTTAGGATCTCAAACCTGTACAGTCCCAGGAGATACTTGTAGAACATACACCAGTATTCAAACCACGAAGAGGAAGCATATTTATTTGAAGTTTATAATATATTAATGCAAGGACATTGTTTTAGTAATCTGTATTTTCTATCTGTAATTGTCAGTGAAGCCACAACAAGACTTTTTAGAAAATTATGTAAGTGGTGTCTAAATTCATGCAGCATTTAGCAAAGTCTAGGGTATCATGCAACTGACCAATCAGTAGGAGTATAATTTCTTTACCTAAACACAAGCATCTAGCATAATTTGAGATAGAATCTTTCAATGGTTTGGGTTGAAGGGAACCATAAATCATCTAGTTCCAACCCCCTTGTTGTAGACCACTGCTGGGGATGGGGCAGCTGCCAACTTCTCTGGGCAACCTGTTCCCGCGTCCCATCGCCCCTACAGAGAACTTCTTAAATGTATCCAACCTAAATGTCCCCTCTTTCAGTCTTACTCCTTGTCCTATCACTGCAGTTTCTGATGAAGTTGCCATCTGGTTTCTCTGTATGCCTGCCCTTCAGCTACTGGATGGCTGCTAGGAGGACTCTAGGCAACCTTCTCTTCTCCAGCAAAGCTATCCTGCTCTGCTTCTGACCACCTGTCCAGAAAGCTTTAGGTTTCCCATCTGACTTGTGTCCTACCTCGCAGTCTCAGAGCATGTCTCAGATACTTTAGGGCAACTTAAATGGCATTGGCCATCTGCATATGAGGAATTTAATAAATCCTGAGACAAGTACAGCAGTATAGAATCAATGGAGACCATGTGAGTTTAGAGACCAAAGTTACACACAGATGCTTACTGTGGACACCTTGCATGAGTGACAATTTTAAACAAGCATGGAGAATGGCATTAAAATTAATTTTGTGTGCTATATTTCCTGTAAGATTAAATCATTCTAGAATTTCATTCAGCTAGTCTATATTTTACCCATCTGTAGAAAATTATCTCCACCTTAGCTACAAATTCATTTTAATTTTACTCAGGGCTTTTAACTCTCTGAAAAAGAAAAATGAATTAAAAAAAAGGGAAGAAGTGAACTTCCTATAAAACAGTTACGTCCAGATAACAAACAGGTATTTTGCACTTAGGTCTATCAGCAAAAAACTCTACAGCCAGAAAGCACCTCATTACCATACATTAGCACCCCTAAGTATTCAAGATATTTAAAAGAATTTTTTTTACAAAGCAATCCTAAAGAGGTTATGGTTTACAATAAATTAACAGAACGGGTTATAGGCAAGAGCACCTAGAGGACCTGAAAGCAATCATGGTAGTTCTCAAAGGTAACTTCAAAACTTACTTGTCAAACTTGTGTATTTGTTCTTCATTATAAGGAAGCCCTAGGATCAGAGCAGATGACAAACATTACCAAACTAACTCTGTTAGCTGTATTTATGAAAAACTCTACTAAATTTACCCACAGTTTCCTACAGTAAATTTTCCTACAATTTCCTTTTTTTCACAGGTCTAAGTGGTCATATACTTATTTCTTCCTCTCCAGTCTTACAATTCAAATTTATTCTATTAATAGTGGTATTTCATTTATATGGGCTTTAGTGTGGTATCACACATATGCAATGTGGCTAATTCTCCATACCTACCACTAATCTCCTAGTCAAACTAAGACTGACCTGTCCATTGCATTACATTTTATGTTAAAAGTGAATCAAATAAATTACTTACTTCGTTCTGCTTTGTCTTTTTTGAACTGATAGTAGATGTCTGTGATGGAAGACAGCAGTGCCTGCAGCCTTTCTGGACTGGAGTGACAAAAGGAAGATAATGAGATGTTTTATACATGAATTCAAGTACCTATTAATGAGTTTTATGAACTACAACTAAATGCAGAATTCAATACATATTAGAACAGTAAGCAGTTACTCACTTTCTGTCTTTTGGATGCATGCCTTCCTGATTTGCCCAGGTGTCAGCCAGCAAACCCCCAGGAGAAAGTTTGGTTTTGACATCTTGCAGACTAGTTTCTATAGTGCCCTGAGAGCTGGAGAGCTACATAAGAGCAAGAAGGTTCAATCTTATCACTAGGTAAAATGAAAAATTTCTTGATTATTACTTGAGCATGTTAATACTACAAACCCTCTTGTTTCACTGATCTCCATTAAATAAATACATCCACTTATCTGCCTAGGCTTTGCTAGAAGTAGATAAAGCAAGGTATTATTAAAGAAAGAATAATATTTGTTGCTGGCATTTCTGTAAGTTAAAATTCATTTTATTTCAACCTTTCAGAAGTCCCTTATTTACTTCTACCCTTATTCTTCTGGTTTATTAAGAATTCATATAGTAACTATCCACATAATTCATATGCTCCTTTCTCTGCAGTTCACACAACCTTCAAAATAAAAGATGCACTAACGATCTTTTGCTTTTAGAATGGAGAACTTTATATCTGCTTCCAGTGTATTAAGTTAATTTAAATTTTTCCTTATGTGTCTGGAAACATGATGCATATTTCAAAGCAGATCACTATGAAGTGTTTGTGAATATAATATTTTAGAAAGACAACAAAGTAGTCAATAATTCCTTAAGGAAAGCAAAAAACTGAGAAGAGAAAATAGCAAAGCAAAATATATTTCAGGGTTATAATTCTTGAGTATTTTAGAAAATAGGAATGTATTTTCAGGAACTTATTTTCACTACACTGAGCTAATATAAAAGAATCTGCTCTGTTTTCAGAAAGATATTCACATTAGTATGGACATTTTAACAACTGGCAATCTAGAAAGTACACAGAAAATTCAGAGTTGTTATTCACAGAAGCCTGTGTTATCATGCATTTGACTTTTTCTGTAGAAATACCATTTTCAGAATGACAGGGTAACTTTGTCAGACACTCACGCGCAAGAGTTTTGTGTGTATCTCTGAAATTTCATCCACTTCTGATGCTTCCAAGTTGATCTGCATCAAATTCTCGTATCTGACCAGCAAAAAAAAGGCAGTTAAAAAAAATAAACAAGCAGTGAATACTCTCAAAGTATTCCTTGAATCCAGATCATAACATTAACTGCCTCTTCTTGTATATGAAATAGTCTCTGTCAAGCAACAAGCATGAAACTGACAAAATTAATTGGCCATTAACAATGGAAATATTTTAGATTTAAAAAACATTCCTTGATTTTTTTTCCTACATTGGAACTGTTAAAATAAAGTTTGAAACTTCCATTCCTGAATTCTTTATTCTAGTCTTATTACTTGTACTTGATAGGCAGAGGAAGAGCATTTCCTTTCATCAAGTAATTTTTAAAATCTTATCAAACAAAAGGTACTTAAAGTAGTCATTAACAAACTAATACTTCAGTGCACCAAAACGCTTTTCTGAGAAAACTTACTGGGTTAAATGTTTAAAGGCTGAGATAGTAGGATAGTAGGATAGGCTGAGAAGTATTCATACTGATACTTTCCATATGACCATAGCTCAAGTGCCAAATAAATTATTCAGGACAGTATTTTTCCTGTTGAGTCTCACGTACATTTTAGTTTTAAAAACACTCTCACAAAACAGCTCAACTGCTTTTAAAAAAATACATGCTTTGCTCAAGTTCAATGCTTTATTTATCTTCCCAAATAGACTCTTCATTGTCATGCTTTGAAGCACAACCTTGAAAAGGAAGGACAAACAAGAGGACATGTCCTTTAGAAGACTTTCATGGTCTTAGCAAAATCAAACAAACTGAAAATCCTGCCCCTTTGTGAGAGGCCAAAAGACCATGTGCAAATACATACAAAATTTCTGTTCACATAAGAACCACTCCAGTTAGCAACTGACCGTAATATTTTTCAAACCGCTGCTGAGATACTCTTGAGCATAACAGACTCACAAAACAGAACTGACAGTGGTTTCTTCTGAGTGGCTTTCTTCTGGCAAAGTGCAGGAAAAAACTATCTGAACCAAACACAGACTGAACAAGACCTCGTCCCGCTAACTAGTGCGAATGAGCTTGAAGAAGAGTTTGGGTTCCTGCCCTGATGATTTGGATCTAGGCTGCACAGGGATAGTGTTATCTTGCAAGTTACCAACTTCACTATCTCACTGTTGTGGTTTTGCGGTGGTTCTGAAGCCAATACAAACAGACACATCTGGGTTTTACGGTAGGTTTGGCACACACAGAGCAAATCTGTCAAACCCTTGGGTATCCACAATTACTGCGTACAAGGTGTTCAATTTGCACTGGCATCCCAGCTCCAACAGGTTTAAGTTTAATTCTTAAGTCTATTCTGCAAACCCAGTGATTCTACATATGTATGTTAATCATCTTGTAGTTATCTCCATTTTCAGAGCAGCCTGGTGAGAAGTTCAGAGAATCCCATGACTAAGACAGCATTTGAGGAAGACTGGCAGTAGGTTGAACAGGAAAAGTACCACCCATAGGAGAATGCTAAGAAGAGGTGCTATTTAAAGTTCCTGTCACACTGCATCAGAATAACACCTCTCTGGGAAGGGAGCGAGGACTGGGCTTGGTTCATTG
Organism: Bombycilla garrulus; assembly: GCA_013400315.1. Classification (NCBI taxonomy): domain Eukaryota; kingdom Metazoa; phylum Chordata; class Aves; order Passeriformes; family Bombycillidae; genus Bombycilla; species Bombycilla garrulus. The sequence continues at coordinate 569,451 of VXBU01004553.1, read as the reverse complement.
GGATTTTTTCTGCAGCTGCTCTATGCTATCTTCCAACATTAAAATTCCTTCCACGCAGAAAATGCTACAGTCCTAAAACTGTAAGGGACAGTATTTGAAGTCATATGCAACCAAATGCAGTGGCAAAAGCACTAATGAAAGCAAAGCTACTTGATTATTTGTCCAAGCTTCACCATAGCTTCTAGAGTCAATAAGAGCAAGTGAGCTGAGTCAGAGAAGAAAGGAAGAAAAGAACACACAGAGTTACCACTAATTAGTAATTACTTGCTCTTATTAGGTTAAGCAGCAAAATAGCACTCTAATTTGAGTAACATATATTACTAAATCTGCTCAAGTCAGGTCATCAGAAAATCCAAGCTGACTCAAATGTAATTTCTACATGCAAAAGCACTGCAAATAATCATAACTTAAAATACTGTTGTCACTAAAAATGATAATGGAGAATCAATATGTGTGGTGTAGTGCTTCTACTCACATTTTCTCAGCTTTCTCAATGTTTCTGCTGCAGAAATCCAGCCTGATCACAATCTCTGCCTTTTTATGAACCATTTCATTGTAATCATCCTTGATTATTTCACTAGAAAAGTGAAGCATTAAGTCTATAAAAAAAGTATTCAACTGCCGTCCTACAAGCAATCAGTAATACAGTAATATACCTGCAGCAATAATTGCCAGGAGGAAATGTTTTCAGTAAGACATGCATTAACATAATCCTCATATAAAAATATCTTGTGCAAGCTGTTCAGTTGCATCGGCATATTACCAGAGGTTAGACTTAAATTATACAAAGAAGAAAGTAAATTTGCAAGTGCCTTAACTTTTATGATTAAAATTTTTTTTTTGTTTCCTTAATGACAGGAAAATGGGAGAAATTCAGTCTATCCTTATTCAAGGATAAACAAAACCTCCCAAGATATCAAGAGATTACAGAATTATGTACTGATAATCAAGGCATATCTCAATTGAAAAAAAGAAAAGCATAATGAAATGTAATCAACTGCTTACATTAGCCATCGAATTCCTTTTCGCATCAGCTCCTGGTAAAGCAGCAAAGAACTGGCAATTCTACAGGCATAACATACAATACCTGTCACTGCCTGGAGGGGAAAAAACCCAGCATAAGTACTGATCGGGCACACTCTTAACAATTGCTTCAAGACAATACATCACAACAAAGCAACACAGATTAATAAAAGAAAGCAACATGAGGAAGGTAGTTTAAAATGTGTAACTTGGCCTAAGCTTTAGTCAGGCAACAGCCGAACACTCATTATAAAGGCAGAGCTAAACACAGGTTTTCCAGTTATGCTGAAGCACCTGCTAGGGATGAAAGCAAATCTCACAAACAAAAATGCCATAACTTACTATTTCCGTCAAAGTCACAAGTACATATTTTAGGAATCAAGCACATACATTAAAGGGAACTTGTAAAAACTTGTAAAGAACTTGTAAAAACTGACCCTTTTTTAAATTCTAAGCCTAGAGACTCTCTTCATTTATCCAATTCTACTAAAAAGATTGTTGTATTATTTAGAATTGAGAACAAAGTTTCAGATATTATCACTTACAATACTTTAAATAATTATTATCAACTGATGCTTTTCTGTTTATTAATTTTCAGGATTAGTGGTATTTAAAGGGGCATACATTTTCACAACTACTACGTCTGAATAAAAGGCTCCTCAGAAGTCAGTACTTCACATGTAGAAGTGGTCATCGCAAAGTTCAGTAGTTTTAGAGAAACAACGAAAAGACTGCAACATCCATTACTTGCTTCCCCACAAATTCTGCAAGTTTTTAAGAGGCAACAGAAATCCCACCCTTCTGCAGAGTCCTAGAGACTCCTCTCTTTCAAGCAAGAGTTATTTTTATAATGTTAAATTTTGCACCATTAGAAGTTATGAAGCTTCTAACTGACTTCAGGTCTACAGAGTGTCAGGCTCCTTTCACCCCCAACTTCTGAATTAACTGAGCACTTTGAATTTAGAAGACTGGGCTTTGGGTTTGGTTTTTAAAAAAAGAAAACCCAAACCAAACTTTGTATACAAAGTATGACTTTCATATACTTTTAGATCCTTTGTTAATAAATATATTTCTATCAATCAGAATCCTCATTAGCATACTAAAATAATTTTATTACATAATTAATTTGAAAATTAAGTACCTTTCATTTTAGTATCATTATCCAAGACAGGTATATAATCTAAAACGGCAATTACTCACTTTAGCCATACTGGCATCTCCATCCAAATCATAACGTTGATGTACTTTAGGGAGCAAAACTGAAACACAAAGCAAGTATCTGTATTTTATTATTTTCAAGAAGAGACTCCAAAAGTTGACATTGTTTTCTCTCCCCAGCCTGTACACTGCTTTTAGGCATTTTAATATCATGTGGTTCTTACGTACCCCTTTAAAACCAGCCTTTGTCTTAATTGTTTTAAATAACTTTGTATCCTCAGCAAATTGTCCTTCCTTTTCCAGACTCACTTCTCAACATGCTGCACAGCACAGAATTCATGCAGGTCTCCACTGGCAATCTCTCTCCATTAAGAGAGCCAACTGTTCCTCTCTGTTCTTCAGCCCCAAATTTGCCCACATAGGAGACCATTCCCTTTTTATCACGTGGCTTTTATTTTCATTAAGGCTCTTAAAGGTTTTCTAAACTTCAGGTATCCCCTTATCACCCGAATCTCCTTTGTTCTCACACTCACTGGCTCCTTCAGAAAGTTCTGTGACACAATAGAAAGGCCCTGTTGATCCTTCCACAAACAGCTCACCTACCCACACTCTTCAGCACCTCTGTGAGAGTACCAGCTGGCCAGAGCAGTCAGTATTTAGGACACACTGAAAAAGCAACACTGACCTCGCAACTGCAGCCATGTCCTGCAGCTCATCATATATAAAAAAAGGGCTCTGGCATAGGCCTTTCTAAAAGCCTCTCAATGACAAATGGAAATTCAAAACCTTAGTTTCTTTTTATTTCCCTCTGTATACTTTATCTTCTGAGCAACTGTACATTGTAAAGACCTTCTCTGTTAACTGAAAGGCTAACCACATTCACAACAAATAAAAAAATAAGTAAAACTTGACTTTCCACTTAATGAACAATGGAATGAAAGAACCAGCTTTGAGTTACTTTCTATAATGTTTCTTTCTGCTTGTTTAAACTGTCATGCTTCAAAAAAGTTCATAACTCCATAAGCACCACTACATCTTAGCAAACAAATGTTAAGATTCAAAGGATTTGAAACATTACAAGTACCTGCTGTCCCTGTAAAAAATATTCCGGACACTCAGAAATTTTGAAAAACATTGGACTGCATACTTAGAACTTCAGATATCAACAAAAGAAAATTTCCAACACTATTTCTAAGACGTAACAGACATAAAACAATGACATTAAGTAACCTAAACTATTTACAAAAGTGAGCTGTGAGAAAAGGGAAATTACTTTCACATACCTTCTTCATAGATTAATCCAACAACATTCACAGCCTCCCTGCTTACTACAAAGATAGGATTCTCCTCAGTTGTCCTGGGGAAATTCTGCGCCAATCTGCCAGGTTCTAGTATTAAGCGCCGACCTTCATAGATCAGTTCTTGATTCTGAGATGGTATTTTTGTCTGTTTGTAGACCAGTTCATGAAATACAGCAGCTCTATAATACAAACAATATAATTGGTAGCTGTTAGACTCACTACAATAGTTCAACAATTCAGATTTTTGTATTATTTTTATAAAAATTGCTTTTATTTCTGATTAATTAAGAACTGGGTTTACACATAAGGCACTTGACTTTTAAGTTAAAAAAAATGTAGCATGCTGCCTAAGACTACAGGTTGCTGTGTTACAAAAATAAATGCTATTTCCTGCAAAATACCAAACTTCCTTTTCACCTCTGATTATCTGCCAAAGCATGTCTGTCTAAACAAAACTGCTCTCGTCTGAAGGTCAGTAAAAATAGGCAACACCAGATGAGGAAAAGGAAGCATACTTAAGTTTTCTAAGGCATACCCTTTTCTTCAAAGGAGATGGATGGTCTCTCCAAAAGAAAAGTCTGGTGTTTTACATGTCAAAAAATTAAATTCAGCCTATAAGCTAACAGATAGCAGATTATTTCCTAAAACAGCAGTGATAAAGAACAGCAAAGACACTTTGGAATTTTATTTACAGCAATCAACAGATAAAAGAGTAAGAACTTCTAATACCACCACACCTCTCCCCCCCAAAAAACCCACCACAAAAGCCTACTACCACAACAGCAACCAAAAAACCAAACCAAACCAAACTAGCAAAACCTGCCACAAAGAAGAAAAACCATCAATACACTGACAGGAAGGACCAGTTTGCCTCCTGTGTGGCACTACTACACTATTGCCTCTTAATGCTACACCTAGTTCATAAACAACCATACCTGTAAATAATAATAAAAACCAGAAGCAAGATTTCTCTGCAAAAACACTCAAAATAAAAGTGATGGAATAGAAAAGAAAATTTGAAGTGGACAGAATTGCATTTACACATGCAATGAAATAACAGTATGTGTCCGTGTATTAGAAATTAACACATGCTCTGTATTATCTGTAATACAGCAGAGAAAAAGCATTTGTTTGTATATCTTACAGCCCGTAACATCAGCACTTCATGGTCATAAAGTGAACCCCATATAAATCAGGATCCTAAACTGTACCAATTACCACTTCAGAATCCCTGTGAGACTTTCATATCAGAGACAATACAAACATATACAAGCATTTTCTATGCTTGAGGAAAAGATGAGCAAGAGATGAATATAGTCTCTAGAAAGCTACTTTGTAAATAAGGAATGTATACAAATCTGTGATGAGTTGGCCTCAGTTGTGAAAACAGATATATTGTTAACACATCATGGATTAAGTCTGTGCTCTGTAACTAAAAAAGGCTATTTGACCTTCAGTGACTATTTTATTTCTGGTCAACATATTTCCATATGCACTGTGACTATGCAGGAGAATTGCACCCTTTCACTTCCTCAGATAAACTGCCGAGGAAAGGTTGCTGAAGTTGTAACACTGGTGACATGAGGTCATAGGCTATTGAATTTGTAACTGGTGATCTGAGGTCACAGTGCTGTTAGACTAAACAAGAGCAAAGTAATGAAAATAGAGAGAGAACACTTACGTATTATAGTTGTGAATATAAACTTTGTGCAAGGTCATCTGCTGTAATGAAAATATGTGGATTGTTATTCGGTGCAGTATGTCACTCGTCTCTGCAAAAAACTGGTCAAATCCCCAGCATTTTTCCTGGTCTGCTTCAAGAATATTCGCAAGGACAGGTGTGAGCAGTACTTGCAGACCCCTAGAGGACACCAGGAAGAGATGAGACAACTTGGTTCTTCTTGGAATGCTTCACTTTGCAACCAATTACAATAATTACTTTGACTTGTCTCGTGTATACACACCTATTATCCCTTAAAGAGCATGTCAGTGCCTTTTTTCCTACAGTGAGCAACAAAATGCTCAATAGCAATGTCCACTGTTTTTCATTAATACATGTACTTGAAATCTTTAATCTTTAGGCTTAGCTATCAAGTACATTTTTAGTATTTGAGAAATTTCACTCACACTGCAAAACTTACATAAAATTTAGTAAGTCAACATTGTAGAGCTGAGACCACTTTGTAACACCCTTATCCAGCTCACCCCACACACCACAGTGTATCATTTTGAAGGAAGTTACTGCCATTTAGGATTTGCTGGTGGGGATGCTTGTGTGAGCACACTGTGTTGCTTTCAGTCAAAATCAGCTGGGTTAGCAAAGACTCATTATTTAAATTGTCAACAGTAAGAATTCATCCTGATTGAGATGGAGCTAATTAAGTACTCTGCACATACAGCTTGAATGCTGAAAAAAAACCCTGTGCTACCCATTGCCTTACAGTTATTACTGCAAGAAAGGTCAGCTTAAATTTCTTGCATTTCTACCTTGAGCATCTGAATGGTAAGGAACTTTATGGATCCCACTTGTGCATTACCATGAACAACTTCTCCAAAATTTTAACATTATGTACACATAAAGCCTGAATCCAGCAGTAGAACTAGTAACATTCTGAAGCAAACTGCAGTGGCTTGGCAGGCACACTGCTGACCCCATTAGATCAGACTGGGGTCAGTGGATGCTGTGCTTGAACTCACTTTAGTACTAAACTTTTAACACTACTGTTTGAATGCTCCTTGAAAGTATTACTGTGAACAGATGCTTAATGAGAAAAAAATCTCTATCATTTCAAGCAGTTCAAGTGTACAGAATAAGATGAGGAACAAATGAGCAGTCTCATGAAAAACAAACTGCAAGTTCTGCACACTCAAAACTAATAAATTCATATAAACAAGATTTTGATTCTACACCCCTTAAGGATGTACATATTTGGCTTTCAGAAAAGTTTGCTTCTATCGTCTCTGCATAGAAGAATTAATTTCCTACTTTATCTCAAAAGATTAGTAACTTTAAAGTATGGAAGAAGTCTCAGGCAGAAAAATAGGTAAATGGGTTATGGGAGGTGTTTTCAAAGTCATACCAAAATCAGATCTTCCATGGCTCTTCCTACTGAATATTATGGACATATGAAGCAAAAAATATGATGATAATATTGAAAAGAAATGGATATGTGTTCAAATGTGCTGATGTGACCTTTCTCTGAGCAAAAAGTAAGCCTTGGAATTATCTTTGCTTATCATTTCCTTCCTACTGCCTAATCTTTGTCACATTGGAAGTCACATTCTTGCAAGAAATGAGGGCCATCAAAGTTATTGATTCTTCATTCCTGAGGGTGGAAAAAATGCAGTAATAGTATTTCTTCTCAAACCACATCAGATGTGCTCATTTGCAATCATAGAACTATTTGGACAGATGGGAGAAAAAACCCACTTGATAACCTCATGTTATCTGATGACTGTACTGATGTACTGAAGACTTCAAAGAAAAAACTGCATCAGATCTTTGCTCCAAAGACACAATCCCAGAAAATAACTGGAAAAGCCAAACCAATTGGCATTGAAACATTTGGTGAACTTCCGTAAGTTCAAACTTACTTTGAAAGGCTACAAGAAATAGGCATCTCCCAACTCCACTCAATAGGTCCATTTTCCGCTTTCTGTATTCCAGAAACAGCACCAGAAGGCTTTCCAGTGATTATTTTATACCTGCATTACATTACAAAAATAATGGAAACTTCAACTACTACCTCATATATACATAGGTCTAGTAACTAATCTTCAAAGGGGCAGCAAAAATGCAAATTTAAATGACAGGTTGGCCTAAATTTGTAGATGGTGCAGTAATTAGGAAGATTCACTTACAAGCTGACAGAGTAGTGAGTGGTAAAAGAGTAAAGAACAAAAAGCTATGCTGGAGAAGCAACTTTGTCTACCTCAGCCTTGGGGAAAAGTTCAGGAGATATTCCCAGCATACTGAAGGAAACCAAAGGTTTTCACAAGAGTTAATCAATCAAAGTCAATTTAGTTCAATTTACACATTAACATGCTAACTTCTACCGTGTTCCACAGCAACACATAACATTTACCCACCACAAAGTGACCTGGGCATAGAAAAGGAACATCCAGAAATCTGGACACAATTTGGCGCTGTTTAGCTTCGTATTGCACAAGCATTTCTCAGATTTTTCATTAAATGAATGAGGATCAACAGACTTTTTGCAACAGAATATTTCATTTGTGTTTTCTCTTTCTGGAGGACAAGATGCACACAAAACACCTCTCAAGCAGCTACAAGAATTCTTATGGGAAAAAAACCACAAGATGGACAATTTCTTCAACTAAGAAAACTGCAACCAGTTTTACATGCAGTATCAGAACAGAGATATTATTGATGTGTTAGAGGTCCAAGTACCACCTTGCTTTATTCTTAAAATGCAACACACAGAAAAAAGCAAAATAGAATCAGACTAAGATGAAACAGGAACTGAATACAATCATCACATCCTAGATGTTTTCCATTCAAGAGCCACTCCTGTTATCTTCAGCAGCAGTCCACAGCTATACTACTCAAATGGCAGTCTCACTGGTACTGCACCCATTTCAAGACTGCTGGGTAAGACCATCATTTAAAGGACAACAAAAATTTGCAGCACTGAAACCCCATTTCAGAATACCATCATTTTGCCTGAGTATCCAAGCTATACGAATGGCACTGCAACAGACCAGCCTAGTGCCATGCTGTAAGAAAGATGTGTGGAAAAACATCAGTATTTTGGGGGAGCTCAATTCAGGTCTTTCTCATTTTATATACTTAATTCAGATCTTAAGATGCCATACAGTAAAATCCTTGATCAAGCAGAATGTTTCTGCTGATTTTGGCTGGGATAGAGTTAAGTTCCTTCATAGTAATGTACGGTACCATGTTTTGGATTTGTGACCAAACAGTGTTAATAACACCAGCATGTTTAGCCATTGCTGAGCAGCACTTACACAGCATCATGGCCTCTTCTACTGCCACACCAGCAAGTAGGCTGGGGGCAGGCAAGAAGCTGGAAGGGGATACAGGAGGACAGCTGACCCAAGGGATATTCCATACCAGACCATATTGCTCAGCAACAGAAGCTAAGGCGGAGGTGGGGAAGAATTTGTCAGGGTGGCATTTGGACTGACTGCACATCAGTAGGCTGCTCATAAGCAACTGGGAATTTTTCTGCATTACTTGTTTTTCTTGGTTTTAAGAGGCAAGGTGTGCTGTTTGTTGTGGTTTTTGGTGATTTTTGGTTTTTTTTTTTTTTTTATTTTACTTATAAAACTGTCTTTAACTCAACCTATGAGTTTTTGCACTTCACCCTTACAATTCCCTTCCCCATCCCACTACTGAGGAGTGAGTGAAGAGCTGTGTGATGTTAGCTGCCTACTGGGGCTATACCACAACAAAAGAGTATTTTTCCTTAAATATTTTCACTGTTTTAAGGTTTACTACATGTGTGTAGGATTCCTTGGTAAAAAGCATTTCAAGGGCTGATTTAATTTACCGACAGATAAAATTCTCCTTCTAAATTACCTACATCACTTCCTTGTTTCTACGAGGTCCCTCAAAAGGTCGGAAAGGCAAACTCCCTGTTGCAGCATGGTAAAAGGTCACCCCTATGCTCCACAGATCAACTGTTGCTCCGTACTTTTTCTGATGTTCTTTTCTCAAAACTGCTCGCTCATACATATCAGGATGCTAAAAAGGAAAAAAAAAAAAGTTAGAATTGCTTTATGAAGCTTTATAAAGAAAAATAATCCCCAATCTATCCTTTCACAGCAAGGTAAATTGTCAGCCTAAACTTTCAGTTCTTCAAAAAAGAAAAGATTGCTTAGATCATAGATTTTGCTTAAGCTATTCTGACAAATATCACTATATTCCTAGGTATGACTGTTGCTTTTATTAAAAAGTTTGCAAAATATATTTTAAAATTCAGCTGAAAAGCAACTACTAGTATAAAAGACCACTAAAAAGAGAAGAAATTTAGTATTCCTCCAGATGATTTTGAAACAACAGAAACCAAATGGAAAAAAGATTCATAGCAAAGCAGAGTATCAGTTATGATGCACATGTGGGAAAACATGGCAGGAAGAAAGTCATACTAAGGTGCTTGTATTGATACTTCTCTACCCACCTCTATTTGGTTAGCCAAGGTTTCACATCAATCTTAACTACACTTAATGTCATCCAAGTACCTCAAACAAACTAAAACACATCTACAGAGATAATGGTAAATATATTCGTAATTAAAATATCACTGTTCCTCCTTTCATACAAGGCAACAGTTGAAGCTGGACCTGGAAAATATTTCAAGGCTGAAGTATTTACATCAGCAGAAGATGTCATGACCCAAGGTAAAAAAGTTCAATGGAAAGTTATCTAAACAACTCTAATATAAAGGTTTAAATACTAATTCCCAACAACCTGGCCTTCACCTATTCAACTATAATCACAAAGGGCCTCAGGCTTCAAACATTTCTTCAAACAGAAAATTAAATCATATGGGCTTACTAAATACTCTTCTGTGCCATAGAGAGAAACAAATTGTTCATCATCTTCAAGCTCTCTTGCTGCACCAAAATCTGTGAGTTTGTAAACAGACTGCCCGTCTTCACCTATAACACGCATTATATTGCCTGGCTTGATGTCACGGTGCACTATTCCATTCTCACGGAGATGATTCATCCCAGCCACTTCAATTGAAAAAATAAACACAGAATTCATGTACACATTGTGACACAGACTGTGCAAACACTGAATTGTAACTGGTGCTAGGAAGACATGCCTATGTTCTCATAGGGAAATGGGAATGAGAAGGGACACTCAATTAACAGAAAGACCATGACTACAGATTAATTTTTTTTTTCCTTTCCAAACAGCTAAATTACAGCATTTCTTGCTCTCTGTAACATCTTTCCCATAAAGTAATTTTTATAGCGGGTAGATTAGGAGGAAATTTTTATAGCAGGTAAACACAGGTAAATAATATTATTTTTATAATTAACTCTTCTGAAATTATCACTACAAGTCCATTCAATATGTGAAAAAAAATGTGACATAAAGAAACAAAATTACATCAATAATTTACTCAGAAATGGCTTCTTAATGCAGCTACCTCTACCAACATAGACATAAATATGTGATTCCATGTGACCATATTAATTTGTTCAATTAGTTGACAGTCATTTAGATTTGTCTCTTGCTGTTTCAAGACAACCAAAACAAGTATGAGCTTGTTTCAGTCAACAAATTAGACCAAAGAGCAAAGTTGACATACCCACATCTCTCAAAACAATTAAGAACTCAGACTCTGGCAAACCAAAGGCATTAGATGGCTCCTCTAAAACTGTGTACAAACTCCCACATGGACAAAATTCCATAACTAATACTTTGTGTCTAGTAGTTGTCTGAAAAAAAAAATAAAACAAAAGATTAGGAACCTGACTATTGTGACACCAATGTCAGAAATTACCTATACCCACAAGACCCTACTTTCAAAAAAGAAAAGAAAAGCAAAATCTATAGCTATATCATAAATTCAATTCTGGTGATCGTCAAAAGAAGTGCAGGCGGATTTTTACATTGTTTCATGTATTCCAACTTGGAGAGGGGAAAACAACTAAGAGAGCCTCAAGTTCTAGGCACGAGCAGGTCGACAGCAGTATTGATAGGTGGACAAGAGAGAAACTACACACCATAAGTGCTGAGAACACCAACTGTCCTTCTTTATCTGCTCATCTGGCTCATAATCTCCATCTTATACTATTATACTACTGTATAATAGTTTGCTACATCAGCATTTTAGTTGGTTGCAAAGGAAAAGCATAAAACTGCCAGGATTACCAAAACATCAACTATAAACAGTTCCATTATTTAACTATTAAATATTAATACATGTAGATACCTTAAAAATCTTAATTCAAGACAAAACTTAGGACAGTGGCTTCTGGAGATGAAGAATCATAACCTGAGCCTATCCACTGAAGGTGTTTCACCCACTGACAGCAAGCATATATTCTTTCAACAGCAACAACAAAGAAGAAAGAAAACCAAAATATGGTGGTGTTGGGTGGGAGTATTTGTATCATCATATATGTTACCATTCTTTAAAAATGTAACTATACACTCTATAGTTATGGGTAAAACGAAAAAACAGTTATTGCAGTTCTCTCAGATCACAACAACACCAATTCATTACCTCTTCCTCAATGGCAAACAATTTGACAATGTTCTTATGATTTAGTTTCTTCAACACTTCAAACTCTCGCATCTGAACATCCACAGGACGAAGGAAACTTATACTGTTAAATACTTTGACAGCATATAAATCCCCAGTTTTCTGTTGAAAACAAACAAACTACTCATCAAACAGACACAAAAGATTGTCAATGTACACATGGACATTATCCAAGCATTTTGAGATTTTCTATTGTACATGTGAGTATAACCAGACTTAGAAACATTTCAAAATATTACTTTGTGCTAAATTGGAAATAAAGATTCTGCCAAAAAAATTAAATTGCATCAGTTGCATATAGGCTAGAAGCAAACAGACTAGCAGAATAGAAACTCATTACGGCACAAAACCTAAGTGTTTTTTGTTTGTTTTTCTTAAACAGAATAAGAAAGGCTACACATTTAAGAATTACTCATAAACTTAGCTGGAAAATATTTTTTCAGCAAGAGCTCCTTGCACTAATCAATGAGAGGTATGCACATACTTGGCTTGCTTAAGCTAAAAGAATTTCCAGTAGGTGAATGTTGCTCCCGCCTTCTTTACTGTCCTGTTTATACTGACAAACCAGTATTTTGTTTTTTCAAAGGCAGTTTCAAGCACTACATGCCACCCATGTAAAACTCTAAAGCAGTTGAAACTCACATAATAATTAGTGCCAGAAGCACAATCATGAGCTGAATCAGATTTCAGTTCTCCAGTAGGACTAACTAAGCCCTGACATGCTCAGGTAACAACAGCACCAGCTGGAAATGCAACTCCTGTCCTTCTCAGGGCAAAGCATCTTCCTGTACCCACTCTAGGAGTAAGCTTGCACTTGCAGTTTGTGCTACAGATTATTTCTAAGGACACAGCCCTGTTGTGCTTAGACAAGGTGTGCTTTGCAGCACATTCACATGCACTCCTGGTGCCCAGGCAAAAGCTGTCTCCCGTTGACAATGAGCTGCAGTCACAGGCTCAGACTGGTGAGGGGGATGACAGGTGCAACCATGGTTTACAGGGGAATCATTCTGCATTGAAATTCACTTACCCAGAAAAGCACATTAACTGCTAAATTATTGCTTAATGCTGTTTCACATTAAATGTAGAACACAGAAACACTATCTTATGAATCACTTTGTATTGATTTCACGCAGATTATCATTACTGTAAGGGAACTTTCACAGCTACACTCGTAGTTGAGAGACATACTGTGAAATTCACAGGAACAGAATGACCTACACAAGTAAGGTCATCTTAGCCCCTCACTCAGGTTGCAACATACACATCAGTGAATCATCTATATGGCAAAAAAATATTATTTTGCACTGATTACTCAAGGCATGTCACCAAGAAGACATTTAAAAAGCATTGACTTACAGACAACAACTAACAACAGCTTCATCTACTACAATAAGAATATTTCATGTACAAAAACCATAAAAAGAACCAAAATAGGTTTTAAAAGAACAGATGAAAACCAATGAAAAGACAGTTTAACAAAGATATAAATAATAGGATCATGTAATAGAAACTGGTATGTAATTTGTTTCTACTCAAATTCTTGAATAAGTTTTATTTTTTCTATAAAATTCAAGAAAAATGAATGAAGAACTACTAACAATTAATATTTTACAAGGAAAAATAATACAACTTTAAGAACAAATCCTTAGAAATCTAACTACAGAACTCTAGTTCAATGGACAAATATTAAAAATCAAAAACTAAGCATGAATAATTAAGCAGACACATTTGCTTTAGGCCTAAATATTGAACTTTTTTTGTTGATTTCATGAAGCTACTTGCATATGAAAATTCCTCACAAACCTTCTGTCGCCCCCGGAAAACATTTGCAGTTGCTCCCTGTCCTAGAATGTCAGACAACAGCCAGAGGTAATTTGAAGTGCTCTGCATCTTTGCTCTTTGATCAGAGAGTTTTCTTTTTCACCTTAAAAACAGAAGGTTCAATACACTCAATTATAATTCAGTAAAACACATGAAAGGGATTTATTTAAATGAGAAGGAAATATAAATGTCCAAACTCCAACTGTAACTCCAAAGACATGGAGAACTAAGAACAACCACGTAGAGAAGTAAGAGGTGAGACATAGAAACAAAAAAAAGCTGAACAATCAAAACTAATGCCATTCTGCATTCTTCTCTGCATTTAAGGTCTGTATTCCCCAAACTTTGTTAGAAAAATCAACTGGAAAGGTGAAAATTGTGTAACATCTTTACTGTTGTACATGGTGTTGAAATGACCGAGTAACAAAATACACAGAAAAGAGTCAAAAACGCATGCACAAGGTCTTCTAAAGGTAAGCAAGACCTGTAACTGAATTCCATTATTCTACACATGCCATAGAACAATCATTAGAGATGATGGCAGATATGTATACAGACATTTTACATCACTTTGGCTCTGGAAGCTGAATTTCTGTAGAACCGTAGAAGAGCTGGACTAACAACACACAAAAAACTACTTTTACACGAGCTCAAAAAAAGTCACAATCAATGTGAGAATTGTCATCCACTTGCTAGAACCAGCAATTATCACTGAAAAAAAATTAAGGGGGCATTTCTCTCATTTCTAAAATTTCTTATTTGGAATGTCACATCTACACAGCCTGGCTCCCCCACCCTTCCTGAAATATGAACTGTCAAATACTCAGGTCTTCACAGATTCAAAAAAATGAGGAAAAAAGTTTGATTAAATTAAAATTATTATCATAAAATGAAACACTGGAATTGCCACATTCTCCCGTTTGCCAAAACAGCAGGAGCTTTGGTTTAATTAACACACTGTTTTTGCCATTAAACCTAGCAAAAGGCTCTAAAATCAAGGATGGAGCTTCCCAAACCTAAAGAATCTCAAGATCAAAATGGCAACTGGACCAGGGAAGCTCCTGCAGTAGAGGTCTTTGCGCAGCTTGGCGGGGGACACTACATGTTACTTGCACGTGATACGTGACAGGAAACCTCTGACTGATACTCAAAGAAGCCTTTCCTGTAACTACCGAAGAAGAGGCAGGACAGAATTTCATGTAGCTGTTACCAGAGGGTGCCCGGCACTTTCTGAGAGCTCCCTGGTGCACAGGTGACACAGGAGCCTCACAGTGCGCACCGCAGGGGAGCGGAGAAAGCGGCAAGCAGTCACCGCTCTCGCAGCCTGCCCCGAGGCCAGCTGGGGCACACGCCCGCGCACCGCTCCTCACCCTACACACGCGTTCCCAGCACTCTCAACAGTCCTCTACCTGTAGTCACTGCAGATTGCACACTTCAGTTTAGCTATTCGCTTATCTGAGATGTGAAGCTTTTTGCAAAGCTGTCCCAAAAACATCCAAGCAATGACATGTAGCATACAGAATGCAAAGACACAATGCAAAGACCTGACATTACTCTACAGGTGAGAGTCACACAGCAATGCCATTTGCAAAATCTAGATGAAGTTCTTAATGCCTCTGGAAGGTACAAAAGGTTTTATGTCAAATCCAGACAACAGCGACAACAACAACAAAAAAACCCCCTAACACAACATCCCCAATCATTACAATTCTGGGTTAACTCTGACAAGACAATTTGCAATAGGACAATAAGATGACTTCTCCCATTGGGAAATTACTGTAAATACCAAGGAGCTATCTATGATGCAGACGCAGAAGGTACGGAAGAGAGGATGCAAAGAAATAATGCACAGCCTGCTCTGTAAACCATCTGTAAAATCTTCAAGTTAAACATTCCTCTCATAATTAAACCCTGCTTGTAACAGGCCAGCTGGCACATTACCAGTAAGAATGTATTTTGCGATTTACTTCAAACCAACATTCACTTGACTGATACCAAGACACAAAAACATAACGAGTCCTTTCTAATCAGACAGAAAGTGCATAGAAATTCTTCATCAATGTCTATTCAAATAAAAACAAACATTAGCAGCCCATTAAGAGACTGAATTATTACATTTCCCAAAATAATAAAGGTGAGGTAGTTCATGTACAAGATCAGCTTTTTTTCTCTGCCTTCTTACCTTATAATTAAATATGCACAAAGGTAAATGGATGAAAAAACAAAAGGTCATGACTGCAACAGATGATCTTGAGTATCATTCAGTGGGTATTAAAAAAAACCCAGACCAGGAAGTCATTTAATGGATTCTCAAGGTCTGGGTTTTTTTCACTCTTAAAACTAAATATAGATATAAATATCACAATATTAATCCCAGCATAAATATTAGGTGGCAAAACAAAGTCAGTATTGCACTATTACTCTTTTTTTGTTAAAAGAGCACATTCTTTTTGGCAGTCTTCACTTTCAAGGCATAAAGTCTCATTCAGCTTTAACCTTCAAATTATAATAATTAGATCAAATAACATATTAGGCCTCCTTTGATTTAGTACTTTCTGTTCTCTGACAAAGTCATAACTTGAGATGCTGAGTAGCAAAGATCAGTTTTCTTTTAATTTCTTCCAGTATACTCCTAAATCAAGTTACTAAGAGTTTCCTGTCAAAATAATAAAAAAAAAAAAAAAAAAAAAAACCAAAAAAAAAAAAAAAAAAAAAAAAAAAAAAACAAAAAAAAAAACAAAACACAAAAAAAAAAAAAAAAAAACCCAAAAAAATTACCA